>CM018697.1:23503198-24006026 GCA_009363875.1 Mikania micrantha
TTAATATTAAACCGGTGGTTTCCTTTCGATTTGAAACTCATCCCAGTGGTAAACTATATATGTCTTTTGAGACAATCATAATGCCTCTATGCTTCAATTATAGTGTATTTCTATGCCAATTATATAACACAGATATTTTACATCAAAACTAGCGAATAATAATCTTATAAATTCATAAATCATGCGTAAATTGTTATATGCTAATAGAATGTCATCGACATATAATATAAGTATGAAAAATTTATTCACTTGTATTAAGATAAATGAATTACTCACCTGAATTTTAGTAAAATGATTGCATTTTCATTACGTCATTAACTTTAATATACCACTATCAAGAAGCATAAATTAATTTCTTTAATTTATAAACCATGTGTTCTTTATCTTTAGGGCACAAAACCTTGTGTTTGTTTTATGAACACATCTTCATGAAAATATCCCTTTAGAAACATGATTATAACATCCATTTGATGTAGCTCAAAGCCAAAATGTGGTAAGGCCATAACTATTCTTAGAGAATCATTTCTTATGACTAGACGTGCCTTATTTGTGACAAATTTAGTTTTATAGACTCACTTACAACCTATAGGTTTACACCCTTTAGCAATTTTGTAAGTATACAAACATTATTTGTTTTCATTAGTTTTTATTCATCATCTATGGTAGTTAACAATTAAGTTGATTGGTCCTAATTTATGGTCTATTTGAATGTAGTTGGATCACCAACTACTTGATATATTTTAGATTAACAAATAACATAGCATATTTTATATTAACAAATTACTTTACATACATAAATTTAAAAGAAGACTTAATAGATTTAAATTGTCATGTTTTAGACATATTTAATTTGATGAAAAAAATTTATCCTTCAAATAATATGTCATAATGCATGTATTTATAGAATTCAACTAACACACTAATAGAAATTTGGGGCTTTTTAATAAAAAAAAAAACATGTCATTTAATTTATAAATAATACAATAACCATTTCAATTTACAACAACCTTCTTTTGACTGTTGACTATAATGTTTATACAACAGACTAAACACTAAATCAAACGTCATATTAATTCATCGGTTAGATTGATCAAACTAGATTTAAGAAATAAATGACATCATAAATAATTAAGAAATACCAAAAATAAAAAATAGGATTATAAACATATATGAAATAAACATAATTCATCAAACAAACGTAATCATGTTTATATTTTACTTTCAATTAAACAATTATATTCCAAGAACAAAAATAGGCAAAACAAGTCCATCAGTTATTCAATTGTGTCTTAGCAACAAATTAAAAATCGCAAAAAATTAGTCAAAATCTTAAGTATAAACGGGTGATTCAAGCTCGTGTGTATACATGTGGAAAACAAACCCGATTGATTATTACCAGTCTCCGTGGATCCGAGAAAATCAATATATTGAAAAAGTCACTTGTCGTGGCGGGTTCTCAATGACAAGGTAGAAATAAGTTATGGGATGAGTATTCGTTGCAAGTCTGGGATAAATTAAGATTTTGGGTAGAAATGAAGAATCTATTGAAGGTAGTATGCGATTGTAAGTGTCCGACGAGGTTGAGGCTATGAAAGTGATTAGGGTTTGGTTTTATATTTTGGAGTTGAGAAAAAAAAAAAAAAAAAACTCAAACTGGTCTGACCATAATAATTGATAGACCGGCCTGACCGTAAACCGTCTCCACTGTCAGTCTATTTGAGGGCGGCTAGAACATACTAGCTACATGATTTGGACCGCTCTCCCACCACTAGAAAATAAGAATTTTCCAACACTAGATTGCGTCACAAAGGTTTAGGAAATAAGTTTTTCCAACGCATTATTGACGACAGTCTTTTGTCGGAAAACGTCTCGTAGGAAAAACTTTGTGACAATTTTCCTAAGCAATTTCCGACATGTTTCCAAAAGCTAAAAGCGTAAGAAATTTCGACGCTTTTGCGACACATATTTCTATACATATATAATAATAACACAATTAAAAAATTGTTGATAAATAATATGAGACGACACATTTCAAAAAAAACCGTATACGCTTTTTTTAAAACTTTACGACGCATTCATGATACATTTGTGACACTATATTTCGAAAAAAGAATAATTTAATCAATCTAAGATCTAGCTTGTCCTAATATATTTTCAAATGAATAACTTATTTAAACTCGGGTATTTTCAAAAATACATAGAAATTAAAACAAAAGTGTGTCGTAATATATTTCTATACAGAAAATTTTAAGTATTTCAATTTTGTCTAGGAAATACGTTGAAATTATCGACACATTTTAAAAAATATAGTTTCCAAACAAATAATTTATTTAAAACAAGTTATTGTCAGAAATGTGTCGGAAATTCCAATACGTTAGTGACCTAATTAATTTTTTAAAAAGAAAAATTTAAATATTCCTATTTTGTGTCAAAAATGGTTGAAACTACATAAACATTTAAAAAAAAAAGGCAAATTGGATTTTAATAATCCAAAATCTTACGAATTGACATCTACGGGTCCTAATTTTGAAAATAGCCAATAACAGTCACTACTTTTACACTATTTTCTTCCGGTAAACGTTCGTTAAAAAAAGTTAACGCCGTTAACTTTTTTCGGAACTTCGAACGAATCTTTTGGAACTTTTGATCAAAATGAGAATACAAGTCAAATGATATATAACTTACCTCGAAACGTTGCTCCAAATGATGAAATGATTCTTCATTTGGGTGTTTAAACTTTCAATTGATCAAGGCAATCATAATTTGGAGCAACGTTTCGAGATAAGTTATAAATCATTCGAATCGTATTTTCATTCTAATCAAAACCCTAAAGATCAGTTTGAAATTCGAAAAAAAAGTTAACGGCATTAAAAATTTTTAATGGAGGTCTATCAGAAGAAAATAGTGTGAAAGTAGGCGACTGTTATTGGCGATTTTCAAAATTTGGACCGGTAGAGGCCAACTCCTAAAACTTTGGATTTTTAAATCCAATTTGCCTTCTAAAAATATAGTTTCCAAACAAAAATGTATCCAAATTCCAACACATTTGAGAAGTAATAGGTTTTTAAAAAGAAAAATTTAACTATTCCAATTTGTGTCAGAAATGTGTTGAAATTATCGACACATTATAAGAAATACAGTTTTCAAACGTATAATATTTTTAAAATAAGTTGTTATCATAAATGTGTTGGAAATTCCAACACATTTGTGTCGTAATAAATTTTTAAAAAGTATTTAAATTTTCCAATTTTGTGCCAGAAAAAAAAACAAACTTACCCAGTATATTCTCACTTTTCAGTAGGGTCTTGGGGGAATTGGGGGAAGGATGGACACAAACCTTACCCCTATCCCTGTTGGGATATAGAGGCTGCTCCAAAGGTGTCTTCGGCTCAAAGTTATTGTAACACCCCGACTAATAGAGGAATCATCGGGGCATTCACGAAGTGTAGATTGTTTAAAAGCACAAGGTTCATAACGTAAATATTCAACCCAATTGTAGTAAAAGAAATTCAAACTTAGTATTTAATTTAACCTCAATCATTCATAATCCATTACACTAATAAAAAGAAATACGAAATCTTAATTTCAAAACTAAACATAATTGAATAATAAATAAAAATAAAACTAAATCCAATTCGTAGCAATCTTATGTAGCATTTCCACTTCAAACATGTATAAATAAAAGGGTCAACTATAAAGTTGGTGAGCTTCACAGGTTTAAGGACACACACCAAAATAGTTGAATAAAATGTGTATAAAATGTCATAAGTAATATGTGTAACCAAGCATAATGACCAAACAATATTGAACTAATGTTAACAGAATAATGTTTGACCATGGTAACCATTGCAATGCTTGAATGAGTAACTATCACTGCGAGCTTCCCTTAAAGGGTAAATCAAATAACAGTTGAATGGCTGGTCAATAGATATATCATAGTCACTAAGGGTGATTAATGATTATTGTTAACTAAAATCAATATGTTTAATGTCATCAAATTAGTTTCACATGATAATAGTTTAAAACAAAGTTTACATGTTTCACCCCAAAAATAAAAGCATAAAAAGGAGCTATGAAGACTCACCTTGTTTGATAAGCAAGTCGTTGCTAATAAATGATAAATATGTAGTCCAAATAGTCTCCAACATGATCTAATTTAACATATAATTCAATCGCACATAACTAAAGTAACTATAACTTTGCATGGAATTTTCATAATATATTTGTATTCCATACGTTTACAACCAAAGTTATGAATATGGTTTCATAAGAATTGTTTGTAATAAAAGTTTCATAGTTGTTTAAAGTTTAAAATAATTATTAAAGCTAAAGAAATCATAATAATATGACTATTATTAATACTAACGATAATAATAATATTATTAATAATAATAATCTTAATAATAATAACCATATAAATAATGATGATAGTGATAAGAATAATAATACTAATATTATAAATAATATTATAATATGAGTAATAATAATAATAATAATGATACTTTTATTAATAATACCAATAGTAATTGTAATAATAATAATAATAATAATTTTGTTAATAATGATAATAATGGTCATGATAACAATAATACTATTAATAATATTAGTAATAGTAATAGTGATAATTGTAATATTAATAACTTTGATAATGATAATAATAATTAATACTAATAGTATTAACTATAATAATCATAGTAATAATAAGATAATAATTAATAATAATAATATTAAGTAAAATAATCATAGTAATAATAAGATGGTAATAATCATAATATCAATAATAGTAATCATATACTTTTTTTTTCTTTGTTATTTATGATATTTGTTTATTTATTTATTTACTTATTTTATTTTATTTTTTTATTTTCGAGTTTTCTGTTTTAAAAAAATAGTTTTAGTTTTTTAAAAAGTTTGGTGAAATCATAATTTAAAAATAATAAATAAATTAAAAGTAACCCGACCAGTTTCGAACCCGCAACCATTACTCTGGATACGTGTTTGTTTACCGGTTGTACTAAGGGCCAGTTTCGAACCCGCGACCATTACTCTGGATACATGTTTGTTTACCGGTTGTACCAAGGGCCTTGGCTACGTTTAGTTTCTGTTTCAACTTTATTTATAACGTAGCCCATGACCTTCCCCAATTTCCAGATTTAAACCCAAAGAACCCTAACCTTATTCGCCTCAAATTCGATCGAACCAAGACTCGATAAGTTTGTTAACCATAGGGCTTTTGTTAAGGATCTAAAAACGAGTTGAATGGTATATAGAATGTGTACCTTTGAATATTAATCTGTGGGTTTTGAATGGTGGCTCAAGAACGACGAAAAGTTTGGTTTTGGAGCTTGATATCGCGATCTGGAGAGGTTATGAGTCGATTTCGATTGCACAAGAGTTGTTCATGGGTTTGGAATGAACAAATGGGTTGATTTAATTTGCTTGTTATGCTCGTTTATATAGAGTTTGATTTCTCAATCGAGTTCGGAAGTTTAGGCATCAAATTCGTATAGTTTTAGACTTAATTCGGCGAATTGGTTGCTGTTATCCATTCCATGATGTTCGTAGATGTTTAAATTTCAGATTTTTATTAGTTTTATCCCATGATTCGAGCTCAGATTTGAATGGGTCGAAGTTGGATCCATGGGTATCTATGGAAGACAATACTAGGTAGAAGAAAAAGGAAGTTTGAGGGTATGGCAGAACCAGTCCCTCCTTATTTTCCTTTGTGTTTTCTGTTTCTGTTTTTGACAACTTTGGTCCTTCCTATTTATCCAAGGATTTATAAAGGTTTTATAAATTTTAAAAATTTAACTAATGCCTACAAACTAAAATTATATCTATATGTATATATATATTGGATTTATAAAAGTTTAATAAGTCATTAAACAAATATCAATATTTGTATAAATAAAGTATTTATTCATTTGGTTAATTTTTAAACAAGGTATTTATTTTATAAAACTTACTTTGTAAACTTTTTAATTTTATTGTTGTTGTTGTCGTCGTCATTATTATTCTTTGTAATATCATTATTAGCTTTATGTATATAAATGTTTTAAATATATATATATATATAATAATTTAAATAAATGAATGTACAAAATAAAACATTATAATAAATCGAAATGTTAATGTTATGACACATTATAAAATATGCCGGAAATGTGTCGAAAATTCCATCACATTTGTGCCACATTATAAAATATGCAGTTTCCATCACAAATGTTTCAAAAATATTACGGTTTTTCTTTATTATAGATATTTTTATTAATTTTATTATCAATATATTATGATTAATAAATATAAGAATAAAATTGGGAGTTTCGACGCATTTTGACACAATTTTACTTAACTAAATTTAATCTCTTTATGTTGGAAATAAGTCGCAATGTTGTGAAGAATTTGTGACAAAAATTAATGATTTTTTGTGTCCATTACTATTTTGTCGCAAAATTTACCACAAAATTAGGGTTTTACTTTTCGTCGGAATTGTATTGCAATTTTATAGCTATTTGCGACACAAATTTTTGTAACGCAAATTTCCATAGTAAAATACTCATTTTATAGTACTGTCCCGCCCATTCCAGGTCCAGTCCGGTCCTATCTGAAAATTAATTGTTGACTACCAATTGTTGAGCAGGTTATTAGAACCTCTACCAGTTAATAAACAATTACTAAAACATCTATCACTTGTTGATTAGGTACGCAACATCTTCCACAAACTTACTAGCTATAAGCTTTAACACTAAGGGAGCAACAACTTGAACAAAAAATACCAATCGAATAAAATATGTCATCGACCTTGTTACAGATTAATGGTCACATCATTTGATTGATAAAAACTATTGTTTCATTATTATCATAGACAAAAATATGACTATAAATCAACAATGCATCATTGGCAAAATCACATATTATATATCATAATGGCGAGTTGTATGCCAACAAATACGTTGCTTAAAACAAGGTTAATGAAGTATTGCCTTTAACCAAAAGCCCTAATGACATAGAAAATCACATGTTTACCAAAATGATATGTTTTAACTATACATCGATCATATGAGAATATGTATATATTTGTGGATGGAATAAGAACAAATTAAATGTATTTAGGGTTGCTTTGATGGTTGAGAAATAGTAGAAAACTGTACCTAAATTTCAAAAGCATCAAAAAAGTTAGGGTCCGAAGCAAAAGCATGTAGTTTTGTAAATAACGGCCGTCTCTAAGTGAAGACATGGCATATTAATTGGTTTCATACACAACCATCTTGTTAACAGATTCACCGCAGATTGCATGATACATGTTTAGGCATGTAAACGAACCGAACGAACACGAACATGCCCATGTTCGTGTTCGTTCATTTAAATTTAAACCAAACGAGAACATGAATACGAACACATTAACGAACATTGTTTGATCAGGTTATGCAATATGCACAACACTTAGACAAGATTACTTCTACAAGATTGAAAGATGCGGAAAAACTCTATCAATCTTCTTACACACACAAATAATTATAGAGAAAAGATAAACACAGAATTCCTTCAAGCTCAAAGTATATTTCTCTCAGTTGCAAAGTGTACAAGATTCTTGACCAAAGCACTTATTGCTAAGTTACAAATGAAAGATTATATACTAAGAGCTAAAGCAGTATCCTCGTAAAATACAAAGCTGGACAAAATAATAGAAACAAATTAATGTTAAATCTTCTCAAACTATATTTAATACAAATAACTTTTTGACTTTTACATTAAATGCCTACACTACAAAAAACATTAATGCAAATTGTATCTGCTGATGTGGCAGTTGTACTTTGTTATTGACTATAATATGAATGTCTTCTTATCTGGTTCTGATGATAGAAGCATCTCTGAAACCTTCTTGAACAAGAGAAGCATCAGCAGAGGAATCTCTTCAAAAGTTATTGTATCGGAAGCTACTTTATCAATCTCTTCGAATTATTGAGGCTTGCAATGTGAAGTGTCTCTCAAAAGATCAGATCAACAAGTCCTTAAATGTGTTGTAGTCTTCAGAAGCTTTGTCATATGTCTTGTGTTCGGAAGAACAAAGTTATCTTCCGGAAGTATTCAGTCTTCCGAAGGTTTGATGAACCTTCCGAAGGCCGATGACTTTCGAAATATAATTTAATCCTTCCGATGCTTGTTTTGGACTTTTGGAGTTGGTGAGGCGAATGACTTAGTATATTTTGGGAAGCACTAGCTTTTTTGATCTTGCAAACATGAATTTTGTGTTCGTGTTCGTGTTCATTTATTAAGAAAATAAATATGTTCGTGTTAGTTTGTGTTCGTTCGTTAAAAAGATAAACGAACTATTCATGAACATAAACGAACCCAAACGAACCAAAATAAACAACATAATTGAACATAAATGAACAAGTGTAAACGAACACTATTGAACAAGCATAAACGAATACAATTGTATAAGCCTAAACGAACACAAATGATAAGTCTCTTAAATGTTCCATAAATTAGAAAGTTAATCAAACATAAACGAACATTAGATATATAGTTAACAAACATTAACGAATACAAATAAACGAACATAAATAAACGAATAAAATCGAACAATTAATGAACATAAACAAACGAACACTATATGTATTCATGTTCGTTCATTTAATTAAAAGATCACAAATTTTATGTTCATGTTCCTTAGTTTATTAAATAAACAAATAAAAACAAATTTCACGACGAATAACTCACGAACTGTTTGGTTCATTTACAGGCCTAAGATTGTTGTTTCAAAGCGACATCATTAAAGTTTTAACTAAAAGTTATAAAAATCAAAAAATGAAGGAAATCAAGAGAGAAAATTATAGGAATAAAATAAATAATGTATATCAGTTTATGTAGTAAGTTTTGACAGTGTCTAACGTCATGTCAAATTATTTGCAGACAAACCGAGGAAACTTATTTCATGTCAAATAATATGCACGAATATCAAATATTCTTATGGTGTATCAATATAATTTCATGCATAACAATATCTTTTGTTACTTTAACATACTCCGCTCGCATATCAAGGAGTATTATATAAAATAAAAATAATTAGTCAAATTTGTCTTACCCTATACGAATTGTATAGGGCAACTAGTAGAGCTCTTATACGAGTCATAATTGAACGTGTCAATTCATTTAATCTTGTTAATTATACGAGTTTTATAGGTGATTTGAAAGGAAGTAAAATAACTTCCTTACATACCTTTGTGCAAACAAGTGTGTTACTTTGCATAGTTGTTTGTAAGAAGACAGGGGAAAAAAAATTCGAAAACCATTGCTTAAGTTTTTTGTTGGGCTATTTGCATAATTTCCTTTCATTAAAGCATGGTAATGTCAGTGAATAGTTGTAGACTTGGAGTGAGAAGCAACGGCAAGAATAGTATATTAACTAGTATAATCTTTTTCCTTTATTCCCTTGACCCAAAACACAAGAATATATCCAATGTCAGAGCTTGGGCTTGTTTAATACGAAGGATCAAGGGACGATTTCATAAATATGGGGAGAGCGAACTTTAAAACATATTAAATTTTCGGGCGAAAATTATACTACAGTGCGAAAAACAGGATGTAAGGGCAGTGACGGAACTTGGTCGATTTAAGAGGGGGGGCGGAAATTTTTGAAACCCATAATACATGTTAATTTTTTGAAGCGAGGGGGGACGAAACCCTTATTTTTAACTAAAAATAGCATTTCGGACGAAAAATTAACAATACGGACCGAAAAAGAGGGGTGGCGGCCCCAAAGAAGCTTCGCCCATGTGTAAGGATCTTGTTTTACTTCCTTTCAAACCAAAGATAATTTTAGATTTTTTTTACTTTTAAAATATGAATTTTTTTTTTCTTTCATAAATGTCTTTATGACGTGTTTATATGTTTCAACCCAAGGTGCTGTTTCTTTTTAAATTATATAAGTTATATGAAACTATTTCTAGTTGGTGTATTCTTTGGTCCGACCTCGTTTTTGTTTTTTTTCCTCACAAAATTCTGGATCCACGAATTATGTATAGGTTTCTAATATTGGTATGTAGTTAAGGGTTGGACATTGGCTCACAGTCTCGCTTTGTGTAATTCGATGAACGATTAAAATAAAGTGTTTGTCTCTCAAAAATATTTTGTTTTTCGATCAACAATAAATTTATGAGAATAATTCACCTAATAATAATCAAGTTTTTCTAGTGTTTCACTAAAATTATTCAAATTTTTTTGTCTTTCTAAAATCATTCAACTTTCGGTAGGTTTTCTAATCAAATGTATTTTTTTTTTGAACTTGTTCAAATTTTTTAAAATTAACAGAGTCAGATGAAATATTTATGAATCTTTATTAATAGTAAGTGAATTTTTTTCTAATTAACTTAAAATAAGATGTAATCGTATAGAAAACAAATTCACAAACTCATAACAGAGTATCAAAAAGAGTAAATTTAAGTCAAATTAAGAAAAAAAATAATAATTAAATACTTATTAATATTCATATATGTTTCATTTGTATCGATTAATTTAAAAAAGAAAAACAACAAAAAACTTTTATTTACTTAATTGAATTACCTGAAAAACTTGGTTACTGTTCTATAAAAAGTTACCCCTAAATTTATCTTACTTGTATTTATAAGTTAGCCCTGACAAATGGAATCTAGTTTAGTTATTTGTATTTATTTATACCTTTGCGTTTAATGAAAGATCCATCAAACAAACCTTTGAGAATTACAGTATCAAAGTTATTGAATGTGGACCTACAAAATACATACAACTTTCGCAATTTCAAAATCTATATAAACTGAAGCTGTTGAGACAAAGTTGGAAGCCCATATATCACAAATTAATTAAGATGACTCGCATCATGAGTAGCAATGCCGCAGTCACGACCCTGGGATTAATCAAAACGGAACAATTTAACAAAAATATAGAGACCGAGACGAAGCCTGATAACAAAATTGACATTCCAAATACTTCTTCTGATGCCTCCTTTCAACATCTCTTTGGTAATATATATCTTCTTCAATTCTACCATACATACATGCTTATACCATTATTATACTAATAAAAAAAATCCCCTTGTGTCTGTTTATACATACTTTAGATAAGTTTTTATTTTTCTTGAAGAGAACATATTTTCTCTCGGTAATTGAAGTAAGCTTTGTCTACATCTTATCTTTCTAGACTCTATAAATAATTAGGCTAAAAGTATGATTTACTGAGTATGGTTGTTATTATAGTTGAACAAAAATCAAATAGTTCCCATGAATAACAGTTGAAGACTCTAAGCAAAAGGATTTATTTTTTTATTTTTTTATCCAACAGACATAAGAGAGGGGAGAAACCCATCAAAAACTTTTGACATGCTTCGTACCAGGGCGGTCCAACTGGTTTGGGGGTACTAAGCGAAGTAAAACTTGAGGCCCTATATTTATTTTATGTTATAGAAGAATGTTCATCTTTTGGTAATTTATAATTATAAATCTTAATTGAACTTTTTTCTACAATTATATCGCTCAAGTTATTGTTCATATTAACCCATTTACTTGGATCAAAACTACTTGAAGGTGTGTTTACATGAGTTTCGTTATTTCTATGTTCATAATCGTTTGTATTCTTATCAAGGTTTATAGATTGATCATCGTTTGTATTCATCAAGGTTTGTAGTCTCATTATTGTGTATATTCTCATCAAAGTTAATTTGTATTCTTATCAAGGTTTGTATTCTCATCATAATTTGTATTCTCATCAAGGTTTATATGTTCATAAAAGTTTGAATCTTGATTTAGGTTTTTAGGTTCATTAACATTTGTATTATTGGTGGTTCTTACAAACCTCAGTGCCAAAGGCATTACAGCCTAGCGATATCTTGGTAGTGGAATAAAGCTCTAGAACCATATGGTTCTGGGTTCGAATACCACAAGTGGGTTTTCTCAAAATATTGAGTTTTCTTCAAAACCATTGATTTGGTGATAGATATGATCGGGTGATACTGCTGGTGGACACTTCAGTGATCTGTCAGTGATCCAAAAATTAGTCGTTCAAACAAAAAAACAAACCTTAGAAACAATCCTTTCAATGATACATTAAGGGATTCTTGTTTAAGTTTTTTTGCCCTTTTAGATGCACATGATTCATACTTTTGGTTTCTATTAACTGATATGACTTCTCACTTGCTTACATTTATTTATTGTATTTATGTATCTTTAATACTTGTATTATATATTTGTATATTGCTTCTTCGGTAATGCAAGGTGAAATCTATTCATATGATACTATTCGATCACTCATCCTGTCTCTTTATCTCCCTCCCTTACATCCACTTTTTTCCCCTCTATCTTTGTCTGCTCCCTTTCATGGCTTCCTCCTCACTTGACAATTCCTTCCCCCTCAATACCATCCTCCACATGCTCACTATCAAACTTAATTCGTCAAATTACCTTCTTTGGAAGAACCAAATGCTACCCATTCTTACCTATCAAAATCTCCTTTCTCATGTTACTGGCTCCTCTTCTGCTCCTCAACCAACTCTCACCATTAATGACAAAACCACTAATAATCCTGCATACGCCTCTTGGATCGCGACTGATCAACGCACCATAATCATTCTTCATGTGTCCTTGACCGAAGAGGCTGTCTCCATCATTGTCAGTTTACCCACTGCCCGACAGATTTGGTGTGCACCGGAAGCCGCCTATGGGAACGCATCTATTGAACGTGTTCATAATCTTCACGGCCAACTACGGTCATCTCAAAAAAGATCAAAATCTATTGCTGAATTTGGACGTTTCTTCAATGATTTATGTGACCAGCTGTCTGCCATCAGTTACCCGGTTGATCCTGTGGACTGTCTCCACTGGTTTGTTCATGGTCTGGGCATGTCTTTTTGAGTCCTTCTCTACTGCTATCAGATCGGTCCGCCCACCTCCCTCCTTTGCTGATCTTCTTGCTCAAGCCGAGAGCCATGAACTGTTCATCAAGTCAATTCAGGGATCATCGACGCCTCCCATTGCATTCACTGCAGTGTCTGAATCGTCAGGCTCCTCCACTCGTGGTCGTGGTAACCCGTTTGGCAATAGATCTTCTTGTGGTTCCAACTATTCTGGTAGTCGGGGCGGTCGTGGCCGAGGTCGCCGGCAGGTACACTGCCAGTTATGTCGACTGAATGGACATTACACCTCTAACTGTCCATCCCTGGCCTCTTTTTCTTACCGTGCAGGTCATGCCATACCTTCTGAAGAGACCTTAGCCCATGCTTTTTTGGCTCAATGTGGTGTAAAATCCTCTGACCCATAATGGTTTGTGGACTCCGGTGCCACTAATCACATGACTCCGATGCCTCAAAATGTTACCAACCCGTCTTCTGTTTAGGTAACGAGACGGTTACCTTCGGAAATGGTAACACTCTTCCTATTCTCTCTAAAGGCCACTCGGTTCTTCCAAACAATCTTCATTTAAAAGATGTTTTAGTTGTACCTAATCTCACAAAAAATTTACCTTCTGTTAGTAAACTTGCTCAAGATTATCCTATTGAGGTTACTTTATCTCACCCGTATTTCTTTATCCAGGATCGTCTCACAAAGCAAGCTCTTGCCCAAGGCCGCTGTGAAAATGGTCTCTACATCTTATGATTCGGTCCTCAAGATTTAGTTGCATCTGCCTCATGTCCTAACGCCTCGTTTGAGCGTTGGCACTCGCGTTTGGGTCATGTTCTCTTTGACAACATTCTAATGTTACAAAAACTTGGATGTTTATCTATTAATGCCATTTTGCCTAAACCTGACATATGTGTGTCGTGCCGTCTTGCAAAAAGCAAATATTACCATTTGAACAAAATCTAAAACGGGCCTTACATCCTCTTGACCTTGTGCATTGTGACCTTTGGGGTCCGTCACCGGTTCCAAATAATAATGGTTATCGATATTATGTGTCATTCATTGATGATCATTTACGTTTTTGTTGGCTCTACCCACTTTGACAAAAATCAGACTTTTATAATGTTTTAGGCGTCTTCCTAAAACTTGTTAAACCCAATCGTCAAGAAAACTAAAAGTCTTCCAAAGTGATAACGGTAACGAATTTACAAATCATAGAGTTCAAACTTTATTCGAGGAAAATGGAACCTTTCATCGATTCTCGTGTCCATATACACCTCAACAAAATGGATGCGTTGAACGTAAACATCGACACATTGTCGAAACTGGATTAGCCATGTTATTTCATGCTAATCTTCCACTATCTTTTTGGGTCGATGCATTCTCATCTGCAGTCTATATAATAAATCGTTTACCGACCAAAATACTTAATGACAAAACCCCATTTGAACTTCTTTATTCTCAAAAACCAAATTACCATAACTTTAAAACTTTTGGGTGTCGTGTTTTTCACCATCTACGTGACTACTCGGATCACAAGCTTGCACCTCGAAGCCTCCCGTGCATCTTTTTGGGATATAGTTCAATACATAAAGGCTATCAGTGTTATGATCCTATTTCCTCTCGCATATACATAAAAAGGCATGCTCGTTTTGATGAGACCCATTTTCCATCTTCTAACCAACCATATGACACACCACTCTCTTCACTTCAACTCACTACCTTTGAAGATCATCATCCTTTACCCACTCCCTCATCAGTCCCTCCATCTCCCAAGCCTAAGTCTCAATCTACTTCCCCACCTCCATGCACGTCTTGCATGGATCCCATTCTACCTGCCCTTTCGCCAACCCTGTTATCTACTCCAACTCCTCCACCCTCCACTAACACTACACCGCCTACACCCTCCTCCTCATCCAACAATACTTCTTTGTCCACATCCACTACCAACAGCCCCATCCAAATTCCTCCTCCACCACCGTGTCCCCCTCCCCCCGCATCCCACCCTATGATCACTAGATCCAAGGCTGGTATCTTTAAACCACTTCACCGTGCTGACTTTGCATTTTTTAATAAACATCCGCTTCATCAAACCATGTTGTCTACAACTTAACCAAAAGGTTATAAAATTGCCATGAAGGATCCTGCTTGGTTATCGGCAATGCAAAAAGAATTTGATGCTCTTCAAGCTAATAAGACTTGGTCACTTGTTCCTCGTCCCACGGATCGTCATGTTGTTGGTTCCAAATGGCTCTTTCGTATTAAGTATCATGTTGATGGAACCATTGAACGTTATAAAGCTCGCCTTGTTGCTCAAGGATTCACACAAGCTCATGGTCTTGACTACTCACACACTTTTAGTCCGGTCATTAAACCTGCAACTCTTCGCATAATTTTGTCCTTAGTAGTCTTGCACAATTGGAAAATTCATCAACTCGACGTTAACAACGCCTTTTTACATGGTCACCTAAATGAATGTGTATTCATGGAACAACCTGCTGGTTTTCATGACCCAAGATTTCCCTCTCATGTGTGCCGATTGAACAAAGCTCTCTATGGTCTCAAACAAGCTCCACGTGCTTGGTTTCATCGCTTAAGCCCCCTTTTAACTTCTAACGGATTCTTGTGCAGCCGTGCAGATACATATTTATTTGTGTTTAAAAAAGGATCATGCATTTTATATTTATTGGTATATGTGGATGATTTGATCCTTATAGGAAACCAGGAAAGCACAATTCAATCATTTATCACCCGATTAAATAAGGAGTTTTCTATCAAAGATTTGGGATCCCTTAATTATTTCCTCGGTCTAGAAGTTTCATATCTCAATAATGGTTTGTTCTTAAGTCAGGCTATGTATGCCCGAGAAATATTGGAACGTGCTCACATGCTTGAAGCCAAACCAGTTTCCACCCCTCTCACCACTAATATCTCTCTCCCTTCGGATGGTGCTCTGTATGAAAACCCCACCCTTTATAGATCGTTAGTCGTAGCTCTACAATACCATACTATCACTCGCCCCGACATCTCTTATGCTGTGAATCATGTGAGCTAATTTCTTCAAACTCCAACAACACATTTCCAAGAGGTTAAACGCATTTTACGCTACATCAAGGGAACTATGTCTTTTGGTCTCAAGTTCTCTAAACCGATCAAGACATCTCTTATTGGATTCTCTAATGCGGATTGGGCCTGTTGCCTTGAAACTCGACGTTCCACCAATGGTCACTCAATATTTCTGGGCTGAAACCTCGTTTCTTGGAGTGCTAAAAAGCAGCCCACTGTCTCTCGCTCAAGTTGTGAATATGAATATAGAGCTATGGCTGATACAGTATCCGAAATTATATGGGTTACTCACTTACTACAGGAGCTTCATGCATTACCTCCAGATTGCCCTACCATCTTATGTGTAACACCCTGATCCTGGGGGTATCACGTCGTATCATCATTAGCCTGAAAAATACAGCGGAATAGTTATATTGACCACAAAAATACGAATAAATTTGAACTTTTTAAAACATCGTAATAGTTGCACCATTAATGTGCATAAGTGAAGAAGTTACAAAATATTCATAAATTTTTAAATCGATGTTCTAACAAAAATCCATAGCCTTATAATGCAGGCGGGTTTTCAAAAGTTAGTCTTTAACTTCTTGTTAGCATCCTTCTAAAATCCCTTCACTTCCATGTTCCTGTGTTACCTGTATCGCGAGCTAAAACAAGTCAACTGCATACATAGTTGGTGAGTCATGTATAATAAAGACGTAAAATAACATATTCTCGTACATGTATAATAAAGATCATGAAACAAAAAACCAAAAATTTGGTGTAATCTTGTCGGAGTTAATCGGGTTTCCTCAATTAAGGTGGGTTTATTTGAGCCCAATTATATATATATACAGGGGACGGCTCCATTGTTAACCATATTTAATTGTGGTAACCCAAATACCTCTCACAAGATCAAGCCAAATCTTTGGGTTTTTTTCATGACATTTATTATACATGTATAAAACTATGTTCTTTTATGTGTATGAGCTAATTCACGAGCGTACGTGAAATTGCACTAGTGTAAAGTTTTGAAAAATTTTAAATGTTACTAAAAAATGTCAAAACTTTACACTAGTGCAATTCCGCGTACGCTCATGAATTTAGCTCATACATATAAAAGAACATAGTCTTGTATATGTATAATAAATGTCATGAAAAAAAAACCAAAGATTTGAGTTGATATTGTGAAAGTTATTTGAGTTACCACAATTAAGAAGGGTTATTATATGATCTCAATCATATATATATAGGATTGTGAACCAATAATAACCCACTTTTAAAGCGATAACCCAATAACTTTGCCAAAACGAAGCCGAATCTTGAATTTTTTTAACATCATTGTAACACAATTAGAACACTATGTTCTTTTATGAGTTTGTGAAAATTCATAACCGTTTAAGAGATATCATCGTTGTAAGTTTTTGACAAAAACAGTTACAGTGCTGTAAATCAAAAACTTTCAACGATGATATCTCTTAAATGGTTATGAATTTTCACAAACTCATAAAAGAACATAGTGTTCTAATTGTGTTACAATGATGTTAAAAAAAATTCAAGATTCGGCTTCGTTTTGGCAAAGTTATTGGGTTATCGCTCTAAGAGTGGGTTATTATTCGTTCACAATCCTATATATATAGGATTGAGATCATATAATAACCCTTCTTAATTGTGGTAACTCAAATAACTTTCACAATATCAACTCAAATCTTTGGTTTTTTTTTCATGACATTTATTATACATGTACAAGACTATGTTCTTTTATATGTATGAGCTATTTCACGAGCGTACACGAAATTGCACTAGTGTACAAGACATGTATATGTATGTATGTAATATGGGAGAGTTTATAAGAAAAACCCTTCTTTTTTCAAAAACTAAAAAAATTATTTTTGCACCATTCATCTAAATAATTTAAGGTTGAGATCATAAAATGGAAATATTTTAAACAAGTGATAATTAAAGAATTTAATAATAAGATAATAAGGGTTTAATAAAATTGACGAACTCAACCATAGATTGTTTAAAGTATTTCTCTCTTTAATTTATGTAAATAGTATTAACTTAAAAACAATAGGAATTTTATATTCGAAAAATTGAATTTAAAGATTCTGGATTTTCATTCAAAAATGTGATTCTTTTCAACCAAATTTAAATTATATTACATATATGTAATCATACATATGGTTTTATATTGTAATCATATACCTTGTTACATTTATATATGTGATTATATAAATATAATCATATACATGGTTTCCTATATACCTATATGTAATCATATATATATATATATATATATATATATATATATATATATATCTTGTTACATATATATTATTAATAACATATGTGAAACCATATACCTTGTTTCATATATAATTGATTAGGATTACATATATGTGTAATCATGTATATTATTAGATAAGATTGGGCTCAAATAAGAACTCATCTTAATTGAGTAAACCCGATTAACTCCGACAAGATCAAGCCAGATCTTTGGTTTTTCGTTTTAATGATCTTTATTATACATGTACGAGAATATGTAATTTTATGTGTTTGGACAAATTCATCACCGTTTGAGATCTTACGTCAGTGTAAATGGTCGTTACAGTAAACAAATATTTACAGTGTAACACAAACTTACACTTGTTTTAAATCCCAAACGGTGATGAATTTGCCAAAACACATAAAATAAGATAGTCTTGTACATGTATAATAAAGATCATGAAAACGAAAAACCAAAGATTTGGCTTCATCTTGTCGGAGTTAATCGGGTTTCCTCAATTAATGTGTGTTAACAACCGATTCTTACCATTATTAGATGTATATGTAATCTTATAACTATATGTAATCATATATGTGATAAAATATATATCTGATTACATATAGGTAATCAATCAAATACAAATGCATTTCATATATGTAAATAAAGTAACTAAATAATCAATCAAATAAACATGCTACGAAAAATTCTATCATAACTTGTGTTTATTTGCTTTTATATATGGTTACACTACCGTAATTTCAATAGAAATACTTAAATTGTTACACAAACATATCAATTGAATAAGAGTGCATCAGATGCATTAGTCAAATAAGTATTTTATCTTTCTAATATATATTATAGTATAGTGTGTGTGTATATACAGTGTGTGTGTTTATTTTTATTATGATATAGTAATCATATACATATATATAATATGTATTATAATATATATTTGTTTAATTTATCATATATTTTAATATTATAATGACAAATTTGAATTTAATAATCCAAAGTTTTAAGAGTTGGCTTCTATCGGTCCCAACTTTGAAAATCGCTAATAACGGTCCCTACTTTCACACTATTTTCTTCTGGTGGATCTATTTTACAAAAAAGCTAACACCGTTACCTTTTTTTTCGAATTTCAAACGCATCTTTTAGGGTTTTGATCAGAATGAAAATATGAGTTGAATGATATGTAATGACCTTGAAATGTAGCTAAAATTTAAATACAAAAATAACTTGGGGCACAATGCATGGATGATTTAATTTTACAAAGAAGATACGCTACTGTTTACAATTATCTTTCATTAATCAATATATTAAGTGACATGTGTTGTAATTATTTTGAAGGAAAAGGAGAAGAATACTTGAAAATGGTTGTTGCATTATATGAAGCATCAATTGTAGGTGATTGGGAAACTGGAAAGGTTATCCTTGACAAAAGCCCTGATTTTGTAAGGGATATTGGTCCGTGGAAGGATCTTGGCACAACACTTCATATGGCAACAACACCGGACGAGACCAAGTTCACCTTAAATTTTATAAAGAATCTAGTACATATGATGAACATGGAGGATCTTGAAATTAAAAATAAATATTCCAACACCGCCTTTTGGTTGGCATGTTTTTCTGGAAAAACGAAAATGGCTATGATTATGATGGAAAAGAATCCCTCGCTGCCAGACATTCGTGGTAACAATGAACTTTTGCCATTGTCTGTCTGTGCCGTGACAGGGACACACGAATTAGTGAAGTTTTTATACAAATATTCTCAAAAGACGACGGGCAATCATTGGACAGATAAAGATAAGAGTTTGACACTTTTGCACTGTGTGCATCGTGATTTCTTTGGTATGTAGTTATTTTTTAATTAATTTGGTGTCAAGATGTATTAATTTTCCACTCCTATTATCGATTTAAGAAAAAAATATATAAATATATTCTTTTAGTATTATTATTATTTAATAAGAGAAATAAGTAAGAAATTAAAAAGTCACCAGATAATGCTATGTGTCTTATTGGGCTATTATTTTATTATAATGGATATATCTTTGTTTATTATTTTCTATTTCAATTATTTTCTAAATTTCATATTAGTGTATATATAATTCATGATTTTCATAAATATGTATATATCTTCTATAGATATTGCCCTCCAAATACTAGAGGATCATCCAGAACTTGTTGGGAATGTGTCTATACTCGAAGTTTTGGCTCGGAAACCTGATGCATTTAATATTTTAAAAAAGAATTTAATCACAAGAATCATACAATCAAGTAAGCATTAACTTTCTTTATAGATAGACATCTCACTAATCATGCAAATTGTAATCATGTTTTTTTATATTATTTTAATTTTTTTAATACTACAATTGCTTGATTGTTCTTTGTTTGAAAATTGTTTGTTTTCAGCATTTAGATTTCTTCGTATGAAGACACAACTTGTTGCTGAAGAGGATACGAATGATGCACTTAAATTGCTAAAAATCATTTGGGGACATGCTACCAAAAAAATTCGTAACGATGAAATTGAAGATATGCTTAAAAGGCCTCCTACTTTTTCGCCTGACGGAACGATCCCAAATTCTTTTGGAATATTACATGTTGCTGCAAAAATGGGTAACACCAGATTCATAGTCGAGTTGATCCGAACCTATCCTGATTTAATGCTTTTAGAACACGAGGATGGGCTCACTATATTTCATATAGCTGTTATGCACCGTCGTCAAGGTAAGTACAACTTGTTGTATGAGATAGGCAGCATGAGGAAGGATATATGCACTTTTAGCGACAAGTCGGACAATAATATGCTTCATTTAGTCGGGAAGACTTCAAAGGAGATGGCAGCTAAGACGTGTGGAGCATCTTTGTTGATGCAACGAGAGTTATTATGGTTCAAGGTATATCTTTGAGAAGGGCTGGCCCCGAGAATCAAAAAAAAATTCCGGGGGCGAGAAAAAAATGATCCTCCTACTAACTTAGTATATTATATATAAAAAGTTAATAATACGAATATATTTGTTAAAAAAAATTAACAAAACAAAAGTATTGTAGCATAATAATATATTTTAAATACCTAAGCAAACCATGAGGCTCTTCGAGCATTTTTGAAGAAAAAGTTTTGATCATCTCTTTGATATTCATATTGTCTAAGATGGTGTTCTCAATAGAAATCATTACAAATCCGTTGTCGGTCTTGTGACATTGACGATCGTAAATAATATTTCAACAACTTCAACTAATTAGAAAAGCTTTTTTCTACCGATGCCATAGTTATTGGAAGAGTCAACAAAACTCTATATGCAATTAATGCATTAGGAAAAAAAACTTAAGTTGGTTCAACTTGTTTATAACATCAAAAAGGGTGATAATTTTATTACACAAAAATGTCTCAAACAACTTCAACTCCAAATAAAATTCATCCGCATCAATATCTAAATGTTCTCCGTATTTCAATGTGTGGCTCGTTGGAGACTTCAATCGAGGTTATGCTCGCTGGCTCAAGGCTATGCAATCGATGCAATGGAAGTGGCAAGGGATCCGCTTTGTTGAGTTTGGAAGGTGGGATTGGAGGGTTGGAGAGGTTGAGTTGGACGCTGGTCGAGCTGATAGAGAACGTTTGAGATTTGGAAGAGTGGAAAATATAGCCAATTTGAGAGAAAGTCAATAGAAACCTAATATATTTTTAAATATGTGATGTTTTAGGGGTAATTCATTACCAATTAAACTATTTTTATTCTATCAAAACTTTTTGGGCTATAGGTTTTATAATTTTTTTATAGTATACAATTTTTTTTTTAATTTCGGGCCCCTAAAAAAGTCGGGCCCAGGGCGGTCGCTCACCTCACCCTCCCCCAAGGCCGGCCCAGTCTTTGAGTATGCCCATTAAGTATATATTATCTATATATGTTAAAATGCATGTGCAATGAATAGTGAAAAAAAAATATATATATATATAGGGAAGTGTTCAAATAATAACCACTCTTAAAGCGTTAACCCGAAATAACCCGTTAAGATGAAGCCAAATTTTGGATGTTTTTAACATCAGTGTAAGACATCTACAACACTTTCTTCTTTTATGATCATTACCGTTGAGACGTAACATCGTTGTAAGTTTTTCACTTACAGCACTGTAACTGTTTTAGGCCTAAAACTTACAAAAATGTTACCTCTCAAACGGTGATGAATTTTCGCAAACTCATAAAAGAAGAAAGTGTTGTAGATGTCATACAATGATGTTCCAAAAAAATCCAAGATTTGGCTTCATCTTGACGGGTTATTTCGGGTTAATACTTTAAGAGTTGGTTATTATTTGTTTACAATCCTATATATATAGATATATATATATATAATATTGAATAGTCTATATATATTTCAATGTATGTGAAATGAATAGTGAATATATATATATAGTGATGTTCAATTGAGAACTTTTGTTACTTAAGAACCAAAAGAACCAATTCTAGCCACACATTTAGAAGGGTATAAAAGTAACTTCTTATATTTTAAAAGAAAATTACTTTTATACCCTTAAAACATGTGGTTTAAAATTAGTTTTTATGATTCTTTCATATTTAATGGTTTTTAATGGAATAAGTCCTTATATATATATATTAAAATGCATGTGAAATGAATAGTGAAATATATATATATATATATATATATATTATATTGAATAATAAATTTAATATATATATATAATATTGAATAATAAATAATAATGCATTGTAAAATGAATAATAATGTATACGTGTCTATTCATGTATTGGAGTTTTGAAAATTTAGACCTGGAGCACCAGAGGTGTTTTTAACTTTGAAAGTAGTAGACAGAGATGAAAGTATTAAATTTGAGATATTTGCTTAAAGATTTGACTTTTTATTAAATTTGAAATATTTGCTTAATTATTTTGGGTTTTTGGTTGTTTATGTTAAGAGTTTAGGGTTTAAGGTTTACTTCGTGATGAGAGATTTGATTTTTCAATGTGACTCACATTTTTGCAAATGATATATAATACTCGTTCTCGAGAGTGTACTGTGATAATCCGCTGCAATGCGCGGAGGAAATAAACCTAGTTTATATCGTTTGCCAACTATAAAATTATTTCTAACATTTCAACAACAGATGATATTACGAAACATTTATAATTATGGCGTATAAATGATAGAGATGGTGTATAAATATTAATACCAAGACGAAGTCGAGTATAGCCTTAGCACCTCATGCTATAAAGATCGTAAAGATTTTCCATTATTTTCCTACGCAAGTTAGTTATTCGGAATAGAATAGATCACATGATACAAAAGAGAGGCTATACAACACCTCTTCTTGGGAACAGATATATTTTAGCAAACTTGTTCAAAATTAATACTAATTAAATAGAATTCATGAAAAATCTAATTAGTTATGATTGTCTGTAACTTCTTAATTTGTGTATTGTAGGACATAGAGAAGATGATGCCGCCTTATTTAAGGGAAGCAATAAACCAAGATGGTCAAACACCATATGAGTTATTCGCCAAAGAAAACGAAGATCTTGTTTCCAAAGGATTAAAATGGATGAAAGACTGTATGGTCGTTGCAACACTCATAGTAACGGTTGCATTTGCTGTAGCCTTTACGGTTCCAGGTGGCTACAACCAAGAATATGGACCTCCGATTTTCATTCGTAAGCATGCCTTCTTAGTTTTTGTCATCGCAGATGCCGTATCTTTAATCTCTTCCTCAACTTCACTCCTAGTGTTCTTGAGTGTACTCACATCCCAACACGATCAACGTGATTTCATGTATTCATTACCTAGAAAGCTGATAATGGGTCTACTAACACTTTTCATATCCGTAGCAACACTGATGGTGACTTTTAGTGCTAGTTTCTATGTTCTATACCACAACGGGTTGAAATGGGTACCGATCCTTATGGCTGCATTTGCTATTGTACCGGTCATTGTCTTTGCAGTATTGCAGTTTCCACTTTTTGTGGATATGTTTCGCTCTATGTATGATTCTCACTATCTTTTTAAGCCCAAGAAACGTATGCTTTACACCACAAAACCGAGGTTGTAGCGTGCTATGGTTTCATATATATAAAAGCATTATTAAACGAATATATATATTTTTCATAAGATGTTGATGCATGTAGCCTTGGATTAACTATATACACATTTGTTTTTACAGCTTAATGTATTATTGACGTACACTTGTTCAAATACATAAAATAAAAAAATGTTCTACATAAGTAATAATGATAATAAAAAAACAAAGATTTGTATTTATCTTGGCAGCGTTATACGAGTTAACGCACTAAAGGTGAGTTAAAAAAGGGTTCATGCCCTATATATATATATAGGGGGAGGTTCCATTAAAAACCTTCATATTTAAGAAAACTTAGAAAACTAATCACAATTGTTATTAATCAATTTCGTTTTTCGTTTTTCGTTTTTTATTTTCTTTTATTATAAGGTTATATTTGTTAACAAAAAGGAAAAAAGAAAAAAATATATGTAATTCATATTGTTAAATATATGTAACTCATTGATTACATATATGTAACTTGTAAACTGCATATATGAGTTACATATATGTAACTTTTTTGGTTACATATACGTAATTTCGTGATCTACATATTTTTATTAAAAAATTTTGTTTGTTTATTACATTTCTAAGCTAATAATAAAAAATCATGAAAAAAAATTTAAAAATTTATTGGTTAGTAGGAGTTTTCTTGGTTATATATATATATATATATAAAGATTCATAAGAAAACTCTTTTTTTTTTAGAAAAACCAAAAAAACTCCTACTAATCAATAGTTTTAAAAAAATTATATTTTTTTATGATAAGGTTAGAAATGTTATAGTAAAAAAAATTGAAAAAAATATGTACATCACGAAGTTACATATATGTAACTCAAAAAGTTTCGTATGTAATTTACAAAGTTACATATATGTAATCAGTATGTGTAACATACAAATTACATATATGTAATAACCTAAAATACATATTATTTTTTGTTTTTTTACATTTTTATTTTATAATAAAAGGAAATAAAAAAAAATGAAGAAAAAAATTCAATTGGTAATAATTGTGATTGGTTTTCTTTGTTATCTCCAAAATTATGATTTTCTTAGGAACTTTCTTTATTAAACTTTTTTTTTTATGTTTTATTTTTCATTTTTTATATTATATTGTAAGAAATGTAAAAAAAGAAAAAAAATATAAAAAAATATGTATTTTATATTATTATATAAACATATATTTACAAGTAGAGTCTATAGTGGTAATAAAATTGATTCATAGATTGCCATTGTTGACCCTTTTTTAAGTTGTAATAAAATTGATTCATAAGTTGTCATTGTTGACTTTTTTGAACCCATGTGATTTGTTTTCCTTTCTATTAATGATAGAGAGTATTAAGTCAACAAAAAAGGCTAGCAATGATAATATTAATTATTATTATCTGATTTTAATACTAATTAAATAATAATTAATTAATTAACTATAGTCTTTATTGTTTTAAAATAATTTATAGCTGTTAGTAATGTTTTCAGAACCGGACCAGATATCGAACTGGTCTCCTTACCGGTCAGAGGTCGGACCGGTCGAACCGGATTTAAGAACCGAGCTATTTTATAAATATATATATATATATATATATATATATATATATATATAATCAAAAAAAATAAAAAAAAAATAAAAACCGGTTCAACCACCGGTTCGACCACCAGTTTTCCGGTCCAACCGGCCGGTTCACCCACAGGTCCGACCGGCCGGTCCGGTTTTGAAAACATTGGCTGTTAGGATCATTTTTTGGTATGAATTTTGATATTCGTCATGTTGGTACTAGGAAACAACGTAACGAATCAACTTTTAATTTTCAGTCAAAAAATACGTCTGACAATACATATATTTTAATAATAATAATAATAATAATAATAATAATAATTACATGATAATAATAACTAAATACTAACAATAAATATATAGGTTATGTCTACAATGCTAATAAAATTGATTTATAGTTTTAAAACAAGGAGCTTGACTTTAACATGTTAAACTGCTTCAAAATAATGATTTCATCACCTTAAAAAATAGAGTCAACTGCTTTAAAAAATAGCATATTAAGCTTGATAGAAAAAGCAATCTCAAACATAAATTAATTTCTCAGTTTCATATTTAACTTTAAACTTTAAATTCTTATTTTTAAATCCATCTCATACTTTATTCACATATTTTTAATATTTGCTTACTTTTAACATGTTCTTACGTTATCAGATAATAGTCATAATTATATCAGTTTGATCTCAATTACCTCACGAACGTTTATATAAGTTTCGAACCCAAACGATCGCAGAAATTTTTCTTATTATTCACGAACCTATATTATGTTTGTCTATTATCGAGTATTTTTATCATTTATATCTTTCTGTACGTAATTAGTTCACAAACTATTTAAATTTAAAAGTAATATTCACCTCATAATAATAATAAAAAAAATACTAATAACTAATTAATATTATTATCACGATCGAATGCTCATACCAGCTAAGCAGACACGTGTATAACGCTACCCTTTATGGCCGTATGTCAAAGTAAAAATATATTTGCGTTTTGATATATGGAATCGTATTGGATTGCCCACCACAACGCGCTGGTAACCTACTAGTTACATATATGTAACTTGTTGTAGTTACATATATCATATATGTTACTTTATAAGTGATATATGAAACTTTTTGAGTTACATATACGTAACTTCGTGATATACATATTTTTATTAAAATTAATTTTTTTCTTGTAACATTTATAACCTTATAATAAAAACTATGAATTTTTTTTGAAAATTTATTGGTTAGTATTACTTTTTTGGTTTTCTCCTAAATAAGTTTTCTTATGAACTCTTCTCTCTCATACATACATACGTATAGGGCTGTAATCGAGTCGAGCCGAGCCGAGCCGAGCCAGGCCTAGCTCAAGCTCGGCTCGTGGATTTTCGAGCCGAGCCGAAATTTCTTTCGAGCCAAAAATTTTGGCTCGAGCTCGGCTCGTAAAAAACCTCGAGCCTCGAGCTAGCTCACGAGCCAACTCGTTTTTTTTTTGTTTTTTTTCCTCCACTTTATATATATATATATATATATATATAATCTAATATATATAAAATCCAATATATATGTATGTATAGATATATGTTATACATGTATGTACATACATACATACATACATACATATATATTATACATAATATGCATATTTATATAAATGTGTATAAGATATTGTGTGTGTGTGTGTAATATAATATATATGTGTGTATATAATTATATATATATATATATATTGTATATATATAAATATATATATATATATATTATGTATAATATATATGTATGTGTGTAATATATTATATATGTGTGTGTGTATAATTTAATATTTATATATATATATATAATTATATATAAATATATTAAAAATCGAGCCGAGCCACGAGCCGAGCCAACGAGTCGAGCCATGAGCCGAGCTCGAGCCAACCCTGGCTCGGGCTCGGCTCGTTTTTAACGAGTTTTTTTCGAGCCGAGCCTTTTTCGAGCTTTTTCGAGCGAGCTTCGAGCCGAGCCGCGAGCCGCGAGCTTTTTGAACAGCCCTACATACGTACGTATGTGTGAAAGATGAATAAAAAACAAATTTGAATTTTGATAAAACCGGATGTAACATTCAAAATTTTTTTTGTTATTTTTGTTTTTAGTTATGTAATCTATGTTATATAAGAAAATAAAAATTATATATAAAAAGTTATCTGTGTTTGTTACACAGATAGCATATTTGCTGAGCTAAGGTCAGGGGGTTTATCCAGTTATGGGATTCCTCCTAAGGTGGGATCGGGCGTACACACCAGAGTGTCAAATCCGAGGGGAAGGTTGAAAACCATTCTTGGGTGTCGTCGTATCAAGTCATTTAAAAATAACATATTTAGTTTTTAGTATTACACCATGTAAAGTCAATTTGCAATATATGTCTAACAAATACTTATATTTTTTTTAATTTTATTCTAATGACATATATCACATACCTAAATACAAGAATACAAAAAAAATCGAATTTTACGCTGGGTTTTCTCAGCTCAAGTGTTTTAATTCCCAAATTATCATTTATCTTATGTATAATTAATGATGGTTTTGTAAATAATAATACTATTTTTAAAGGTCATTTTTATATGGAAAAGTGTTAGATTTGTATTTTGTGATAGATATTATATAAAAGTAACTAATTCTAAGTTTATTCAATGGTAAAAATAATTAATTAGAATAATGTCAAAAAGAAAAACAAAAAAAAAATACTTTGTTTTAAATTTTTTTTGAAATCTTTTGTTTGCTAAAAGAAATTTATTTTAATATATGTTCATTTTTTTGGTTTTTTTTTTTTTTGGAATCCTCACCCGTCTAAACATATGAATAAAGTTAAACTTAATATGTTTTCTTATCTTAAAAAGTGTAATAAAGATCTTGAGATCAAGTTGTTAGAGGTATTTTAGTAATAATCAATTTTGTTGACCTTTATCAAGTTTCTCCATCTTTTTAAACGTTCATAACTTTTACATACGATATCAAAAAATATATCATAAAGCAAGCATTTTTTATCTTCAAAATGAGTATAGTATTTCTATATAATTTTTTTATAGTTTATTGTGTCTTTTGTACAGGTAATCATGTCTTTTGTGTTTCATGCGCAATGTTGTGTTTTCCTTAACAATTCAAGACACAATGAAGTTGCAAAATACATAACGTCGAACAAGGATGACACAATGACGAGTATGAATCACACAATTACCTTTAAAAGGAAACAATTGCAACACAATACACATTTAAAAATAAAAAAATTCTGTTTTTATGATATATATTTTTTTAAAAATAATATCATATTTAAATGTTAAGAATTTTTAATAAAGGTGGGAGAAATGATCATGACTAAATTACTCTTCAACAATTTTTTCTTCTAAAATTTTGAATTTTTCTTTCTAAAATTTGATCTCATAGATGTAAATGATCAATAACTATTTTTACACTTATTGAGATAAAGTGTATATTTAGTTGAACATAACCCCTAAACCTATATATATATATATACACATCATAACTTAATGTCAGTAGCATTTAAACCTTCCATCAAAATTAAAAAAAATAATAATACAGGTACCTAATTAGGATATTAACCGTCGAAGAAACTGCATAAAAACTAGGGTTGTTTAAAAAGCTCGCGGCTCGCTAGAAAAAAGCTCGAAAAAGGCTCGGCACGAAAAGAGTTCGTGTCACACCCCCATCTCTCACTTTACATGATATAGTCACTGAATGAAGCATGAAGTCGGTAACTGTTGTAACGTGTAGCGGAAGCTTGATGGTAAGGTCTTAGAGATGGGTGTGACTGATTGTTACCTTGGTATCATACATCCATGGCAAACCATACACACTATATATTACATCATAACTAGAATATTATACATTAAATTTCAACATCCTTAAACAACATTAACCAGTTATGAGTTACTAAACGTGTCTTGTAATCGTGCATCCTCACTCTCGCACTTGTTACCTTCTTCCTGAAAAAGGTTTTGTAATATAAAAGATCAGCAAGGATGCTGGTGAGTTCATAGATATGATAACGTGATATGATATGTTATGAAATGTTGACTATGAAGGCATATACAACTTTATGAATATGATTCACCATGAAAACCCATAACCAAAGCCTATGTGACTGTAATGTAAGTGGCGTAATACCCGAAGGTAAGACCTTAGCCTCATTCTTAATGCCTATCGTTGCATTAAGCTGTTATCTTGTAATGTAATAAATAGTCATAGGAATTCACACAAGGGTAGACGCTATCTACCCGTGAATGGGGTTGTCAGCCCGATAGTACTATCATTTTTATCATCCGACTCATCCATGAGTTTATTGGTTACAGTTGTTGTCACACCCCCAAATTTCAATTAACAGAATCATAGCGTTTAGGGCATGACAAACCAGGATCTCAGTCATTAGACACAGCGAAAGACCTCTATATGCTTTTCAAACATAAATTTTGTCTAAACTGTAATATCAAAGTTTTAACGTTTGCAGAAGCTTTATAAAACCAATAACAAAACATGATGGTTTGAAAAATGTAAATTACAAATTCAAAGTCTTAAATAATCAAATCCAAAACAGTTGAATTAAAATGTATGCATGAGACTCCATTTCCTAGTCCCTGCTCTTCCTTAGTTGTGCTTTAGTGTCCTGAGAAAACATGTAAATCAAGTCAACACAAAGGTTGATGCATACACAGGTTTGAATAATCACAAATGTTTGAACAACTGTTTGAAACGAAATGTTTGCAGATAACATAATCACACATGCATAGTCATGATAGCTAGTCATTTGTACTATTTACATAAGCGGTCGACACCGAAGCTAACTGTTAGAATGTAATTTGCCTTTCCACTATTGTCTAGCACAAACAATAGTAATGTCGATTTGGCTAGTTAAACACTTGCTTAGACCTACAATCTATCAAGTGAGGTTTGTCAAACCCAATAGATCTATTTCCAACTACCACGCTTTGCACTACGGCAAACTAAACGGTTCGATATGTAAGGACTTGTAATGTTATGTTCGCACTTATCGTAAATAGCTAACTCATGCAAGTGATATGTATCTAAAATGTTTGTTTGCACATGTTTTCTCCCCCAAAACAGTTAAAATAAGAAAAGGGGCCGTGTACGCACCTTCGATAGTAAACAGAATGATCGAGTGCTTGTGAAATTGCTTAGACAATCTTCTACGAAAAAGCTGTGTATTTACGATAACGTATCGTTATTTGAAATGTCACATCTCGTTTGTAATTGCATACGTGTCAACACACGTATGTTAGAATGTTCGAAACGTAAATACAAAAGTATGCACGGTTTTAAGTTCGTTTGTTTAAATCGTTCAATTATATACGATTTCGTTAAACACGCATAATTATACGTGATTTATGATTTCATGTCAAAATACATATTTTATTATTTTAACATGTTTGGAATTGAATTCTGGTTCCGACGCAATTCGAACGGGTCAAAACGGAGTTAATATGAAAAAGTTATAAGAAAAATACTAAAATAGATTTTTAATTCAAAAACCAGCAGAGGTAAGGGTCGAACCCTTGACCTCCCGGACTAAACACACCCATCCTACCATCTGATCCAACTATACATTTGCATTAGAATTTAGAAATGAATTGTTTTAAGCTTTGAAATGTCCGGTTCCCTTGGTTTAACTATAACCGAACCATATGGGTTCAAATCAGTCCCCAATTCAATTAAGATCACAATCCAAAACATAGAGGTTTAGTTCCAAGGATCAAACCGACTTTATAGGTGGTTTTAAATTGAAAAATAATGCCCTATATCTCGATTGATCAAGTATATACAGGTTCGAACTCGAGATCTATAACCCCCAATTCAAAATCGTTCAATTCATTAATGTGAGTCCACAAATTCATAGGGTTTTCATTGAATAGGAAATTTCGAAACCATCTGTAATGGTTAATTTGGTTTTTAAAAACATTTTCATAGAAATCGCCAAAATGTTTTTGACGATAAACCCTAGAAATCGAAATCCTTCAATTCGTTTTTACTTTATGAAATTGATAGAGGGTTATCGGTGAACAATGAATTCCGAAGCTCTCTGTGTTGTTTAATTTGATTTCTAAACTCGTTCGAATCGAAACCCCCAAAACGTTTTAACTCAAGAACCCTAGAATTAGAAATCATTTAATTCGAAATTGTGATATCAAATTGACATGGGTTTTTCGTTCAACATCTTATCACGAAACTGTTGATATAAATCAATTTGATTTTCGAATTCATTTACATTGAAACCCCCAATTCGGTTTATGTGATAAACCCTAGAACTCGAATTCGTATAATGTGACATTAGAACTCGAAATTAGCATAGGGCTATGCTTAGTCGGCCCACTTAGGTTGTGTAGGAACGAATTTGTACCTGATTTGATGTAAATTTGATGTCGTTCGAATTATGGTTTGATATTCGGCCAAGCCCTTGATCAAACTCTTTTTTCTAGCTTCTGAGATCGAATTGGTGGAAGCCACATACCCTAAAGATGTCGACTAATAGTTCTGAGAATTCGATTTCGTGAAATGTGATCGAATTTTGTGGTCTTGATAGTTAAAGGCTACGGTTTCGACCTTTGAGGTCGTTTATGGGTTTAATTCAATGATTAATTGTTCTAGTAACGTATAACCGTTGTTAACAATCATAAATGTGATGATTATTGAGGTTTAATTTGGTTATAACATTGTGTAATCATGGAATTTCGGTTTCAATTGAATATAAGTCGAATTTTGACTCTCTAAAGTCAAAATTCCATAATTTGGCATAATTACAAGATTAATCCCTGTAGTTTAAGTGTTTTGCATCTGATTTTGTTTAATTCTAACCTCTCTAGTTTGGTGTTATGTGACTCCATAACTTTTCTGTTAGTTTTCGGTTAACGAAGTTAATCCGGATTGCCGAATTGTCACAGTTGTTATGTGAGGACTTTTATGATAGGATGGCACAATTTTCATGCAATCATCATACAAGAGTTGAAATACATAAGTAACATGCAAGCATATCAGTGTAATTGAAATATGTAACCATGATGTTATTGTAATACCAACCCCGAGTTTTAGAAATCCGAAGATTTCAAAAGGGGAAATGAAATCATGTAAACATATCACTGTAATTGAAATACGTAACCATAATGTTATTGTAATAGAATCCCCGAGTTTTGGAAAACAAAACATTTAAAAGGGGGTCTACGAAACTCACCAGTGTTGTTGCAATGTTACACACAACTTCAATTGAATTCTGCATATCATTAAGGTTCCAAAAGTTCTTTGTATCCAATTTGGATTTCCAGAACATTCCTTGATATTAAATATCAAGGATAATGTAATTTGATTCATCAAACTGATTCTGAATCACGTGTTTATTCAGAATCAGTGTAATAAGGCTATCAGTTAATTTGTAATGTTAAAATCACTGATTATGTTTAGTAATTGAGTTCTTATACTCATTTGATTATAAATTAATGATAATTGCATCCCGTTGTTAAAACCAGAATCCTAATCGACTTTTGGATCAAAAATCGGGTTTCCGGGTTATGAAATTGATTGCAAAATCGAGTTCGGAATGCGAAATCGATTGAGAATATGTTTTCGTATTGAATTTCAATGCTTAAATTAAGTCCTGTATTGAAACCGGAGTTTTAATCAGAAATCAGATAAAAATCAGGTCATTGGATTGCAAAACGGTTCACGAAATCGAGCCCGGAACGCGAAATCGATTAAGAATATGTTTTCGTATTGAAACAAGAGTGTTAATAAAAATCGGGTAACTGGATTGCAATAACGGTTAACGAAATCGAGTCCGGAACTCGGAATCGATTCCTTTTGGCAGGAATATTCGCCGGAATATTTCACCGGCGGCAACCTTCGCTGTAGTTTTGGCCGGAATCCGGCCGGAGTCCGGCGGTGGCTGGCGGCCGGTGGCGGTGGCTCGGCGGCGAGCGGTGGTTCGGTTGGGCTGAGGTGGTGGCTCAGTGGCTTGGCCTCGGCCTTGGCCGGTTTGGCTCGAGAATGGTCGAGAATGGGCTGGTCGCGATCCGGAAGTGCTCGGCAATAGGGGCCGCGTCCCGTGCCATGTTGGGGCCGCACATGTGCCGCGCTGGGGCCAAGCATGGGCCGTGCTGGGGCCATGCCCAGGCCGCTGCGGCCAGCTATGTGCCATCCATAGTTTTTGTGTGCCAAAGTCGATATTTTTGCATTTTTGTCGGGCCAAAATCTCCATATCCTAGTTTTTAAAATATCTAGAGTTTTGTCAAGAAAAATCTAAATTTTGACAACTTCGAAAAATTCAGATTTTGAATAAAACACCCTTTTCAATGGGTTTTCAAGATCTGATGATTTTCAAACTTTACCAATGATTCAAACATGTTTTCATAAATCATATAAAGCTATTATAACCAATAATTGACTTGAAAATCACCAAAAATCCAACTTTTGGAGCTTGATTCTTGGTTGCACTTGATCATGGGCTTGGTTATCACTTGGAATCGACTCGATTACAACCCTAATAAAAACATTTTAGAATTAGTTACCATATGATCGATCGAACACAAAAAATTTACTTATAACTTAAATAAATATTTTTAAGAAAACACACTCGATTGTGTCTTGGTTATTTTAGGGTTGTTCACAAGCGGTATGCTCGTGCTTGGCTTATTTATAAACGAGCGGCTCGGCTTGGTTCAGATTTGCATATTTGAGTCAAATGTTGTACTCGTTGCTCGGTTCGTTTTAAAATTTAGCGGCTCGGCTTGGTTTGGCTCGGTTTCAAAATAAAATTTAACACAAATTCAAAAGATTTAAATCGATTTCAAGCTCAATTATTAGAAAACAATAAGTTCAACCACATAAAAATCTGAAAGAAAAATAAAGTTAAAAAATTAGAATTTGTCATCGTAAGAAAACATAAAAATGTTTAAATAACTCATCAACATCATTATTTTATAGTTCGAATACGTTAACAACATCATTCATCTTTAAACACTTGTAACTTCTAAAAAAATTTAATATCAATTTATATATATATAGGGGAAGGTTAAAAATATAACCCACTAAATGTGTGCTAACCCAAATAACTTTGGGAAGATGAACCCGAATCTTGGATTTTTTGTTTTAAACATCATTATAACACATTTTGAACCTCATGTTCTTTTATGAGTTTGGGCTAATTCATCACCGTTTAAAATCTTACAGTACTGTAAGTTTGTAAATAATTAAAACTTACAATACTGTAGCACTCAACTTACAATGAAGATATTTTTTAAACGGTGATGAATTTCCACAAACTCATAAAAGAACATGGTGTTCAAAATGTGTTATAATGATGTTAAAAAAAAAAAAATCCAAGATTCAGCTTCATCTTGCCAAAGTTATTTGGGTTAGTACACATTTAGTGGGTTATTAAAAATTCCACACCCTATATATATATATATATATAATTTAGTTATACTAAAACGAGCCAAACGAGCGAACCAAATGAGCGACTATTCGAACGAGCGACGAGTGAGCTTGCCTTAGCTCATGCTCGGCTCGTTTATAAACCAAACCAAGCGTGCTCTGCTCGTTTAAAACCGAGCGAAATTCGAACGAACTTTTTTCAAGCTTTTTCCGAGTGAGTATCGAGCTAGCGTCAAACGACGAAGTCCTAGGTTATTTGCATCTTTACTCCTTTTATTAAAGCTTGGTAATGTAAATAGTTGGAGTGAGCAGTGGCGGACCCAGGATTTTTTTTTCATGGGGGGCGAAAATTTTTTAAGCTCGTTTAAGTATCGCTATATAATATTTTTTTTCTTTTATGTTCAGTTCGACCGGGTCAGGTCGGGTCGGGTCCGGCCATGCTCAAAAAAGACAATCAAACCAAATTTCATATATAAAAACATAATGAAAATACAATTTATCTAAAGTTGTTCTCTACGAGTTTTTATTTTTTGATACAAAATGTTATCTCATTAAAACGATTCCCAAACTCTTGTATTTGCATACCTAGAACCACATTGAAGCAATCATACTCAAGTAGTGACGATATGTGATATTTGTTTTTTGTCTTGACGACTTTGGGTTAATGTATTCACCATTCATGTTCACCACTTCAAGTTCATGTTTTTCATAAAAAACGTTAATTTTGTCGAAGAACTCATTAAAAACCTCCATTTAAAAGTATATGAATTATATATAATAATTACACCCGACAATTTTAACCCAAGATAAGGGAAATGGGTTGGTTTTGGTGAATAAATGTTGTATTTAGGTAGAAATGGGTAGCACCATAACATAGAATGAGTTGAGATGAGTAACACCTTAATACAATGCGGGTCAAGATGGGTCTCTTAGAAACTATGCAAATAAAATGGATTCAAATTATTAATAATATGTTTGATGAAAAAATTATTTGAATATTATTTAAATGGGTTTGTGGTTTAGTTATTAAAATTAATATTGGATCTAGTTTTAAATTGTGTTTAAATCATTAATTGGGTCCTTTTCAATTGGTTTTATTAACCAAATGCTTAGAAATAAAAAATGAAAAGGGGCAATTCCAAAATTTCATGGGGGGCGATTGCAAAATTTCATGGGAGGAGGTCGGGATTTTAACATATATATACTACTAAAAAAAAAAATTCAAGGTGGGCGGCTGCCCCCCACCTTTGGCTGTGGGTACGCCACTAGGAGTGAGCATTTCCCACAAGAATATTATATTTGCCATCTGATCTTTTCTTCTTTTGTAACTTTTTTTTTAGTAAAACGAAGACCAAGAATATTTTATAATTACCATCTTCACGTCATATCCTTGATTCGCTTTTTGGAAAAATACATAATTGTATTTTTACGTTTATTTATATGTTTGAATTTTTTTATTAAATAATTGAGTTTTGTTTAATCGGATTTAATTTGATTAGGCAATTTCATATATATCTTTTTAAAATTGCAATATATGTATTAAAATACACACACGTCTGTTGTAGTAAAATCACGCAACATATATAAATTTGGGCATTTTGGGTAGGATATATCCGAATACGAACCATTTATTCCGATTTGGATCATTTTAGGATTTTTTAATTTCGGGTTATTCGAGTATATGATTAATTCGAATTAGAGCTAACAAACCAAAATTAATTTCAGGTTGTTTAGGTTTTTTTTTTATGATTCATAGGATTTATTTAAACCTTTTTAATTGAGGTATTTATGATTGTTTTTTATGTTAAACTTTGAAGTGTTGTATTGTAAATCTAAACTTAGTTTTTTTTTGAACGGCCAACCAATATTCAAATTTTATTAAAATTGACTAAGAGATTAATCATACTTATATACATACACCAAAACATAACATTAAACAAAACATCAATTATAACCCCAAACAATGACGATTAAAGCAATCCCATTCGTCCCAAGTAATTTGAAGGTTCTTAGAGCGAGCACGAATCCATAGAAACCCAATGATTTTTATTTCTTCTTTTAACTTTGCTAGAGACACCGGGATGTTGTTGAAGATTTTGTTATTCCTAGCTTGCCACACGCACCAGAAGGCAACTAAGACAACCGCATGGATTGCCTTCTTCCACCTCAAAGATCCAGGAAGAAATCTATGTATTTCCAACAAATCACGACACCCAAAAGCAAAGATATGCTGGATCTTGCACCAATTAGACACAAATTCCCAAACTTCCTGAGCAAGACTACAGGCAACAAATACATGATCAACCGATTCATTACATTGTCCACAAATTTGTCATAGGATGGATTGCAAAGGCACCTTTCTTACAGCCAAGTTCATTAGGGTTGGTAAACGGTCTAACTCAGCCCGCCAAGCAAGGATACAAACCTTTTTGGGGACCCAACTATTCCATGAGAACACAAAATCGGAAACCTGTCGATTATAGGAGTTTAGTTGTAGTTTAAGACTAGATACCGAGAACGATCCAGATCGATCCAAAGTCCATGTCCATTGATCAGGTCTCAGAAGAAGATACGTGTGTTGGATAACATCAGTTAATTGCTGCAGTTCCATAACCTCCACATGTGTGGAAGGTATGTGTTTCCAATAGAATCTCCAATTAGAGCCACCGTTCGACCATAGTAAGCGATCAGCAACCGAGCAACACTTCTCCACTTCCATACAGAAAAGTGCCGGGAAACGACGGCAAAAAGGTTCCGGTCCCATCCAAGAATCAATCCAAAAACGAATGTCATTACCACAACCCAAGGTACCTTTGATTATAGAGTCTAAATTAAGACCAGGTGGTAAGTTACTGCAGAAGTTGAAAATTTGTTTCCATGGGCCCGGATTTGACATCTTTGCCGGGATATAGGACCATGATCGAGAGGTATGATGAATTGCCCAAATAACATTTCTCCAAAGCTTGTGTTTTTCATTCTTGAACCTCCACCACCACTTAGCAAGCATAGCAAGGTTAGCTTCCCGTAGAGAACCGATGCCAACACCACCATATTCTTTCGGAGATACCACTTTTTGCCAAGAAACCCAATTAATTTTACTAGTATCACAAGAGCCCCCCAGAAAAACACTCTACGCATTCTTTCAAGGCTATCAATGACCTGGCAGGGGGCTTTATATAATGAGAAATAATAAGTGGGAAGTGAGTTTAGAACAGATTTGATCAACGTCAAGCGACCCCCATAAGAGAGATGTTTAGCTTTCCAGATAGATAGCCGGCTTTGAAACTTGTCAAGAACTGGCTTCCAGTTCCTAACCAAATTCATGTTAGCCCCCACTTGCAGCCCGAGGTATTTGAAAGGGAAAACTCCAACCTTACAGTTCAAAGCTACAGCCATTTCATTAAGATCATGCTCACTAACCTGTACCCCAAATAAGTTACTTTTATTCAAATTGATTTTCAGCCCCGAGACTGAATAAAAGCATCTCATAATTCTCCGAAGATTAAGAGCATTGAAGCAATTCCATGTACCCAAGAAGACCACATCATCGGCATAAAGTAAATGGGACAAATTTGGACCATTTTGTCCACATGAGATACCTTGAAAAAAGCCCGATTGAACAAGCTTTTTTCATGATCCCAGAAAGAGCCTCCATCAGCGGATCTCCCTGTCTCAGGCCGCGGGAGCAAGGGAACTCACAAGTAGGAGATCCATTCAATAGTACTGATGCACAAGCAGTTGAAAGAGATGATGAGATCCACTTTCTCCATTTGGATGAAAATTTCATTTGAGACATAATTGAGTCTAGAAAAACCCAATTTAAGGAATCAAATGCTTTATCAATGTCAACCTTAAAGATCATACCCTGTAGTTTAGATTTACGTAGCCAAGATGACACTTCATTTAGAATAAGAGGGCCATCGAGGATATTACGGTTGGCTAAAAAGGCGGACTGTTCTTCAGAAATCAAACCCGAGATAACCAATTTTAATCGGTTAACAAGAACTTTTGAAATGACTTTGTTATAAAAAATGGCAAAACATGAACAAATCATTAGGAAATTTTTATTTAGTTTTATTAGGATTGTTCATGTTATTCGTATTTATCTGAATCCAAATTATCATAATTTAAATATATTACAGTGGGATGAGATTCATACTAATTCGGGTTAATTCAGATTCTAATAAAAATAAAAAATTCAAATTTGAATGGCCTGAAGATAACATTCTTCCTGCTACAATTGAAGATATCCCGGATATTTATGCAACATTGAGTGAGTCCCTCCTAGTCGTTACAATTGAAGATATCCCGGATATTTATGCAACATCTGAAATGATACCTAAAACAAGAGTATGAAAACAAGATCGATTGCAGAAGTATTAGAAAGAAAGTATGTATTACAGTGTGTTTCAGAATTTTTTAGTTATTTCCGGTATACTTTATCAAGGTACACAACCTTGTATTTATACTAGTATCTGAAACAAGTAAGAATTAAAGTCTGCACTTGAAACAACTAATTAATTTTGTTTAACAGTCAAAAAATTAAAATAACCAGTTGAAACTGATTATTAAATGCAACATCTGAAACTGATAGAAAACAACTGTTGTTTCTTTAAGAGTTGGTATACAACTACTGCAGATCCATAACCACTGATCAGCAACCACATATCAGATAACCACTGATCTGAAATCACTGATAAGATAACTTTAATGGATAATCAATACCAAATCCCCGCCACAATAACATTAATGTAGGGGTGAGGATAATATAACCATAACCGAAAAATAACCGATAACCGCACCGAACCATAACCGATTTAACCGAAACCGACAATTATGGTTAATTGAAGCCATTAACCGAACCATTCGGTTATGGTTATGGTTAAGGCTAGTCATTAACCGACTTTAACCGAACCGAATAGTATATATTTGTTTTTTAATATTTATATGTGTGTATGTTTTTTAAGAAGTTGTGAGCAAGTCAAGCATAGAAGGTGAATCTTCGTTTTTTATTATATGAAAATTGAAAATATTATAAATCATATGTGAGACTAAAGATATTAGAATATACATCAATGTTCACATGACTTTACTTTTTATTCACACATTCTCGGTCACTATAAAGTTTTACAAACTTAATTAAGATTTTCATCATTAATATATCTATAATTCACAAGCATATTTACAAGTTTTTGTCCGAAACAGAACCGTAACAGGTGATTAACCGATCAATTGGTTATGGTTATGGTTATGGTTAATGATTTAGAATTAACCAAAGTAGCGGTTTTGGTTATGGAAATGACCATAACCGAACCGAACCACGCACACCCCTAATGGATAATCAAAAACATGATGTTTACGTGAGAATCCATTCACTGCATGAATTTTTTAATGGAGGTTGCGTGAAAATTGAGAGTCAATTCCATTATTTCCTATGCAATGATCACCACTTAGAATTCTCTAAATTTATAGTAAATCCGAGAATTTAGAATTTAAATTTATTATTTTATTAATATATATAAGGTTGAATTTGTTTTATTCGGTTCATTTAGATCGGTTTATTCGATTGAATTATGTTTATTCTGTTGAATTCGGTTTATTCGGTTAACTAAACTGGACCATTTCTTGAATTCAGTTCGGTTTTTGTATAAGGAAAAAAATTGAAAACAGATTAAACCGAACCAAATAAATCGTTAACTTAATCGATAAACACTCTTAATTTAAAGGACTTGAAAGTAACTTTCTATACTTTAAAATAAGTTATTTTTCGTATCAGTAAAATCATGTGTTTATAAATGATTTTTTTTAGTTTTATGCAATTTGTTAGTTATCATTTGAATGAATATTTATACATATATATCAAAAATTTTGTACTCCTTAAAAATAGATTCAGGACGGAGGTTGGGTTTGCCTGTCGCCCTGACGGGCAGAATGTTATTCCTGAGCGTTTCCCCATCTCTATGAACCCACTTCACCTAGTGCATGCAGAGCCGACCCCGAGAATCAAAAAAAGTTCCGGGGCCTGGGGCGAGAAAAAAAATGGGCCCTTTTAAGGCCGGTCCTGAGAATTGAGGTGCCCAGAACCGAACCGTATTTATAACTGAAAAAGCCCGAACCAAATTCGGTTTGGTTCCTAATGGTATTCGAATTCAGAATTCGGTTTTCAATTCCGTTTCTAACCGTATCTGAATTTCTGTTTTTTGGTTCAGTTGTTACAATTTTTTTTGAATTCGGTTTGTTTGATTAATCGATTAAACCAAATTCAGATTTAAATTTATCATCTTATTAATAATATATAAGGTTGAATTCGTTTTATTCGTTTTTAACCAATTTATTCGACTTAAATCAGTTTATTCAGATGTTTATTTAATTTTTAACCGGCTTATTTAGTTTTTAATCGGCTTATTCGGTTTGCTCATTTTCAACTGAAACCAAACTGAACCACTTCTTAAATCCGGTTCGGTTATTGGATAGGGAAAGAAATTGAAAATCAATTAAACTATACCGAATAAACAATTAACTGAACTGATAAACACCTCTAGTTTAAAGAGAATGAAAGTAACTTTTTATACCATAAAAAAAATTACTTTTTGTACACTTTAAATCATATGCTTTTAAATGGTTATTTATATATTGTTTATACAAATTTTTTTTATATAATATATAAAAAAAATTAAAATTTTGGGCCCCCTAAAATGTCGGGCCCGGAGCGGTCGCCCACCTCGCCCCTCGTAAGGGCCGGCCTTGGGTGCATGCAACAATGTACCGTTTCCCTTTAATTAGTTAGAATACCCCTTAGTAGATATTGGAATGAACACCATGTTTGTTTATTATTGACGCTTTGGCATTTTATGTTTAGTTGTTTAGTATTGGCTTTCGCGCAAGCGTAAAGACCAACCCATCATCAAGGCACACCGTTTTTGTTTAATATGATCGACTAGCGAGGTAAAAAACCAAAACATGCAACGTACAACGTGTCATAAATCTTTAAACATTTGTAGCAGATACACACACATATATATCGTCTTTAGGTCATAAAGTTTTTAGATTTCTTTAAAGGCTTAAATGCAGAGTCGTCGGGTCGGATAACAAGTTATTAAGGTTTGAAAATTTTTTGGTCTATCCGGAACCCGACCGACCCGAAATTCAAAACCAGAACAACCCAAAAAACCCGATTTATTACATCCGAATAACCCGAACAACCTGAATAACCCTGTTTTTTTCGGGTTATTCAGGCATCCGACCCGAAAAAAATAGTTTATTGCATATCCGAAATCCGACCCGAATCTAAAATCATATTATCTGACCCGAAAAACCCGAAATAGATTTCGGATGAGGTTTTTTCGGGTTTCGGATACGATTCGGATTTCGAATTTTTTCGAGTTTCGGATATTGTGAACACCCCTAATGGCCAAGCAAGGGCTTAGTGCCCTAAAAAATATAAGCCTTCAGTTTTTTAAAAAAATTTATATGTAGTTGGGTTTTTTTAGCATGTGGGCTTTTTTTGTTTAGTTTGTGGGCTCTAAAGGAAATAAGAATACAAGAAAAACTCAAATAAATGCTCATTCTTTTTCAATATTTACAGAGAGTTTGAGAGAAGTTAATACGATTATATATCCATGAAAAAATTTGTAGAACTTGATTTTGGTTGGACACATGGAACTTTGTATTATACAAATCCATTAAAAAAACAGTTTATTTTTATTGTCGATCTCAACCCTCGATAAGAGGATTTTAGCGTAACTGTTAATGAAGGGCCTCAGATTTTCATTTTGCTTGAAGCCCCCAGAATAGTTGAGCCTACCCTATTTAAATGACTATATGTATTACAGAGTAAAGATTTGATACCATATGAATAAATCATGTAACTAAAGAAACAAAAGTAAAATACTATCAAATAGCCAATATGAAATTATTTGGTTCTAGTCCTATAATAATTACTGTTGGTCTGGTCGATTGAAGTAAAAAAATAAAATAAAAGGTAACAAAAATGAAAAACCTCAGAAGCTCGACCCGCACATGACTTAAGGTTGTTATTGTTTTTTCTTTGGACACAGCATAGTATTGTTTATTTATTTTATTTCTTTATTGTTTTCTTTTATTATAACTATTTTACTTGTAATTTAATTTTTTTAATAATAACTATTTAAATTTTCAAAATATTTAAATACGTAGGTTTCTTAGTCTTTTTTATAAACATTCCCATGTAAACTTTATTAAAAACAAAGTTGTTTAAAAAATAATAACTTTTCTAATATGAGATAAGTTAAAAAAAATTGTTAGTTTATTTTATTTTTTTGTTAGTTTATTTTATTTGATACGTGTCATTATATTATTAGTTTGTTAAATCTATTTGATGAAATAAATAGTTTAAATGTTTTAAAAATAATCATAAATCACGCATATTGTGTTGACTTGGGTTACTAATATTAATCTAACAGGTTAATTTGTCTATTTTTTCAATTATGTTTTCCTTGTAACAGGGGTACTTAACAGGTTAAATATTTGTATTTATGTGTAGGTCACAATTTATAGTAAATTTGCACGTGTGTATATATACTTATCATAAACACACACAAATTTTCTTATACATACATATGCATAATTCAATTAAGCTCATATACTAAGGATGTATTAAAAATTTATTTTTAGATAAAAGTACAAAAAATGAAATTTCCCAATTAGTATTACTTTTTTTAGTCGCTCCTATTTTTTTTTTTCAAAGGACAAATTTTTATTTTGGCTAAAATATTTCTCGTAATAAAATGGTGACGTCAAAAGTAAAAAAGAAAGTTATAGAATGTGGACCTACACAAGTTACCACAATCTTTAAGTCTGGACGCAGTGGTCACCTCGCCCACCCGCCCAGCGGGGTTGAACCTTTTGGCGGCTTCCAGCGGGAACACCGCCCCCCTTCAGCGGCTCCCGTCCAACCCGCTCCCACGGCCCCCGCTCCCCGCTCTCTTTCTCACTTTCTCACACTGTGATTGGTCCAAGGCATATAGTTGGAAATGTTTTCGGTGGGGTGACCATTGTGGGGTTTAAGGTTTTCAGTGGGGTGATGACGTGGCAGGAAATTTCGGTGGGGAATAATTTTCAGTGGGGTGACCACTGGAGATAGTCTAAGTACAACCTCAAATTCTATATATATAAAGTGGAGCCTTAAATACAATTATTATTTTTCAAATTCAAATGCAAGTCCTCGGAAGGAGTAAGGGGCTGTTTGGTAGCATCTGAATCATTAAGTGCTGAATGATTAAGATGTCTGAATGGTTAAGAGGGTCTGAATCATTAAGTGCTGAATCAATTAAAACTGTTTGGTTGAACATCTGAATGAATATGCAGGATTACTATTTTACCCTTTTGAAGTCTTTTTTTTCTTTTCAAAAGTTGATTTCTTTGACTAATGCACAAATTTGGTCTGTTAAAGAAACACATCAAATCCACATAAAAAATTAAAGAATTAAACATGATAAGTTCAACCTCTTTTAGATCAGAAAGTTAAAAACTCTAATTGGAATGGAGGAATAGTGATGGGTGGTTTAACCCTGTCCATATTGGGGTCAAGTTGGACCCATGTGTTTGGTTTTTTGAGCCACACTTTAGCCGATCATTCGTTGGATGGGCCACACAAATCGTGTGGCAATCATCTTTAGTTTAGATGTGATTTCAAACCTTGGTTATTCACAATTGCAGGTAGCAGATAGGTTGTCGGAGGGAGGGGGAGAGAGAGAGAGAGTACCAGGTTGTCCGGACTGATGCAGGTAGCCGGAAGGCGTGATTCTCGGCCGGCGCAGGTAGCAGGTCGGTGGTCGGAGCAGGTGGCGGGCGGCGGCGTGGGTTGGAAGGGATGAGATCGCCGGAAGATATGTGGGCGGCGTGGGTGGGTGGGAGGCCGATCGAGAGGCTCTGGTATTCAGATCGAGAGGCTTTTGGAAGGGATAAAGAAATTAGGGCGTGAAAAATGAGAAGGGTATTGGTGACCCCTTGTGAAAATATTCTCATTCAGACTTGTGTTGAGGTCTGAACCATTCAGACCTCCATTCAGACGTTAGGGGCCATTCAGACGTGCTATTTTTTAGCGAAACAAACGGTCTGAATCTGAACCATTCAGATTCAGACTCATTCAGATGCATTCAGACCCAAACAAACACCCCCTAAGACAACATTTGACAAGAAGCCATAGGCAAAGCTTAGTAATGGGCGAGATTTCAACTTCTTCTACCCCTCTTTTAAAACCATTCAAGTTATGCTATTGTGAAGAAGGGTTCATTGATTATGATGAAGCATGAGCAAGCAGTTACCATTCCGAATGCCTCCCTTGATTCATATCTATTCGCTAAAAAATATTTCTTCCACACACACACACATAGAGAGAGGAGGTTTCATAAGAAAAAGTCTTATTATTTCTTTTTTTATTTTATTTTTTGGATAACTGTGGAAACTCACTTACGTGGTAAACCCTCGGCTCAGACCCAATACCTGACTAACCAAGAGGAACAGGAGAAGCACGGCCGCAAGCAACCGGGTCGGTAGTGTCACACCCCTACCTCTTGTCACATGTTGATGATGTCACTGAGAAGATTGCGGAAGCATAGTGGTGATGTCTCAGAGATGAGGGGTGATTTACTTGAACCGATATCACAGCACACAGATTAACTTAACGTAAATATATAACAAGGTTCGTCATCACAATTAACAGTACAATTTACAATCTAAGTTTATTACATAACTAATTTATTTAATTACAAATATATATAATGTGCATCCTCACCCGGTGGTCACTGTCTTCCTGCAAAAAGGTTTAGATTTAAAACGTCAGTACAAAGCTGGTAAGATCATACAGTTCAAGTTCAACAATATGATATGATATGTAATACAAGTTCTCAAAATGTTCAGTTCGAGATAACCATGGGACATATATCTAGTTCCTTTATGACGTTCTTGTTCTATAAGATACTACCCGTCGGTAACATCTTAATGCCTCATTATATTGATGTCTATCACAACATTAAGAAGTTCTAAAAACAGGTAACAAACATTCACAGCAAGGGGAGTTGCAGACTCCCCGCAAATGGGTTGTCACCCGATAGTACTATCATTGTTCTCCGTTCGGCCCCTCATGGGTTCACTAGATACAGTTCAAAAATGAGGACTTATAAGTTCTGTGATAGAGTTCTTGATCTACAGGAAAAATCCCATGAAATTTACAAGTTCTCACAAATCACATGAAATCACGCAGATCACAGTGATACATATCATATAGTTTTGAAAAGTTCCACAGTGATTCCCCGATGTTTATAAAAGATTAAAAAGAAAAGGGGTTGTACGAAACTCACCTGATAACTCAGAAGTAGCAGAATATCACACGACTGATAGTAATAGAGTGATTCTGCATTTAGTTATATTTAACGAGTTATTTATGTTTTAACTTACTGATTAGATCTTTCTGGACGTCTAATGTCAAATACATTGTCTTAACAGTCATCAGGGGTTAAGTATTTAATTAATTATTTTAATGTTATATCATACAATGTATGATAATGTAGGAACCTGTACTGAATCAGGTTCCTAATACGAGGTTGATGACGCACTTGATTAATCGGAATAATCTCGGATTAACCAAATAGTTAATGTTGTTGATTATAATGTTAAAACAGTTTCTAGACGTATTGATGGCTTAGAAATGATCAATCCTTGTTATTGATTACCCAAATATCATGAAATATCACAATGTAGCATCAAAATAGTTTTAATAACCATGTTTAACATACTAATCTGACTGTTATCATATACATCAGATAATCGTTCCAATGAGTATGTTAATGATTGTGATTAGTTTGAAACACATGGATTTAACCTTGCATTTCAGAGATTAACCAAAGTAATCACCTACATTGTCATAATCAAATGGTTTAAACCATTATAATTATGGGTATGATTTCATGCAAATCGGGCATTACAACGGATCAAAACAAGGATTTACTAGTTAAAACATCGTGTTCTTCGTTTATAATCAATCCTAGCCATCATCTAGGCAATAATCAACAACCCTAACTATCTCATTACGTTCAAAAACAAGATCTAATCAATCAAAATCAAGCTAGAAGGTTAAAAACAAACTGTTACCTAATCTGATGGATTTCTGCGAGTAGAACAACGACCAGGGCTTGTAGATACGATCCCTAGTGCGATCGGGATGTTTGGAAGGCTTTGAAATGGAGTTTTAATGGGTTAAGAGGTTGGATTTTCGTTTGGGATGAAGAACAAGTCGAGATGAAGAAGAATATTGATATTTTCCATGCAATCTGATCTTTTAACCCATTTTTGCTGACTTCAGACACTCCGGGTGTACCGTCCCTGGTGAAGGTTTGGCCTGGGCGTACCGCCCCAACTCCTATTTCGTCAACTTTTTGATTATATCTTCGTTTCGCGATTCCGGACAATCCGTAACTCCGTTTCGCGCACGGTTTTCGCCTACGTTCATCATTTTTCGCATACTATCAACCTGTAATAATTACAATAGCTAAATCAGCGTGGATTTCTAGAACGACTACATGTGCTCATGCCATTGATGACGTAATTCTCAACTGCAATTGTCACAGGTAGCCTCCTTATTTTGGTGAAAACTAAGAAAACTCGTACTAAGCAATAAATTTAAAAAAAAATCATTATATTTTATTATAAGCGTAGAAAAGTTTCGCATACAACTCTTAATAAACTGAAGGTTTACATCCAGTGAAGTTGAAAAATAGTTTATATTTACGTGTATAAAATGTTTAGAATATTTTTTTTGTAGTTTTTTAAATGCAAATTCTTTAATAAAATGTTCATTATGAAAATTTTTTAAAATCTTTTTCGGTTGATTATTAGAAGACTTTTATGTAAGCCTTTGTTGTATCTCATATACATTCCAACACCCACAAGAACAAAAATAAAGCCTACACACAAAAAAAGCACTACATAGAAAAAAAATTAAAAAACTAAACGCCCTAAGGCTTTGCTTGAGTTGCTTGACTTATTGGGCTAACTGTGCTCCTGAGGTGGGTTCGGGCGTATGTCCAAGAGCATCAAATCCAACAAACGATTAAAATTTCGTATTAGGTGTCTGCGTTACAAACTGTTCAACAAAAATTATTGTAAGTTTTTTTGTTTGTGTATTATTTTTTATGCGTGTATAGATGTGATGAAAGAAGCATGTCAAAAGCTTTTGACAGGCTCCCGGAAACTTCAATATTTTTTCATTTTACTGACAAATTTTTCGATAAATGTTTGAAGTAGAACCCACAAAACAAGTCTTATCGTGTTTAGCATATTCGATTTTTTTAAACATAATTGTAACACATTTATAACACTTTTTCTTTTATGAGTTTGTATAAATTCATCAACGTTTAAAAGTTAACATCGTTATAAGTTTTTTAATTACAACACTATAATTGTTTTAGAATCAAAACTTACAACGATGTTAACCCTTAAACGGAGATAAATTTACACCAACTTATAAAAGAAAAAAGTGTTTTAAACGTGTTACAATTATGTTAAAAAAATCCAAGATTTGGCTTAATCTTGTCGGAATTATTTGAGCTATTGCAATAATAGCCGATTATTATTAGTTCCATGTCCTATGCATATATATATATATATATATATGTATATCTATTTTTAAATACATACACACATGAACACATACGGTCCGGTCTAATTTTTACGATCGATTTTTCATGAAAACCTTAAACCAAACCGTTTATTACGGTTTTGAACTTTTGAAATGCACCGACCAAATGTTTCAAGAAAACCAACCGCGAAACCAAACAGATGACCGGTTTGGGTGGTTTCATAGTTTGGAACTGGACTATGAACACCCTTTGTTCTTGAAAATATAAAGCTAAACAAGCGAACTAGTTTACAGAAAGATGGGGATCCATTTGCCACAATATTAACAAACCAACGGCTTTATTCCATACTTTTTGCATGTGTTTAAACTTTGACAAATTCACTTGGTTTGGATTATTCTGATTTTCATGGTTGTAGAAGTCGCTAGGCGCTAGTCGGGCGGCGAGGTACCGCCTAGGGATTAATCGGGATTAATCGGCGCTAGGCGAATTGGAATTTTTATATGTAAATTTACAAATATATATTATATACGCACATCAATATCAATAATTTAATATAATATTTCAAATAATTTTAAAAAATATAATTAAATATAGTAAAAAAAGTACTTTAAAGTGCAAACTTAAACACCGAGTTCAAAGTTTAGAGATAAATTTCGATGTTAACTGCCTGGATTTGATGTTTCAGAGACATATTAAATATTTTTGGTTGAGAAATGTCTAAATAATTATGAAATTGGTTCCTTTTTACCATAAAAAAGTCAAAAAAGTCAAAAAAACTCAAAAAAGTGAAAAAAAAATAAAAATCTGATTGGGCCGTCTAGGCCAAAAATTAGATAGTAGATGGGCGCCTAGCGCCTGACCGCCTAGGCCGATTTTTACAACATTGCTGATTTCTGAACATCCATTAATTTGAGTGGTGTGAATTGATGGAGTACTCCCCACACTCTTTACAAGAAGTTTCTATGCGCATTATATCTCTATATACAAAACACAAAAAAATAAAGATTATAAGGAAAAGTCAAATTATAATAATAATAAGAGTAAATTACCGAAATGGTTCTTATGGTTTGCCGGTCTTTCAATTATGGTCCTTAAGTTTCATAAATTACCCATATGTCTCAAACTTTAGACATTTGTAACACATATAGTCTTTATGTGAGGGTAATTTGGTTAATTATGTTAGGGTAATTTTGTGACCTAAGAACTATATGTGTTACAAATGTCTAAAGTATGAGTCCATATAGGTAATTTATGCAACCTAGTGTAACACCCAAACTTTGCACACGTTTACACGTGTCCCATTTTAGGTCCCAAATTAAACTTTAACATAATTTATGTTCGGAAGCGTGAAATTAACATTTATGAGTTAAACACACTTAATTTCAAATCATTTACATTTATAATTAATAAAAACTAGTGTGTTTAAGTTTGATACCACCACAAACTTTACATAACGTTTGGTTCTGCTTTAATACATGCCCGATCTGATCGCATTATGCATATCTATCTTTGACCTGTAACATCACATATAAGGTTACAATTAGTTCATATGAACTAAGTAAGTAACCCCTCCCAGTATTCCCAAAACTCATTTTAAAATACATCCACATACATATCATATGGATGTTTATCATGTCTAGATAATAATATATCATATTTAAATATCAACTTGCACACCACACATTGTGCATTTATTTCCCTTAAAGGGACATTTTCACAAATTTGATTATATTATCTAATCCAACTTTATCACCAGCACCTCTGGCTAAATTTAAGACACAAAATATGTATATTTTATTGGCTTAACCAATTACCCTCACACCTGTGGTTTCAATAATTTAGTTTCCAGATTAACCGGATATCCACACATTTGTGGTATCATACATATATATTAGTCTTAAGATGTTCACCCACCGGTCCTTCCATCTAAGACAATTGCCAGCACATCTGGCTATCCACCAATATGGAATCATAAATATATCAAGTCTAAGATGTTCACCCACCGGTACTTCCATCTAGACAATTGCCAGCACCTCTGGCTATCCACCAATGTGGAGTCATAAATATATCAAGTCTAAGATGTTCACCCACCGGTACTTCCATCTAGACAATTGTCAGCACCTCTAGCTATCCACCAATGTGGAATCATAACAACAAAATGTAAAAATACATTTTTCACAATCAAAATTCAAGCTGAGTCATTTCTATTCGAATTAACTCTAACAATGTAATAATTTCATATTGCCAATCATCAACTATTAATCACAATAGCTTAATCAAAATTACACTATGGTGTTCACATTCCTGTACTTTCACCATAGCTATTTGTCAGCACCTCTGACTATTCACACATTTGTGATATCATACTCAAACACCGACTCATCCGGCTATTCTCACCATAGCTATTTGTCAGCACCTTTGACTTTCACCACCAATACCTAGTTGTACTCACATATATACAACTAGTTTCAATACATATATCACATACAATCAAGTTCAACGCACTCGACTGGTTTGACTTTCTCAAAGTCAACTTATCACATAATTGACTTTATCTTACTGTCTTTAACAAGTTTTAGTCAATTATCACAATTAATCATATTTTATGCCTCCCCAGACATTTTATCAAATAATTGATGTTCATTATATTAGTTACGATCTTTAAGCACTTTTATTATTTAATTTTTATTTAAGATCATAACTTGTTAATAATTTTAACATCAATTCATCAAAATCATCATTTCATCTATGGATTATAATCCATAATTTATTTAAAATCATATTCAGCCCATTCCTACTAGTTATCACACCATGATATGGGTTTCATAACAACCGGACATTATCCCGGCTTCAAAACGAAGATTTCACCAACCAAATATCAAATTCTTCGTTTCTAACAATCCCTAGTTATCAACTAGGCAATAATCAATACCCATAATCATAGTATTACATTCAAAACTAAATTTAATCCACACAATATTATACTAGTAGGATAAAACAAACCGTTACCTGATCTGACGGATTTCTACGGTTAAAACAACGATCGGGACTTGAAAACACGATCCTATGCGCGATCTGGATGATTAGAAGCCTTTAAATTGAAGTTTGATAGCTTAAGAATTGATGGATCTTCGTCTGGAGTCAAGAAGGGTCGAAAGGGATAAGAAAACAACTTTAAAAATGGGATCTGATCGTTTTAAATTTTTTTTGCCGACTTAAGTCATGGGGCGTACCGCCCCAGGGGGTTTTCATCAAATTTTTGATTTTTAACTTCTTTTCGCGATTTCGGACAATCCGTAACTCCGTTGCGCGCACGGTTTTCACCCACGTTCATCATTTCTCGCATACTATCAACCTCTAATAACCAAAATTGCTAAATCATCATGGATCTCTAGAACGATCACATGTGCTCTTGCCATTAATGACGTAATTTTCACATATTTTCAATCTACAACAATCGAAATCGTTGAATTAACGATTATTTACAATACATTTATTATTAAAAACCGGTTGTTACAAATCTCCCCTCCTTATAAAGGTTTCGTCCCCGAAACCGCTTATACCTTAAAAGAAAGGATAAAATTTCCTTCCTCTCATCTTCTGACTCCCACGTGGCGTCAGATTTCCTTTTGTATATTTTTCAATTGAACCTTCACCTGGTTCAGGGACTTGTTTCTTAACTGTTAGACATTCGGTCTAATATAACTACCGGCCTTTCCACATAGTTCAACTTGCCATCAATTTCCAAGTCTTCTAGTGGTTCATAAGCCGATTCATCTGCCAAACATTTTCTCAGATATGACACATGAAAAGTGTCATGTATTCCATTCAATTCCTCCGGTAGCTCAAGACGATAAAGAACATCGCCAATTCGAGCTATTATATTGAATGGTCAAATGAAACGCGGCTTAACTTCCCTTGCCTTCTAAAACATATAACATCTTTCCAAGGAGAGACCTTTAACAATACAAAATCTAACACCTGGAACTCAATAATCCTCCTATGCTTATCAACATAGGAATTCTGACGGTCTTGTGCCACCTTCAAATGAACTAGTATCTAATCTATTCGTTCATTCGTTACTTTAACTACCTTTTTATTAGCCAGTTCTCATTGCCCAACTTCTCCTCAACACAGGAGTACAACATTTCCTCCCATACAACATTTCATATGGAGGCATTCCAATACTGGAATGATAAACGTTATTGTATGAGAACTCGGCTAAAGGTAATTAATCATCCCAACTACCCCCAAAATTAATTATACACGCTTGTAACAAATCCTCCAACGTTTGAATGGTCCTTTCACTTTGACCAACAGTCTAAGGATGATACGCTGTGCTTATCAACAATCCTAATTCTTCCTGGAAATTTCTCCAGAAATGAGAAGTAAATCAAGTGTCTCGATCAAAATTATTCGTTACTGGCACACCATGCCGAGACACCACTTCTCTAATATACATTTCAAGCATAGTTGAACATTTATCCTTAAATAAACATAATCATTATACATGATTCCACATAATCAATCTACAATTGATTATTTGGTTTGACTTTCTTCATTCAAACCAAACCATACACTTTTCTACATACATCTTATCTCTCTTTTGAATATTCACGTAAATATTCATCCCATCATATGTATGAATACAATTTATACATACAATAATTATCCTATTTCTTTACAAATAGGCATAACTCTGATTTTTTTAAAGTCAAGCATCATGTATAACGTATTTAACACACAACCACAACCGAATGACTTAACATTCGCGTTATTTATTCATTTATATAGATAGACATTCTTATCTACCATTCATGCTCAACCATTATCATTTAACACAACACATATGTGCACACAAAACTCCAATTGTGCATCATATTTCCCAAAAGTCAAACTTAAACCATTTGACTCTTGAAATTGGAAGTCTACACTCTTGTAGATCATCTTTTGTTCACACCTTGTGAATCTAAGCATGCACCTTGCCAATTTAATGTCTACACTTTTGTAGATCATAACATTCACAGTATGATGGTTGTTACACTCTTGCAAATCAACTCAATCATTATTACTAGTTGCATGTTCACATCCCTTGTAAATCATTCAACTACAATAACCACACCAACCATAACCATTTACATCAAATTCAATTAAAACAACAAATCATATGTATGCTAAAGGCACAATTACTTGTAGTGTGGACTCACCCAATCCTACAACTACAAGTCAATCAAATGGATAATTCACACACCATTTGAACACATTCACTTGTGTTTACATCTATATTGATCCCCAATTGAGTTTTTTTTTACACACATGATCTCAACACTTGTGATTCATCATCACAAGTTTAAACAACTCAATGGTAAAAGGTGGCTTACTATCATGTACATGTACATGGTTTACCCCCAATGCCACAAAATGTGGACTTACATGACAAATATTAATGCCACGCACCAGTGGTCTTACATCAGTTTCACACAATTGTGAAGCTTCACCCATTATCTGTGTCAGTTATTCTAAACCTACAACGACACTTTTATTAATTATGCCATTTATCATTACATTAATCAATTTCAACAATTCGAATACCACCCCATGTGGTTTCATATTCATATACTTCCACACAATGTGGATTATCATCAATTTATAGTGTCAACTATAAATTATTATTTAATAACACCTTTCAACTTATGCATTTAGCACATAACATTCATCTAATACTACAAGACATATATCAAGTAGTTCAATACCACCACCATGTGGTTTTATATTTTCAACATTTCATGACACACATGGTCAATTTACCATTCAATTTATTACAATTACTACAAGTCAATTGCAAGCAGTAACAACCAATATAATTGCATAACACATAAGCACTAATAAGTCTTATGGTTGCATATTAATGAGTAGGTAACTCACCTATTCACATTAATCATAACTTTGACTTTTTAAAAGTTAACATCGTTCAACACATACTCACATATTGACCAATCCAAACGCATGTGGATTTTTCCCCAATGCCTCACCAAGGAGGAATTACATGACAACTCAATGTCATTCCAAGATGGTTTTACACATCTAACACAAGGCCACTCACAAGTAGTCTTACAAACAATTCAACGCCACTCATAAGTGGTCTTATATGATAAATCCAATGCCAGTCACCAATGGTCTTACATGTTAAACCCAATGCCACCCACCAGTGGTCTTACATGTTAAACCCAATGCCACCCACCAGTGGTCTTACATGTTAAACCCAATGCCACCCACCAGTGGTCTTACATGTTAAATCTGTAACAACCGAATAATTAGCACATTTGATCGTGTATAAAATCTACGTTTAATTGACAATCGAAATTATTACAAGATGATAGCATGCAAGAAATGGTGAATGTGGGCGAAAACCGTGCGCGAAACGTAGTTACGGATTGTCCGGAATCGCGAAACGAAGAAAAATTTCAAAGTATGGAACTTTTGGACTCGTCGCGGTACGCGACGAAAAGGTTGAGGATCCTTCGCGGTACGCGATGGACCAAAATATCTGAAATCCTCCGGATTTCATCGCGGTACGCGAAGACTTTATTGGCTTCCTGTCGCGGTACGCGACAGGTGTGGCGGTGGAGTAAGTTGATCTTCTTCATCAGATTGCACGCAGAGTTTTATTTTTAATTATCTCTCGAACTCTCTTCACCCTACAGAAAAAATTGCACCATCTAACTTTCAATTTGAAGCCACTAGAAGTCACCGATCATACCAGGGATCGTATCTACAAGTTCTGATCGTTGTTTTGCAGTCAAAACTCCGTCAGATTAGGTAACAATTCGTTTTAACTTTCTAGTGTGATTTTGATTGATTAGATCTTGATTTTGAACGTAATAACATAGTTAGGATTGTTGATTATTGCCTAGATGATGGATAGGATTGATTAGAAATGAAGAACACGATATTTTAACGATTAAATCCTTGTTTTGATCCGTTGTAATGCCCGGTTTGCATGAAATCACAACTATGGTTATAATGGTTTAATCCATTTGATTATGACAATGTATATGATTAGTTTGGTTAATCTTTGAAATGCAAAGGTTAAATCTAAGTGTTTCAAACTAATCACAATCATTAACATACTTATTGGAACGATTATCTGATGTTTATGATAACTGTCAGATTAGTATGTTAAACATGGTTATTAAACCTATTCTAAGACTACATTGTGATATTTCATGATATCTAGGTAATCAATGATAAGGATTTATCATTTCTAAGCCATTAATCTGTTTAGGAACTGTTTTATCATTATAATCAACAACATTAACTATTTGGTAACTTTTAAGACAATGTCTTTGACATTGAACGTTCAGAAAGATCTAATCAGTAGGTTAAAACATAAATGACTTATTAAGTGTAAACGAATGCAGAATTACACCATTAGTACCAGTTTGCGAGTGATCTTGCTACAGTAAGACATCAGGTGAGTTCTATGAGCCCTCTTTTACTATTTTAACGTTTTAGGGCTGATATGCATGTTATAAAGTTATTTTAGGTAAATGATTGTTTTATCTGGCTACGGTCAGATAAGAGAATATGTTAAAGTAAAGAACGTTTCAAGTTGTAAAGTTATTGTGTGAAAGTGACACTAACTTGATTAAGGTCAGGTAAAGAATGTTTTCAAGTAAAGAATGTTTTCAAGTAAAGAATGTTTTAAAGTAAATAATGCTCTAAGTCTCAACTACAGTTGAGAAGTAAATGATTTTAAGAACCTCAGCTGAGATGTCAAGGATGTTTTAAAGACTCAACTACGGTTGAGAAAGAATGATTTTAAAAGTCTAGGCCGAGGTCAATTAGGAAATGTGATTTTGAAGTCCCGGCTGCGGTTGGGCAAATGTTGAGCACTGCGGTACGGATAATGGTTTATGATTATAATGGTTTTTGATTATGATGGTTTAAATGATTTAAACCATGTTATGCATGAATGATGTATGTCAAGAAGTCTTGTACCGGTATGAGCCGTCAATTTCGGTTGATGGTTTAAGAAGTCCTGTGAAAGAACAGGCAGAAGTCCTGTGAAAGAACTGACAGAAGTCCTGTGAAAGAACTGGCAGAAGTCCTGTGAATTAACAGGCCTGCCGACTGTGTGTCGCCAGTTGAGGAAATCTTATGCATGCATAGCATGTTGACTTCGGTCAACAGGACAGGCTACATTTATGCACTGTATGATTGATGTTATGATGTCATGTATGTTATCTATATGAAATGTTTTATGTTTAGTATGATTGAGACTGTTGATTTCGGTCGGCAGTGAAGGCTAATGTTTTATGTATATTAAAGATTTTATTTTTATGAAAAATTAACTTAGAACTCACCAGCGAAAGCTGACTTGTTTTAGCATGCATGTCAGGTTGAATGGTATTGAGGAAGAATGACAGTAAGGCTCATGGCATACGTTGAAGACTACCCTGGCATAAACTGGCTATGTATAGAGCCATAGAGTCGTGGGTTATGTGTAAAAGTTTGTTTAGATCTATATGATATTTATGTTGTTACCCTACATTCCGCTGCTATGATAATGTAATTATGGCTTAAGTATTATGGGTTTGATGTTTTGCCAACTGAGGGGCTCAGGGCCTCTCAAGTTGGTATCAGAGCCATAGTTTGAGAGATCCGGTCATCTATAATGACTGGACTTAAACTGAAAATGGGACAGAATGATAAAAATGCCAGTCAAGGGTAGTTTGATGCCATGAGCTGAATTTTATGTACGAGTTAAGACGTAGGTGTAAGGCTAGAAAGGTAGTTAGAGTCATGCACGTTGGGGTGACGAGATGGGAAACGTTTAGAGCCTATGAGTTGGGTAAATGGTTAATAACACCTGATCAACGTCATTAACGATTTACAAAGGTTATTTCGTACTAAACTGATCCTGTACTGACTCATCAATTGTTGCATCCTGTAGGTAGTTAAATGGCTGGACAAAGGGGTAGACCACGTAAGCAACCACAGGAACCTGAAGAACCACATATCGAGAATGAAGAACCTGTCAACGAAGACGACCATGAGCACAACGAGCAACCGGAAGATGAAGACGAGTTTACTCTAGAGCCTATCGCAGTGAAGGCTATTTCTGATGAGGTCTGTAAAGTTTTGGATGATAAGCTATCAGCTTTGATTACAAAAATACTGAAAGATACTTTGAAAGACAAGTCTGAAGGAACTAAGGAGAGCACCAAAGAAGAGGAAGTTGTGATCACCGGAACTAAGAACGGTGATTCTACATCAGAGAAACGGAAGGGTTGTGATTACAAGGCCTTCAAAGGATGCAATCCACCCTCATTTGATGGTAAGAAGGATGCTGTGGCCACCTGTCACTGGGTTTCGGCTATGGAGGCAGTCATCGCTATCAGTGAATGCCGGGAAGACCAAGCTGTAAAATTTGCAGCTCATTCATATACTGAAGAAGCTCTACATTGGTGGAACACCATCAAGCAGTCAAAGACCACTACTGAGGTGGATGGCTTTAAATGGAAGGACTTGAAGGAATTAATTATAAAACACTTCTGTCCAAAGAATGAAATTGATAAAATCAAGCGGGAATTTCTGACTTTGAAAGCTGGACATATGAACCATCGGCAATATACGTCAAAATTTAATGAAATGTCAAGACTGGTTCCTCATTTGGTAAACACGGAGGAACGCAGATTGAAGTTATATGTGGAAGGACTACCGCCTAAAGTCCGAACACATGTGAAGGCGTATGCTTCTAGAACTTTTGAATCAGCAGTAGAAATTAGCGGTATTGTCTGGGATGATGTTGTTGAAGCTGAACCAACAAAGGAGGAACCGAAGCAAAAATGGTCACCTAAATTTAAAAGAAACAGAAATGACAAATCCGGACCCCCTATGAAAAGGTTTAGAACGGAAGAAATTGAAAAATGCCCTAAGTGTGGAAAGAGACATAGGGGAGAATGTCTTACGGGGACTACTTTGTGCTACCGTTGTGGAAAGACTGGACATCTCTCTTATGATTGCCCGAATATGCCAAAATGTTACAATTATGGTGGAATCGGTCACGTGAGCAGGAATTGTTTTAAACCAAAGATAATGCCTACTGAAGCCATCAAACCTGAAAGTAGCAAGGGAAGACAGAACCAAAAGGCAAAAGCTCGTGCCTTTACTATGACTAAGGATCAGGCAGATAAAGACCCGGATGTGGTGCCAGGTACATTCTTGATTAATGATATCCCTGGTTCAGTGCTATTTGATTCTGGTGCAAGTATGAGCTTTGTGGCTATTACTTTTTGTGATAAACTGCGTGCTAGTGTTAAAAAGATAGAAAATGCCTTTAACATAGAAACTGCTCTTGGTAAATCCACTAGAGTAACGGAGGTCATTGATGATGATTGTTATATTGATATAGAAGGTCATAGATTCCCTGTTAAGTTGTTTGTAATTACGTTAGGAGGTTTTGATGTAGTCTTGGGCATGGATTGGTTGGCCAAACATGAGGCTAACATTGTCTGTCGACGAAACATGATTTTCTTAACAGCTCTCAATGGGAGATCAGTAACGGTTTACGGGGATAAAGTGTTTAATGCGCCTAAAGTCATTTCAATGATTAAGGCAAGTGAATTTATGAGGCGAAGGCGTGGGGCTTATCTGGCTTATGTTACTGATAAAGAAATTAAGGTAAAAGAATTGGAAGACGTACCCGTGGTGTGTAACTTTTCTGATGTATTTCCTGAGGATTTGCCAGGAATTCCACCTAATCGGGAAATTGAATTCCAAATTGATGTTGTGCCAGGAGCTCAACCTGTCGCCAAGGCACCGTACCGTCGGGCTCCAACGGAAATGAAAGAATTAATGACCCAACTACAAGACCTTCTAGACAAAGGTTTTATACGCCCAAGTGTGTCACCTTGGGGTGCACCAGTGTTATTTGTAAAGAAAAAGGATGGAAGTTTGAGAATGTGTATTGATTATAGGGAATTGAATAAGCTCACAATAAAGAATAAGTATCCGTTACCAAGGATTGACGATCTGTTTGACCAATTGCAAGGAGCAAGTTGGTTTTCTAAAATTGATCTCAGATCAGGGTATCATCAACTAAAGGTGAGAGAACAAGACATTCCGAAGACAGCGTTTCACACACGTTATGGACACTATGAGTTTCTTGTGATGTCTTTCGGATTAACAAACGCTCTTGCGGCGTTTATGGATTTGATGAATCGGGTGTGCAGACCTATGTTAGACCGATCAGTGATTGTGTTCATTGACGACATCTTAATATACTCAAGGAGTGAAGGTGATCATGCGTGCCACATACGGGAAGTTCTTGAAATACTAAGAAGAGAAAAGCTTTATGCTAAGTTCTCTAAATGTGCCTTTTGGCTACGGGAAGTACAATTTTTAGGTCATGTTATTAGTCCAGAAGGCATAATGGTGGACCCAGCTAAAGTAGAAGCAGTAATGAAATGGAATCCTCCGAAAACACCAACGGAAGTTCGTAGCTTTCTTGGATTAGCAGGTTATTACAGAAGATTTATCCAGGATTTATCCAGGATTGCTACACCATTGACAAAATTGACTAGGAAAGAAGTAAAATATGATTGGGGTCCAACTCAGGTCCAAGCTTTTGATGAATTGAAAAAGAGATTAACCGAAGCTCCAATTTTAGCATTGCCGGATGGTAATGAAGACATGGTGGTATACTCAGATGCGTCTTATCTGGGTTTAGGTTGTGTACTTATGCAAAGGGGAAAGGTAATAGCGTATGCCTCAAGACAATTGAAAACCCACGAGGCTAATTATCCAACTCATGATTTGGAATTGGCTGCTGTGGTATTTGCTTTAAAAATTTGGAGGCATTATCTATATGGAGTGAAATGTACAATCTACACAGATCACAAAAGTTTAAAATACTTCTTTGAACAGAAGGACTTGAATATGAGACAACGAAGATGGCTTGAACTGCTCAAAGATTATGACTGTGAAATTTTGTATCACCCAGGAAAAGCCAATGTGGTGGCTGATGCACTAAGTCGCAAGACAGAACACTCTGCTATACAAGTTAAGTCTTACAGTTTGGTAATAACACCAGATTTTCTAAATGAGCTTAAGGATGCACAAAAGGAGGGATTGAAGGAAGAAAATGTGGGGTTCGAAAGAATCTTTGGTCAAGTCAAGAATCTAGAAGAAAATGAATTTGGTATTAAGATTCGATTTGGTCGAATGTGGGTTCCACGAAATGGGGACATTAGGTCAAGAATTTTAGACGAAGCACATAAGTCACGTTACTCTATTCATCCTGGTGCAACGAAAATGTATCAAGACCTTCGAAAGGATTATTGGTGGCCAGGTATGAAGTTTAATGTAATGCAGTACGTAAACAAATGTTTGACATGTGCGCAAGTGAAAGCTGAACATCAGAAACCCTATGGTTATGTGCAACCTTTAGAAGTTCCAGAATGGAAATGGAAACACATCACTATGGATTTTATTACCAAGTTGCCTCTTACAGCAAAACGTCATGATGCTATTTGGGTGATTGTAGACCGGTTAACGAAAAGTGCTCATTTCTTGCCTATACGGGAGACTTATACGTCGGAGAAACTGTCTGAACTATTTGTGAAAGAAATAATTACCAGACATGGAGTTCCAGTTTCTATAGTGTCAGATCGTGACACGCGGTTCGTTTCAAGATTCTGGAAACAGTTTCATGAATCAATGGGCACAAGACTTAATATCAGCACTGCGTATCATCCTCAGACCGACGGGCAGTCTGAAAGAACTATCCAAACCTTGGAGGATATGCTCAGAGCCTGTATTATTGATTTTGGTGGTAGCTGGGATGATCATTTACCATTAGTGTAATTCTCGTATAACAACAGCTACCATGCTAGTATTGGAATGCCACCATACGAGGCATTGTATGGACGACGTTGTAGGACACCTGTGTGTTGGGGAGGAGTAGGACAGAAAGAAGTGGGAAGTAAAGTTGCAGTAGTTGATTTGACCGAAAAGCTCCAGTTAGTTAAAGCACGAATGAAAGCTGCACAGGATCGACAGAAGTCCTATGCCGATAAAAGACAGAGACCAATAGAATTTGAAGTAGGTGATCAAGTACTGTTAAAAGTTTCACCATGGAAGGGAGTTATTCGATTCAGGAAGAGAGGAAAGTTGAGTCCGAGATTTATTGGACCTTTTCGAATAATGGCACGGGTCGGTAAGGTAGCTTACCGATTAGATCTACCAGATGAACTGAGTGGAATTCATCCGACATTTCACGTTTCACATCTGAGAAAATGTATAGCGGATGATGTAGCATATGTGCCTTTAAATCATATTGAAGTTGATGAAAGGTTGAATTACATAGAAGAACCAGTTGCAATAGTGGACACTGATGTGTGTTTGATTTTCATGCTCTTTAACAGTTTAAAGTTGTGTTTTTATGGGCATTTTATGTGGAATGATGATACTTTGATATACAATTGTGAATTGCAGGTAAAAACACATTAGAGAGATGCCCGGGGGTGGTAACGAGGTGAAAAGATGCACAGACGGATCAGAAACTGTCGAGAAAAGCTCAAAACTTCGGAAGCGCATATCTTGAGCTAGAGGAAGAGTTACGGAAGCCATAATATATGAAAACCGAGTTTCTCGACGAGACGAAGCTGTTGGTGAGATCAGACTGGGCGTAGGCTACGCCCAGGTCAGCGTAGGCTACGCCCAAAAATTCAGCGTTGACAGAAAAAGTTCACCGTTCCGTGTGGCCCAGCGTAGGCCACGCCCAAATTGGGCGTAGGCTACGCCCAAAACGCGGAAAACGGGATTTTAACCCTATTTTGCCTATTTTCAAGCCACATTCCATCCAAGTCGAAAGTTAAGGTTTTTGGGGCCATTTGGGGACGAAAATTGAAGGTTTTTGAGTGGATCCAATCCTCCAAATCAAGATCCAATCTAAGAATTCATCAATGGAATCAACAATTGAAGATCAAATCGCGATGAGGCAAGGCTAGTTCTTCGTAATCGCTTCCGGTTGATTAGGGTTGTAAGTGAAACAATGTTTGAATGTTGAATCTAGGTTTTTGATTGTAAACTGGATACGATTTCTTTTTGGTTGATTTAAACAATAGATTTATGTTTTCATATTATGCGTTACCATCAGTGATTCGGTTTTCTTGCATCGTTTACTCATTGGTATTCGTGTGATGTGTTGTGTATGTCTATTGGTAATTTTGTGAATGAGCAAGTCTTAAACGTTTGTTCCATCTTTATCACTTTAATCGAATTGATTGACAACATCAATGTTATATGATTTTAACCTATGTTTAACTTACATTTATTGTGGATCTTGCAACCTAAAAACCGGAAGTGATTACCTTTTTCATTAATTGTTTTCAAATCCAAAGTTAAAGTTTGTTTCTTTTAAAGAATTCTCTTAATCCAATTCAATCAAGTTCTCATTTTTCTTAGATTAATTAGTTTGTAGTGACAATTAGCACTTTCCACTGATTCCCTGTGGAGACGACCTTACTTGCCCTTGCTATAGTCAAAGGTAGCTAAGTTCTTAATTATAAATTGTTTTTGATTGACCTACGACACATCGATCAGACACAAAGGAAAAACAATTACGTAACAAGATGATTAGACAAGTTAAGGTTCAATGGAAACACCGAAAAGGATCTGAGGTGACATGGGAGACTGAAGACGAGATGAAACGACTCTACCCACATTTGTTTGAAACGTAACAGGTTTCGAGGACGAAACCTATTGTAAGGAGGGTAGATTTGTAACAACCGAATAATTAGCACATTTGATCGTGTATAAAATCTACGTTGAATTGACAATCTAAATTATTACAAGATGATAGTATGCAAGAAATGGTGAATGTGGGCGAAAACCGTGCGCGAAACGGAGTTACGGATTGTCCGGAATCGCGAAACGAAGAAAAATTTCAAAGTATGGAACTTTTGGACTCGTCGCGGTACGCGACGAAAAGGTTGAGGATCCTTCACGGTACGCGATGGACCAAAATATCTGAAATCCTCCGGATTTCATCGCGGTACGCGAAGACTTTATTGGCTTCCCGTCGTGGTACGCGACAGGGGAGGCAGTGGAGTAAGTTGATCTTTTTCATCAGATTGCACGCAGAGTTTTATTTTTATTTATCTCACGAACTCTCTTCACCCTACAGACGAAATTGCACCATCTAACCTTCAATTTGAAGCCACCAGAAGTCACCGATCATACCAGGGATCATATCTACAAGTTCTGATCGTTGTTTTGCAGTCAAAACTCCGTCAGATTAGGTAACAATTCGTTTTAACTTTCTAGTGCGATTTTGATTGATTAGATCTTGATTTTGAACGTAATAACATAGTTAGGATTGTTGATTATTGCCTAGATGATGGCTAGGATTGATTAGAAATGAAGAACACGATATTTTAACGATTAAATCCTTGTTTTGATCCGTTGTAATGCCCGGTTTGCATGAAATCACAACTATGGTTATAATGGTTTAATCCATTTGATTATGACAATGTAGATGATTAGTTTGGTTAATCTTTGAAATGCAAAGGTTAAATCTAAGTGTTTCAAACTAATCACAATCATTAACATACTTATTGGAACGATTATCTGATGTTTATGATAACAGTCAGATTAGTATGTTAAACATGGTTATTAAACCTATTCTAAGACTACATTGTGATATTTCATGATATCTGGGTAATCAATGATAAGGATTTATCATTTCTAAGCCATTAATCTATTTAGGAACTGTTTTAGCATTATAATCAACAACATTAACTATTTGGTGACTTTTAAGACAATGTCTTTGACATTGAACGTTCAGAAAGATCTAATCAGTAGGTTAAAACATAAATGACTTATTAAGTGTAAACGAATGCAGAATTACACCATTAGTACCAGTTTGCGAGTGATCTTGCTACAGTAAGACATCAGGTGAGTTCTATGAGCCCTCTTTTACTATTTTAACGTTTTAGGGCTGATATGCATGTTATAAAGTTATTTTAGGTAAATGATTGTTTTATCTGGCTACGGTCAGATAAAGAATATGTTAAAGTAAAGAATGTTTCAAGTTGTAAAGTTATTGTATGAAAGTGACACTAACCTGATTAAGGTCAGGCAAAGAATGTTTTCAAGTAAAGAATGTTTTCAAGTAAAGAATGTTTTAAAGTAAATAATGCTCTAAGTCTCAACTACAGTTGAGAAGTAAATGATTTTAAGAACCTTAGCTGAGATGTCAAGGATGTTTTAAAGACTTAACTACGGTTGAGAAACGAATGATTTTAAAAGTCTAGGCCGAGGTCAATTAGGAAATGTGATTTTGAAGTCCCGGCTGCGGTTGGGCAAATGTTGAGCACTGCGGTGTGGATAATGGTTTATAATTATAATGGTTTATGATTATGATGGTTTAAATGATTTAAACCATGTTATGCATGAATGATGTATGTCAAGAAGTCTTGTACCGGTATGAGCCGTCAATTTCGGTTGATGGTTTAAGAAGTCCTGTGAAAGAACAGGCAGAAGTCCTGTGAAAGAACTGGCAGAAGTCCTGTGAAAGAACTGGCAGAAGTCCTGTGAATTAACAGGCCTGCCGACTGTGTGTCGCCAGTTGAGGAAATCTTATGCATGCATAGCATGTTGACTTCGGTCAATAAGACATGCTACATTTATGCACTGTATGATTGATGTTATGATGTCATGTATGTTATGTATATGAAATGTTTTATGTTCAGTATGATTGAGACTGTTGATTTCGGTCGGCAGTGAAGGCTAATGTTTTATGAATATTAAAGACTTTATTTTTATGAAAAATTAACTTAGAACTCACCAGCGAAAGCTGACTTGTTTTAGCATGCATGTCAGGTTGAATGGTATTGAGGAAGAATGACAGTAAGGCTCATGGCATACGTTGAAGACTACACTGGCATAAACTGGCTATGTATAGAGCCATAGAGTCGTGGGTTATGTGTAAAAGTTTGTTTAGATCTAAATGATATTTATGTTGTTACCCTGCATTCCGCTGCTATGATAATGTAATTATGGTTTAAGTATTATGGGTTTGATGTTTTGCCAACTGAGGGGCTCGGGGCCACTCAAAATCCAATGCCACCCACCAGTGGTCTTACTTGTTAAATCCTATGCCACCCACTAGTGGTCTTACATGTTAAATCCAATGCCACCCACCAGTGGTCTTACATGTTAAATCCAATGCCACCCACCAGTGGTCTTACATGTTAAATCCAATGCCACCCACCAGTGGTCTTACATGTTAAATATACACAAAATGCCATACGTTATGGTCTTAAATTTGCTTTAACACTATTATAAATAGTTTCCATTTCAATGTGTCAATTACTATCAACATGTAATGACACTATCACAATTTATGAAATCATATCATAACATTCACCATACGTATACACATTGTATACTTACAACTCTATATATCCCGCATATAATTATATGCACATTATATAAATTATTAACATGTTTAAATCATTACATCACAAACTTAAACATGTATGAACACATAAACACAATTATGTGTCTTTTTCCGCATCCTGCCTTAAGCGATCAAATTATACATTTTTAATTCATGTATACCCACCAAAACATTTTCCAGGTCCAATGGATTAATTTCCCCAATTCATCAAGTGTTATAGCCTACACTCATGTAGGTCTTTCCACATTAATCTTCCAATTCATTTCTCCTGAATTGGTAACACTATTACTTACAAGTAATAGATACATTAGGCTCATAACACCTTACCTAATTTCAATAGTCTAAGTATAAAATGATTCCCATAGGAACTTGTTCGTATCATGTTTGCACTAGTAAGTTGGCCAGACATACTAGTTCATTCATTTTATGCCCAATTCCTTACTTCCTTCATTTCATACTCAAGACATTGATTTCGGTTTCAAACAATCACTCAAATCATATTTAACATGTAATGATTCACATTACATCTACAATTATAATACAGGACATAGATATGCTAACCTCATACATTCGGCATCATGATCGGGTCTTCGAATCAAACGTTATGTTTTCATATCAAGAGCAGAAAAGTTTGAGATCAAGTGTTCATGACGCACTTGATTCACTCAAACCATTGCTCTGATACCAACTCTGTAACACCCAAACTTTGCAAACGTTTACACGTGTCCCATTTTAGGTCCCAAATTAAACTTTAACATAATTTATGTTCGGAAGCGTGAAATTAACATTTATGAGTTAAACACACTTAATTTCAAATCATTTACATTTATGATTAATAAAAACTAGTGTGTTTAAGTTTGATATCACCACAAACTTTACATAACGTTTGGTTCTGCTTCAATACATGCCCGATCTGATCGCCTGATGCATATCTATCTTTGACCTGTAACATCACATATAATGTCACAATTAGTTCATATGAACTAAGTAAGTAACCCCTCCCAGTATTCCCAAAACTCATTTTAAAATACATCCACATACATATCATATGGATGTTTATCATGTCTAGATAATAATATATCATATTTAAATATCAACTTGCACACCACACATTGTGCATTTATTTCCCTTAAAGGGACATTTTCACAAATTTGATTATATTATCTAATCCAACTTTATCACCAGCACCTCTGGCTAAATTTAAGACACAAAATATGTATATTTTATTGGCTTAACCAATTACCCTCACACCTGTGGTTTCAAAAATTTAGTTTCCAGATTAACCGGATATCCACACATTTGTGGTATCATACATATATATTAGTCTTAAGATGTTCACCCACCGGTCCTTCCATCTTAGACAATTGCCAGCACCTCTGGCTATCCACCAATGTGGAATCATAAATATATCAAGTCTAAGATGTTCACCCACCGGTATTTCCATCTAGACAATTGCCAGCACCTCTGGCTATCCACCAATGTGGAGTCACAAATATATCAAGTCTAAGATGTTCACCCACCGGTACTTCCATCTAGACAATTGCCAGCACCTCTGGCTATCCACCAACGTGGAGTCATAACAACAAAATGTAAAAATACATTTTTCACAATCAAAATTCAAGCTGAGTCATTTCTATTCGAATTAACTCTAACAATGTAATAATATCATATTGCCATTCATCAACTATTGATCACAATAGCTTAATCAAAATTACACTATGGTGTTCACATTCCTGTACTTTCACCATAGCTATTTGTCAGCACCGCTGGCTATTCACACATTTGTGATATCATACTCAAACACCAGCTCATCCGGCTATTCTTATGCAATCCGTGTTGCATATTCAATTCAATCGTAACATAAACACATTGGAACTTAACATATATACATTATAGTCTATTAATTGAATTAGTTCCAATCTAGTTATGCACATTCATTCAAATGAATCAATCAATATATATATATATATCACAATCAAGTAGACTCTGTCTACTACTTATATGTAATGTTACAGTTAGTTGGGTAACTTACTTGGTTTAAGCGGTTGTTCACTTCCTACAACCTCTTTTCCACTTCTGTGAATCGTCCTTTGACTTTCACCACCAATACCTAGTTGTACTCACATATATACAACTAGTTTCAATACATATATCACATACAATCAAGTTCAACGCACTTGACTGGTTTGACTTTCTCAAAGTCAACTTATCACATAATTGACTTTATCTTACTGTCTTTAACAAGTTTTAGTCAATTATCACAATTAATCATATTTTATGCCTCCCGAGTCATTTTATCAAATAATTAATGTTCATTATATTAGTTACGATCTTTAAGCACTTTTATTATTTAATTTTTATTTAAGATCATAACTTGTTAATAATTTTAACATCAGTTCATCAAAATCATCATTTAATCTATGGATTATAATCCATAATTTATTTAAAATCATATTCAACCCATTCCTACTAGTTATCACACCATGATATGGGTTTCATAACAACCGGACATTATCCCGGCTTCAAAACGAAGATTTCACCAACCAAATATCAAATTCTTCGTTTCTAACAATCCCTAGTTATCAACTAGACAATAATCAATACACATAATCATAGTATTACATTCAAAACTAAATTTAATCCACACAATATTAGACTAGTATGATAAAACAAACCGTTGCCTGATCTGACGGATTTCTACGGTTAAAACAACGATCGGGACTTGAAAACACGATCCTATGCGCGATCTGGATGATTAGAAGCCTTTAAATTGAAGTTTGATAGCTTAAGAATTGATGGATCTTCGTCTGGAGTCAAGAAGGGTCGAAAGGGATAAGAAAACAGCTTTAAAAATGCGATCTGATCGTTTTAAATTTTTTTTGCCGACTTAAGTCATGGGGCGTACCGCCCCAGCCCAGAGCTTGGCGTGGGGCGTACCGCCCCAAGGGGTTTTCATCAAATTTTTGATTTTTAACTTCTTTTCGCGATTCCGGACAATCCGTAACTCCGTTTCGCGCACGGTTTTCGCCACGTTCATCATTTCTCGCATACTATCAACCTCTAATAACCAAAATTGCTAAATCATCATGGATCTCTAGAACGATCACATGTGCTCTTGCCATTAATGACGTAATTTTCACATATTTTCAATCTACAACAATTGAAATCGTTGAATTAACGATTATTTACAATACATTTATTATTAAAAACCGGTTGTTACACCTAGGGACCAAAAGTGAAATTTAGTAAATTACAAAGACCATATCGGTAATTTACTATAATAATAATAATTAGATAAATATGTATACATTTCATTAAAATATATGAGATTTTCTTGTTGATGAGGGATCAGTCTCCTGAGCAAGTTTTTTGTTGTTGGGAGAATTAAATATATTCCCTTTTAAACTTGAAAAACTTACATATTTCTCTAAGGTACAAGTTTTTAATACACATTGAGCATGCTTTTAGAAAATATGCAAATATGAATGTTTAAAGAGGGATATATGAAATTGTCTCCTTTTTTCTTCTGTTTTAATTAAATAATTGTAATAGTTAGCTAATGACAATAATCAAATCATATTTTATTTTTCAGCCAAATGATTGTATTTCTTTACGTTACGTTTTGCAAAAACAAAAACATTTTTTACTCTTTCGTTCCACGATTTTTAGCATCGCTTGCTTATGAATGTGTTCGTATTTTTTGGGAGTGCTGTGTGTTTTTGTGATTACAAATGAACTATAATCTACCTATTATAATAAAGGAGTATTATTAGGAGACAAATGTCGCGTTCTGGTTCAATCTGAAAATTTTTTTCCCGCCTCTCAATATATATTAATTATTTTTAGTAATTAAATTATATAATGAAATATTAAAAAATATAAATATTCTTATTCTAACATTTACGAATTCATTATAATTTATAAATTATAAAATATTTCAATTATACTTTATCTTAAAATATAATTTTATAATTATTAAAAATTTATTATTATTTTATATTAATAAATTATATTTTTTTAATTATCCAACCCGTGTAATACACGGGGTTTTAGGCTAGTATTATATAAATAAATATTAATTGTTAATTTTTTCTGGTTGTGTGTGTTGTTCTTATGTTTGTGTTTCTTGATGAGATTTTGCGATAAAGCATGACCCATTTTTTTGGTGTATCAGACATGTTTACAAAGAGCACACGTTAGTGTTTTATGTCGGAGTAACAACTATTTTATCGTATTTTTATATCTGTATTTTGATATACGTGAAAATGTCTGTGTTTTAATATTCGCAATCGTAGTAGAATCTCACCGCGGCGCGCGAGGAATTGACTAGTTTGTATTAAAATGGAATGATGATTTAAGTGCAATCAAGGCATATTAATACAACTACATTTTCTTATGAGCAAGGAGGACAATATTCTGTGAAGCCACTAATAGGAGGGTCTAATGTGCGGCAATACCTGATGGAGTTCAAGTCCAAGGTTCAAAGCCTAGGCAATGATCAAGTTTCTTATTATTACTTCTTCAGAATCACATAAGCGAAGAATAATTGCTTCTTCAGAATCACATAACCGAAGAATAATTTGATCAAGGATGATTCTCTTATCGTATCTTCTTACCAGGGAGGATCCCTTAATCGCATCCACTGATAAAAAATGATCTCATATTCAATACCGATGCAATTATCTAATAACTGCATATATAACTATATATCATTTATAATAGTGTGTTGTTATTCTTACACTTCTATATATAACACACCTGAAGACTAGTACCCTTAGATCAATATTATAAAACCAAAAGAAAACTAACCTTTAGTGAATTAAAACTGGTACAAAGAAAAACAAAACCATCTAACCCTATTTATACTAAAACAAGACACCAAAGTCAAACATTTATCCCTAAAAACACTACCAACTAACCAATCTAATCCAAAACTCAATCTAACCTTAAACTTTAAAAATAAGGGGCTGTTTGGTTAGGTCTGAATGGGTATCATTCAGATTCAGACCGTTTGTTTGATTCAAAAAAAGCACGTCTGAATGGGGTGAAATGTCTGAACCAATGTCTGAATGGTTCAGACTTGAGATGGAGTCTGAATGAGAATGGGGGAAGGATGGGAACGTCTGAATGTCTTTTTTACCACCACCGACCACCGCAGCTCCTCCCACCGACGGCTCCATGACCACCACCGCCGACTGCTGCTACTCCACCACCGAACCACGACCAACAGAGGGGCGAGAGGGCGACGGTGAGGGCTTGGCGAAAATTAGGGTTCGCGATGGTGAGGTTTGACAGCTGAGGGGCGAGAGGGCGATGGTGAGGGCTCGACGACCGCATGTGGATGCGATGGTGATGGCGTCGATGGTGGTGATGACGAGATGCGGTGTTGCGAGGACAGATGACTGCGATGGTGATGACGAGATGCGGGGTAGAGGAGATGCAGATGAGCTGTGGAGGAGGAGATGGGGAGGAGATGCGGTGGGCTAGGAAACCACATCGGAGGTGGCGACGGCGATGGGCGGATGCGACGGCGACGGCCGGATGCGACGGTCGACGGCCGGATGCGAAGGGCGGTGGGTTGGGAAACCTCGACGACCACAACTGCTTCGGCTAGGGTTTTTAAGGGAAAAGAAGGATTTTTTTTCCATTCAGACGTGCAACCAAACAGTTAACCATTCAGACCCTCTTAATCATTCAGACTTTCTTAACCATTCAGACATCTTAACCATTCAGAACTTCATGATTCAGATCCAACAAAACAGCCCCTAACTCAATTTAATAACTTAAAAACTAAACTTTTCACATTAACCCCTCAACTATTTAATTTTACAAGATTAGTCCAACAATCACCCCCTAATCTTGTAATATCTTTTTCTTCTCTTCAAAGTAGCATTGGTCCATCCTCTCGAGCTTGAGCAAAGCTTAATTCTTCCTCTTTTGCTTTCAAATCAGGAAATTCATAAGTTAATTGCCCAATCTTTCTACATACTTAATACCTTACATTTCTTATATAGTTCACTCGACCAAAATCACGTCCATAACCTCTTCCTGTTTCTTGATCATGAGACTCTCGAACAGATTCTGGATCTTCTCCATCACATTCTTTCTGCACATATGAATCAGCCTCTTTTCATGATTTTTGAAGCCATTTGCACCCCTATGTACCACGCCCCTTGTTCCTAGCATTTTCTTCTTTTCCACTGATGTTCTTATTATCTTGAAAACAACAATTTACTTTGGTTTTCTTCTTCATCTTGTCCTTTAATTCTCTTTTCATAAGCTTTTAATCACCCAACAGCTTCCTCAAATGGCCTTGAATCAATCTTTGAATATTGTTATATGGTTGCTACTATTTGTAAATATTTCTTTGGGACAGAATTAAGTAATTTTCTAACCATAACTTCATTTTCCAGATTGGATCCAAGGTTTTTGAATTTTATCAAAATACCACTTAACTTACCCAAGAATTCGTCAATGGTCTCATTCTCTCTCTTCTTCAACCTCTCTAGCTCATTCCTAAGTGTTTGTAACCGGGTCATTTCTACTCACTCAGCTCCAAGCAAGCATACTCGAATAGCCTCCCATACATCCTTTGCATATTCATATCTTGCTACTTGGAGCAAGATATCTTCAAGTAATGACTGAAAGATAATGGCCTTTGTGGTATAGTTCTTTCGAGCATCAACTGTTGCTCATGTCACCTGATCTATCGCATCCCATAGGCCTTGTACCTTCAAAATCTTCTCCACCATGATCGCCCATGGTGTGTAATTGGTGGTTGTTAGCTTAGGGCACTGCAGAGAAACATGATTTTGTTCTCTTACTGGCACCATAGCACCACCACCTCCTTACTGGTTTGCATCTGCCATACTGCCCTGATTCACACACAATATGTTCACCCAAAACTTTAATTTAATTCACGCTCACTCAGAACCAAGTATGATTTGATCACACAGATCACTGCTCCCTTTCTGGCTCACTCAGACCCATATACGATTCACTCAGAATCTGATCACACAGATCTTTTGTATTTAGTTGAATCACACAGAGCCTCCTTTGATTTCAACATAAAACTTGAGCTGCGACTTCTTCGACTTTGGTTTCAACACAAAAACGGCAATGCACCTTTGGTGGCCTGGAACGAGCCTTCGATGTTGCCGTAAACAAGTCTTCTAAGTCGGCTAGAACGAATCTTCGATGTTCGCCTGGAACTAACCTTCACTGTTGTCGCCTGGAACTAACATTCACTGTCGTCGCCTGGAACGAGCTTTTGATTTCTCCTTGGAGCGAGCCTTCAATTTTGGCTCTGATACTAATTGAAGACTGGTACCGTTCGATCAATGTTATAAAACCAAAAAAAACTAAGCTTTATTGAATTAAAACTGGTACAAAGAAAAACAAAACCATCTAACCCTATTTATACTAAAACAAGACACCAAAGTCAAACATTTATCCCTAAAAACACTGCCAACAAACCAATCAAATCCAAAACTCTATCTAATCTTAAACTTTAAAAAAACAAAAATTAAATAAATCCAAAACTAAACTTTCCACTTTAACCCCTAAACTATTTAATATTACAAGATTAGTCCAACAACACCTATTACGACCAATACATCGAGGTGTACAGGCTTGTATGATCGTACATAGTAAGTGGGATAGACTACAAGGGAATTTTAGGGGGCAATATGGGCTTTTAGGTAGCCCATATAGACCTATAAGGTCTGTATAATTGGGTAAATGTGTTAAATTCATAACTGTGATACCCTCTTGAATAGTTTCAACTATTAATTGTGTTAGTTCTCCTATTATAAAAAACAATCTTTGTTTAGTATTTGGTGCACATATACACACACAATGCTTAACTAAATTTCATCATAATCATTTGTGAATCATATGAGAATTATCCGATTAAATTTTCGTGAGTATCAACGAAATAATGCATTTGCATGATTTCCGAAGATACCCAAGTTAGTTATCAAGCACACAAAACCCGCATCGATTATTAATTGACATTATATGTTTAATCACTGGCGGACCTAGGATTTTTTTTATGGGGGTCGGAAATTTTGTCAAGATAATTATTTGTCTTTAATTTCTTTTATTGGATCAATTCAAACGAGGTCGGGTCGGATCACCAAAAAAATTGATGAAACTAAATTAAATCCCAAATACATAATAAAAGTACATCAAATCATTTGGTTGATTAGGATGACTGATAATACGATAAAATTGGTTTTTCTTCGGCATGATTCGAATGAAAAATATTCAAATTAACAAATTCAAGATTCAACTAAGCTTTATTTTGAGAAATTGGTCCATATTACCTAAATATATACAAATTATACAAAATCAATTAAGTTTCTAATCATGCTAACATGTTTCAACTTTTGAAATTGTAAAAAAATCACTTAATTTATAAATTGCGGTGTATACAAGTAAGTTACTATTCTAGTTTATTTTTTGGGAGGAACCGAACATAAATTATGATAGTTAAATTTAATCACTCGATATACAAATTGAGTATTTTTTTTAAGTTGGGCTATGAGTGATTAGGTATTGAGTTAAATTTAAATTGTTAATTGGGTTTAATCATAGGTAATGCATATTGTGTTATTTGGGTACCATTTTATAAGTTTTGGTTTTAAAATGGTTTTAAAATGGGCTTTATTGGAGCTGTCAAGTTTTTATGGGGGTCGGGTGGGAAATTTCTTGGGGTTGGTCGAGATTGGATCTTATATATAACGTTAAAAATAGAAAATTCATGGGCCATCCTCACAAAGTGGGTACGCCCCTGTATGTTTTCGTAAATACTTTGAAGGAAATAGAGAAAACTACTTGAAGCTGGATGTTCCATTGTATGAAGCATCAATCACAGGTGACTGGGAAACTGCAAAGCTCATCTTTGACGAACAACCAGATTTGGTACGGTGTGGCCTTTGCAAGCATCATGGCACATCACTACATGTGGCATCGATAGCAAACGAGACCAAGGAGGTCTTTGTTGGAATTTAATGTTGGTCAAATTATGTAAATAACATAAGTCAAATATGTGTCATGTAAGGTAGTTAAAGTTAGTTAAAGGTTGGGTCAAAATGGCGGTTGTATAACTGCTTTTAACTGTAATGTAACCGACAACTTTGATGGCTATAAATAGCCATATTCGATGTAATATATGGGAGTGTTCTGGTCTCAATTCTTACGATCAGATTGTGTTGTGTTCCACATCGAATTACATGCCAATAAGTGGTATCAGAGACATAAAACAAATATAGAGAGAATATGATTCAAACGTAAATTTCATTAACATTACAAATGAGGTTTACAACCCTTTATATAGGTTTAGGAATTGACAGTTATTTAACTGCTTTTAACTGCCATAACTACCACAACTATGTTATACAACATTAAATACAAACTTAGGATATAATCATAATTTCTAACATTCTCCCCCTTAATTATGATGTATCCTTCCAAGCTCTTTAACTCCAATCAAGCTCCTCATTTCATTGAACTTTATTCTTGGTAACGCCTTTGTAAGAATATCAGCTTTCTGAAGTTCTCCACTTACATGTTCAACTTGTATTTGATCTTTCTCAATGCATTCTCGAATAAAGTGATATCTTGTGTTTATGTTCTTTGATCTTCCATGAAATACAGGATTCTTCATGAGTAATATTGTTGACTTGTTATCTACTCGTAGTGTTACTTTATTTGTCTTTTCTCCTGTAAATTCATTTAATAATCCTTGTAACCACAATGCTTGACAAGCTGCAGATGTAGCTGCCATAAATTCTGATTCACATGATGACAATGCTACAGTTGCTTGCTTATGACTTGCCCAAGTTATAGGTGCATCATTGTAGTAAAATATCATTCCAGAGGTTCCTTTGCCATCATCAGGATCCATACCATAACTGCTATCACTATAGCCAATTAATTCTTTGACACTTCCTTTACCATATTCAATCCTATAATCTAAAGTTCCTGTAATATATCTTAAAAGATGTTTTATTGCCTGCATATGGGTTGTTCTTGGTTTCTCCATATAACGACTTACAAATCCAACTGCGTATGAAATATCATGTCTTGTATGAGTGAGATATCGTAGGCTTCCAATTAGCTTTCTATATTATGTTGCATTAACCAATTCACTCTTGTCTTCCTTGGATAGCTTTAATCCGGCTTCCATTGGATACTTTGTTGGATTGCATTCTTCTAGTCTTGCTTCCTTTAATACTTTTCTTGCATAGGTTCCTTGTTTTAGACCAATCTTCTCGTCTTTCTGACTTACTTCAATTCCAAGATAATATGTCAACGGACCAAGGTCACTCATTTCAAATTTTCCTTCCATTTCTTTCTTGAAAGTTTCAATATCCTTGATTGAACTTCCCGTTACTATTATATTATCAACATACACTCCAATAATTATTATTGATTTTGTATTAACTCTTTTGTAAACTGCTTGTTCTTGAGGACATCTTGCAAATCCTAATTCTTTGAGTGTATTGTTTAGTCTAAGGTTCCAAGCTTGTGGTGTTTGTTTTAAACCATAAAGTGCTTTCTTCAATTTATAAACTTGCTTCTCTTTTCCTTTCTTGACAAACCCATCTGGTTGTGTTACATAGACGTCTTCCTTCAATTCACCATGTAAGAAAGCAGATTTTACATCTAAATGATGTATTGACCATCCTTCTTGAGCTGCTAAAGCCAATAGTAGTCTTATTGTTTCCATTCTTGCTACTGATGCAAAGACTTCATTGTAGTCTATTCCTTGCTTTTGTACATATCCTTTTGCTACAAGCCTTGCTTTATATTTTGAAATTTCTCCTTTCGAGTCTCTCTTTACCTTGAATACCCATTTTAACCCAATTGCCTTTTGATTCATAGGTAGGTTAGTTAAAATCCAAGTGTTGTTCTTCTCAATTGATTCTATTTCATTTTCCATAGCTTCTTTCCATTGTTGGTGTCCAGCAGCTTCTTCATAATTCTTAGGCTCTTCATCATATGCAAGTAGCAAATTTTCTTCAATATCACCTGGATTGATAACTCTTGCCCGAGTATACACTTCATTTAGATCTCTGAATCCTTTAACTGGTTCATGATCATATTCAGCTGGTGATGATGTTTCAATAGGTATTTCATTCATTTGAGTTTGTTCAGTTTCAAATTCTGGATTTTGACTAAGTTTGTCTTCTATGTTTTCTCCTTGCACAATAAAGTTAGTCCAAACTGGTCCTTCATGACTAACTCGTTCTAGATATGATTCCCAATTCCATGATTCATTCTCAACAAACTTCACATCTCTACTAACACATAATTTATCTTCTTCAGGGTCATATAACCTATATGCCTTTGATCTTGGTTCAATTCCTAGATGAACCATCTTCTTGGTTCTATCATCAAGTTTTCTAAGTTGTTGTGAAGGTGTCTTCACATAACCAATACAACCAAAAACTTTAAGATGTGCTAGATTTGGTGTTCTACCTTTGATTGACTCATAAGGTGTTAAACCTTTCAAGGCTTTTGTTGGAACACGATTTAATATATAAACAGCATGACGTGCTCCTTCTGCCCATAGGTTTTGAGGTACCTTCATTGCTTTTAACATACTTCTTGTCATACTCATGACTGAACGGTTTCTTCTTTCTTCAACACCGTTTTGCTGTGGTGTGTAGGGTGTTGTGAGTTGCCTTAGGATTCCTTCCTCCTCACAATATTTAGTGAGAACACTTGAGGTAAATTCCCCTCCTCGATCAATTCTCAATTTCTTAAGTTTATATCCAGTTTCAGTTTCTGCTTCTCCTTTAAACTTCTTAAATAGACTAAATACTTGATCTTTTGTCTTTAACATATATATCCACATATATCTTGAATAATCATCAACGAGTAAGAAGAAATAACCATTACCGGCTTGTGAAACTGGTGAAATTGGACCACATAAATCAGCATGTACTAATTCCAACGGTTTAGTTGCACGATACTTTGCTTGTTCTGGGAATGGATATCTACTTTGTTTTCCTGCAAGACATGCGTCACAAACTTGTGTGGGGTGTACAATTGATGGTATTACCTGTGCCATTTCTTTTGTACTAAGTTGCTTTAATGATTCAAAGTTAAGATGCCCTAATCGTGCATGCCATAGCCATGCTTACGTGTCAATTTGTGTTTGTAAACATACTGGTAATGCTATATGTAGCATAATCTTGTACAATCTATTCTTAGATCTTTGCACCTTCATCAATAGTTTCCCACTTGGATCATACCTCCAAAGATAATCTTTCTTCATTAATACTTCATATCCAATTTCAATTACTTGACCAAGTCTTAATATATTACCTTGTAAATGTGGAATAAAGTATACCCGGTTATCAACCTTCGTTCACCATTTTTACATTCAAGGAGTATAGATCCTTTTCCCTTTTGTGACAATCCGACATTTCGGATTAAACCCCGTTAACCAGGAACTAACAGAAAACATATGGAATTGTACAACATCAAACCATAAGGATTGAAACTGAACAAAATCAGTCCCAAAATCAACAAGACGGGTTCGCGCACTTATGATGACGATACATACTGACTTACCTGACAAGGTACGCAGTGCTCAGCTTGAAGCCTTAGAAAATGATAACTTGGAACAGGAATCCTTACGAGGAATGGAAAAACAATTGGATGTCATGCCTGATGGAACTCGTTGTTTCATTAATCGACTTTGGATACCTTTTGTGACACCCTGATCCCACACGGATCATAAAACACTTGTTTAGACATAAACACGTTGCGGAATTTGGTCCCAAAAAAAAATTTGCAAGGGTTTGTTTGAAAACTCAATAAATAACCCTTTATAACCTGTCACATTCAAAAACTGACACAAACTTATTTACAACATTCACACATCAACAAAACATAGTAAGTTTAAGTTACAACCACAAAAAAACCAACATAACGAGTGATTCCGCTCCAAAACATGTCCGATCTAATCGCCCGATGCATATCTATTTTTGACCTGTAAACATCACATATAAATTCACAATTAGTTCATATGAACTAAGTAAGCAACCCTCAAAGTTCCCAAAACTCATTCTAACACATCCACATGCATATCATATGGATGTTTATCATGTTTAGATCATAATATATCATATTCAAACATTTAATTGCACATAACTCTCCATTGTGCATTAATTTCCCTTAACGGGTCATTTTCACAAATAGGATTATATGATTTATTTCCAACTCCATTACTAGCACCTCTAGTTAATCATAAAATTATATTCACTATTTGACTCATTCAATTACCCACACTCTAGTGGGTTTTTATCAATTTAACTCCCGGCTCATCCGGTTGTCCACACTCTAGTGGTTTATCACACTATCTACAGACTCATTCGGTCATCCACTCTCTAGTGGTTCATCACACTATCTACCGACTCATTCGGTTATCCACTCTCTAGTGGTTCAATTGATCAATTTTACCGGCTCATCCGGCTATCCATACTCATGTGGTGTCATGACTCATCTACCGGCTCATCCGGCTAATTTTACGCCATTTATATCACACATACAACTCAAGCATAACATTCATATTGAAACTAAAAATGCCTTCTCATAGGTCTTTTAACTCAATTAGTTTCATTAGTCAAGTTATGCACAATCAATATATAAACACCAACAATCAAGTAGACTCTTTCTACTACTTATATGCAATGTTATAGTAAGTTGGGTAACTTACTTTGTTCAAATGGTTGGTCACCTCCTACAACCTCTTTTCCACTTCTATGACTTATCCCTTGACTTCCACCTCCAACACCTAGTTGCAATTCACATATATATACAACTGGTTTCAATACACACAACACATATACATATTGATTCAACTAATTTGAATCTCAATTATCAATATATAGTGTTTAGAAGTCAAGTTACTACTTATAATCACATGTTTATGTTAAAAAAACATTGACTTTCAAATTTCAATTTTGTGCAGCAACTTTCTGAGTTGCTGCTGTAATCAACACTTTTGACACATTTACAATATGTTTTAGCTCTTCATGTTCAAAGATGGTTTGTAGTAGACTCTTAGACCTTTTCAGGCATATAAAATACGCCTTAAACGGATACACGGTTGATTTTATACACAATTTACAAAATCAGACCTGCACCTTTATTTTCACAATTCAGCTTGCTGAATTTTTTTATGTTGCTGCTATAATTGTCATTTTAACCCATCTTAAGTTTGTTTTCACCTTTTCATGTAAAAAGATGGATTGTAGCCCTTTCAAATAGCTTTCCAACCATATAAGGCTCATTTTCTCATGATTTTTCTATGATTTTATACGAATTTTTTAATAACAGTACAGCAACATAATTTTTATTCAATTCAGCATCTAATCTTTTTTGTTTCAAGCATTTCACCAAGTATCTTATGTGCATAACTTATAGACATGTTTATTCAGAATGTTTACTTACTAATGAACCCCATTCATGGTTCATTAACATCAAAGTTCATAACTTTACGCAATCACACACAATAACTAGTAGTTTGATTGTCTCAAACACTTAATAAGCATCTATTCATGGTTTCTAACCCATTTAAACAACCAATTTCAAGATTAGAAACAAACCCTAACTTTGTTCATCTCAAGAACTTCTAATCAACATCAATTAAGAGATTAAAAGTTACTGACAAGATGTTAGAATCACTAGTAGATGGGTTTAGAAGCTTCAATCTCGAATTTACACCATGAAATCAATGGATTTAGATGCTAGGTTTTGAGAACTCCTCTTCTTCTCTTCTCTGGGTCGTAGAACACACACACACATGAATTTTCTGAATTTTGACCAAGTCAAGGTCTTATCTCCCTTATTAACCCATTTTGCCATTTTGGCAAGTTTAGCCCCTCAAACTTTAAACTAGTTAACTTATTTAACCAACCTAATCAAGTTAGTTACTAGTTAACTATAATACCCAAATGTTATTATATTATTGTCACAACATAATTTAAAATATCATAACATTTATTTATTGACACATACGTGACCGTTAAAACCGGTCGTTACAAATTCTCCTCCCCTTACAAAGGTTTCGTCCTCGAAACCGTTTATACATCAAAAAGGAAATGATAAAATTTTTTCATTTCATCTTCTGACTCCCACGTGGCGTCAGATCCCCTTCTATTCTTCCATTGAACCTTCACCTGATTCAATGACTTGTTTCTCAACTGTTTGACTTTTCTGTCTAATATAGCTACCGGCTTTTCCATATAGTTCAACTTGTCATCAATTTCCAAGTCTTCTAGTGGCACATAAGCCGATTCATCAGCCAAACATTTTCTCAAATAAGACACGTGGAACGTGTTATGAATTCCACTCAACTCGTCTGGTAGCTCAAGGCGATAAGCAACCTCGCCAATTCGAGCTATAATTTTGAATGGCCCAATGAAACGTGGGCTTAACTTCCCTCGCTTTCTGAAACGTATAACACCTTTCCAAGGAGAGACCTTTAACAATACAAAGTCTCCCACCTGGAACTCAATAGGCCTTCTACGCTTATCAGCATAAGATTTCTGACGGCCTTGTGCCGCTTTCAAATAAGCTCGAATCTGATCTATACGTTCATTTGTTACTTTAACTACCTTTTTATTCGCCAGTTCTCGTTGTCCAACTTCCCCCCAACACACAGGAGTACGACATTTCCTCCCATACAACATTTCATATGGAGGCATTCCAATACTGGAATGATAACTGTTATTGTATGAGAACTCGGCTAAAGGTAGATAATCATCCCAACTACCTCCAAAATCAATTATGCATGCTCGTAACATATCCTCTAACGTTTGAATGGTTCTTTCACTCTGGCCATCAGTCTGAGGATGATACGCCGTGCTTATCAACAATTTTGTACCTAATTCTTCCTGAAAATTTCTCCAGAAATGAGAAGTAAATCGAGTGTCTCGATCAGAAACAATTGTTACAGGCACACCATGCCTAGACACGACTTCTCTAACATATGTTTCAGCCATTTTCTCAGAAGAATAGGATTCACGAATAGGTAAGAAATGAGCACTCTTCGTCAGCCTATCCACGATGACCCATATCGTATCATAGCCCTTCCTAGTTTTAGGAAGTTTAGTAATCAAGTCCATCGTGATATGCTCCCATTTCCACAATGGGATTTCCAATGGTTGTAACTTACCATATGGCTTTTGATTCTCAGCTTTTACTTGCATACAAGTCAAACATTTTGCAACATGCTTAACCACATCTCGCTTCATACCAGGCCACCAATAGTTTACCCGAAGGTCACGATACATTTTAGTAGGTCCTGGATGAATTGAGTATTTAGACTTGTGCGCTTCCTCCAACAGTGCAGACTTAAGTGGACAAGTGGGAGGTATCCACACTCAACCCCACCTAGTCTTTAAACCATGATTGTCTTCATCTAGATTATAGGCTTGCCCTTTTATTCTATCTCGTTTCCAGTTTTCTTCTTTTAAAGCTTCCTTTTGAGCCTCCTTAATTTGCTCAATTAATCCGGAAGTAATCACAAGCTTCATGACTTTTACTTTGATTGGTTCACACTCTTCTTTTCTACTCAAGGCATCCGCCACCACATTCGCTTTACCCGGATGATAAAGGATTTCACAATCATAATCCTTGAGCAATTCCAGCCATCGTCTTTGCCTCATATTTAATTCCTTCTGTGTGAAGAAATATTTCAAACTCTTATGATCAGTGTAAATAGTACACTTTACACCATAGAGATAATGCATACGTTGGAAGCTATTCAAGTCACGAATTGGGACCTTGTGATGATTGATAATCGAATTAAACCCACCCTTGAACCGTTTCACAAACCGTTACGTTTTGTTAATTGTTTTAAAATGCTTCTGCAAACTTTGAAACTTTGATATTACAGTTTAGACCAAAATTATGTTTGAAAATCATATAGAGGTCATTCGCTGTGTCTAATGACTGAGATCCTGGTTTGTCACACCCTAAACGGTATGATTCTGTTCGTTGAAAATTGGGGGTGTGACAGATTGGTATCAGAGCCATTGGTTATAGCGAACTAGGTTTGCATTGGTAGACTTAGACTATGACTGTTAGACATTAGACACTTGCTTACACAATAGTTTGCATAACAATTGCATATGGTATTATGTAACGGAGATGACATTATCATCCACACCTACTAGTGACAAGGAACATCAAGTCGTATGAGCATCAACATCCAAGAAGAAAAGATTTGGTTCAGTGGATGGTACGATTCACCACGATGAGGAGATACACATACGACAGAGGGAGAATGGCCAGTATTGGTAGTGGATCCCTGATCTAATGCACAGCTGGGTGCGTTAGGAGCGAGTACCTCAGCCACCTACTCGTGACACTACTACTAATAGTTGGACATTACCTACTCTGAGATACCCACCAGAGCAAGCATTTGCAGTTTTTTTATATGTATGAATCGAGAGATTCACAACATGTGAGAGGCAGCCGGATAGATCACTGGATTACTAGAAAGATGAAATATGCTCTGTGATTCACTAAAACAAGTCAAGGGAAGAAATAGGCTCTATGAATCAATAAAAGATGTCAATGGATGAAATAGGCTCTGTGACTCACTAAAACAAGTCAAGGGATGAAATAGGCTATGTGACTCACTAAAACAAGTCGATGGATTAAATAGACCCTATGATTCACTAGAACAAGTCAACGGATGAAATAACCCAATGACACAACAAAACCATTCCTTAGCTCGGGACTATATCTATTAGTTCCACTAAACTTCTAATTTTGACAAATGATCCATCACTCTTTACAACACTAACAACGGTTAATAAGGTTGTGGTTTCAGCCTTGATAAGAAAACATCAATTTTCTTTCTAACTCCTCGACAACATTCTTGTAGCTCTTTGTACTTCCACATGCACTGTTTACAAGGACCACTTTATGAACTCATCAACTATAAGATGAGAATTCAAACCCAACGTCTTGTCACGCTTGAAGTACCACCAAGAGGACACTAGAGGATCGTGCGAGAAAGATTTCCGTTACAAGAGTATACGTGAAGGCAAGTTACATTATATTAAAACCTTGGTGACCTCTATTGTGAGTAAACTATCAACTTGGGAACTTATGGGAGATACATTGACTGCAAGGTGGTCAACTCCAAACAGCTACACTAACACCCACACAATGAGTATCTCGACATCAGGTTACATAAGAAAAACACACTCAAGCAAAATATCTATCCTTGAAGGATTGGCACAAGACCCTATAGTAGCATTCAACTAGAGTAACTATCCCTAAGTATTTATTCCTATAGACTATTCAATCATACATCATGTGACTATTGTTTGAATCTTGATGTCCTGAATAAACCCGAAATCCCGCAAAACGAAATAGCTCAAGGTAGGAGGAACTAGAATTCTTATGTAAGGTAAATTGACGATCATGGTGCGCAACGTAATCGTAAATTTACAAGCACGCACGAATTTTGGCAAATTCTATTGTGAGCCTACTTTTCGAAACACATACATAAAATATTCGTCTATCCTTCATTATGGGGGTTGTAACGAATTCAGTTAACATATCGGGATTCCAACATAACATTCATCAAATTTCCAGCTATAGTTCTGGTTACTCTGTGTTCATAAAACCCTCATGGTGCGACGTTGCACTCCATTTGGATAACTTCATGTGTATGTCAAAACACCTACTTGTAAGCATCTGTAAAGATTCCCTATCAAGCAAGGAACGAAATCTGGTTTCATGCGTCTACCGAGCAGAGTTCTCAATGACCACAACAACAACAAGAAACACTCAAAGGATGCTTTGGATGCAGAAAGCCAGGGCACATCAATTGAAACGCGCTGGTAGTAACAACAAAAGAAGCGAAAACAATGGTCTGAGGGGGGCAAGCCTTCATGATCATAAGAAGCATAGAGAAAATCTCAACCTCACCACAAGTACATATATGCTACATAAATTTTTCCTCTTGTGTCGTTTGATACTGGAACAGAAAAGACCTTTAGATCTATTGAAATTAGTGAAATATTTGCCATAACCCCAACACCATTAGAGATTGAATATATTGTAGAACTAGCTGATGGAAAGTTAGTTGCAGTAGAACATATACTCAAAAGATGTATTCTTGACTTGATGGGTCAGACACTTGACATTGACCCTATGCATATTACCTTAGGCAGTTTTGATGTAGTCATTGGCATGGACTGGTTGTCAAAACACCAGGTCGAAATTACATGCCATGAAAAGATTGTCCACATTCCTTTTTCACACGGAGAGCCCTTATATGTACAAGGAGAGAAGAGCAGTACGTCACTGCGACTCATATCTTGTATGAAGGCACACAAATGTCTGCGTAAAGGTCATACAAAAGTTATAGAACTTATAACTGAAAAGCCGGTAGCTGAGAAGAAGATTGAAGACATCCCAGTAGTTTGTGAATTTCCTGAAGTATTTCCAGAAGACTTACCAGGATTACCACCTATCAGACAAGGGGAATTTCGAATCGAACTTACACCAGACGCGGCACCAATTGCTAGAGCGCCTTATCGACTTGCACCGTCTGAAATGCAAGAGTTATCTACACAACTACAAGAGTTGTTGGATAAGGGCTTTATACGACCTAGTTTTTCACCTTGGGGAGCCCCAGTCTTATTTGTTAAGAAAAAGGATGGGGCTTTCCGTATGTGTATCGATTACTGGGAACTTAACAAGGTTACCATTAAAAACCGGTATCCGTTACCTCGAATTGATGATCTGTTCGATCAATTGCAAGGTTCGAGTTACTATTCAAAAATTGATGTAGATGCACTTAATGTCCCTAGTTCAATTTTGTATTATTCATCATGTAAAGTTCAAGTTATATTAATGGAAGTTGTCTTTCTATATTGTTCATAATGTTTAATATTAATTACTTGATTATATGTTTGGTTGATTTGGTTTATTATTAATTGAGTATGAGTATTACTCATTCGGGCGAATGACTCTATCGAATGAAGTCATTCTCCGAATCAAAATAAAGTATGTCTATAGTCAGCGAATGAGTCATTCGTCGAATGACTCATTCGACTGACTTACCTATTCGACATAGTCATTCGCCGAATGAGTTGTTTCGGCCACTCATTCGGCCGAATGTCTACTGCCTATAAATACAAGTTCAAATCATTTCAACCCTAACTTCTGAGAACCCTCATTCTTCCCATTGCACTCCAGTGTCAAACCCTTGAAGTTTTGAGCGTTTCTTGCTGTCCAACTTCGATTCATAGCTTGTGGTGTTCGATTCTTACTCAAACGTCCATCTCGTACCTTCGGATCACCACGGTTGCTGTCGTTTTCGATTGGAAAACCCTGGAATAGGATTCCGCACTATTCCAGAGGCTGTAGAGCAGATTTCTCTTGATATCAGAGTGTTTCCGAGATCATACTTGGTCCTACAAAGTGGTATCAGAGCTATGTCTCTTGATTCTGCTCGATTTTCAATCTAAATCATCAAATCTGAGATTGCTTGTTTGAAACCTGTGAAAACCCTAAGTTTCTTGCCCTTAAAGTCACTGTTTCATTGCTAATCCGTGGATTTTTGTGGTGTTTTTGTCAAATTGTTTATCCCAATTAGTTCATTCTCATCTCATGATGTTCTGTACCAAATTTGGTACTTAGATCTGGTCAAAATCTCAAGTTATCGCGATTTTTGTTGCAAAAACCCTCAGATTGGCCGAATGAGCATGGCGGCTGAATAAGTTTGGCCGAATCAGCCTCATTCACCGAATAGCTTCATTCGCTGGTTTCATTCGCCGAATAGCTTCTTTCGTTTTACTCATTCGGCGAATAGCTTCATTCTCAGGTCTCATTCGGCGAATAGCCTCATTCGACACTCCATTCGCCGAATAGCTTCTTTCGCTCTAACTGTCATACTCAGTCTTTCATTCGCCAGAATTAACTCATTCGGGCCCCGACATTCGCCTCTAGGATCTTCATTCGGCAATCAGTTGGGAAATTTCTCTAAGTGTTGAATCTTGTTGTTCTTGATTAAATGGAGGATTTAGCGTTGATGGCTAATCAGAATCATCGTATCCAGACTTTATTATTGACTGAGACTGAGACATGAAACTCCAACAAGGCTCCCAAGTTGTTATCTTTAGACGATTATCCACACTGGAAGTATCGGTTTGAGATCCACATCAATGGAGTGGATACCAATTTATGGATGATGATTGAAGGAGGATATCTGAGGCCTCTTAATGAAGATGGAACTCTTATGCTAGTCACACGGATGACTGAGCCTCAGAGAAAGCTTTATGATTATGAGAAGAAAGCTTATGCTATTCTATCTCAGTCCATTGCCAATGATATCTTCCATCAATTTAGACAGTTCACATCCTCTAAGTATTTGTGAGATGCTTTGCAGCAGCGGTATGAGGGCAATGATGCTTTGAAGAATATCAAGTCTAAAGCTTTAAGGAAAGAATTCAACAGTTTCATGTATGATGGAAATGAATCTTTGGATGAGTTGATTGCCAGATTTTATCATCTTTTGAGTGAGTTGTTCAATCATGAAGTCAAGACCACTACTCAAGAGAAGATCCAGTGTTTAGCAGATGCTCTACCTCCAAAATGGGAATCATTTTTGATGGTACTTAAGCAGAATGAGATGATGGCACACATGGACATAAATGATTTCATTCAGAAGCTGAACGAACAAGAGATAGAGAACAAGTGGAAAGCTAAAAAGGTTGCTCAAGTTCAGGATCCTTCCTTGTACTATTCTACTCCCACAGTTGAGAAATCATCTTCACATGCTCCATTGAAGACAACCTTCTCAGACATCTGAAGCTCCATCTTCTGCTCAGATTCATTTTAGTCAGTCATCTTCTTCAACCAGCTCTCAAAAGGAACATCATCAACCTGCTACCAGTCTGAAAACAGATAATTTTGACAAAGTTACTGTGGAGATTGCTAAGGAACACATGGGTCTTTTATCTACACTTGTCAGCTCATATGATGGTTTAGTAGCTGGACAGATTGGCAATCCTTATCTGACCAATGATGATTTTTCTCAAATAGACCCAGATGATATGGAGAGGATTGACATTATGTGGGCACTTGCTAGTGCTGTTCGAAGAGCAAAGGAGTTTGTGAAAAGAACTGGAAAGGATATCAATCTCAACAAGGAATTTAAGTTTGGTTTTGATATGGCTTCTGTTACTTGTTACAACTGTGGAGAAAAAGGTCACTTTGCTAGACAATGCAAGCAACCAAAGAAAGCTGGAAACAAGAATCCGTTTCAACATCAGAAGTCCTCTACTTCAAATCCAGAAAGGAGATTAGTTCCCATTGATTCTCCTACTCAGGCTGGATCTTCATCGGCAAGCAAAGCATTGATGGTACAACAAGATGAAGGTGTGAACTGGGATTTCAGATTCAATTCAGCTCAAAGTGAACAAGATAAAGCATGTGTTGCTGCGATTCAGAAGATTAATGACCCTAGTGAGGAAAGCACTTCTGAGGAAACAAAAATCAATACAACAGAAGCATCAAGCTCGGAGTCTGAAAGCATGACTGACTCAGACACTCAGGAATCTGATGCTGAAATTGAAGAATCCACTACTCAGTTTGCTTTGATGGTAAACTCTTCTGCTTCATCAGAGTCAGAGCAGGTATATACTGAATGTTCATCTTCACATTCAGAGTGTTTTAATTGTGTTGACCTTAGAAGTAAGGTCCTTGCTTATCAGACACATAATAGTGATTTGATGAACGATCTTGACTTGTGCATTGAGGCTAACAAAATTTTAAAATCTAATGAAAAATATTTTCAAGCTAAAATTGATCTTTTAAACAGACAATTGCATGAGGCCGAGATCGCAGTGCTGAATAAGCAAGATGCTATCACTTCTTATCTCAATACCATCAATGAGATCAAGAAGAAGTTAGCCATAGTCGAGTGTGACTATGAGACTTTGGGACAGGAGCTCAAGAGCTATGAGAGCTCATCATACATTATTGAGCATATGATCAGTAGGGGTACTGATCAGCAGGGAAAGAGAAAAATTAACTATCAAAACTGTCCTCCACCTATCCTCAACACCTTTGTCAATACACCAAATGACAAAGATGTTAAGGATTTTCAAGTCACTACTCCATTAGTAATTGATCCAACTGGAATAATTACTAATCAGGGTTCCTCAAAGTTTGAGAAATCTCAGGTGGATGGAATTGTTGAGGATTGGGTCTCAGATTCTGAGGATGAATCAGATAATTCATCTAAATATGTCACTACTCAGAATCAAACCCCTGTTGTCATGAAAGGTGACCCAATCTCAAATTCAAAGATTTACAAAGAATTGTGTTTTGTAAAAGCTTCTCAAAAGTCTGAAGTTGAATGTGTTACCAAATCTGCATTTCTTGGAAACAAAGGGACAAAAGGTTTGGGTTTTAATCAAGACAAGCTGAAAACAAATGTTTTTAAATCACACAAAAAGTCTTTCTCTGATTTAAAACATTTTCATAAAAAGGGTGCAAAAGTTTGTTTTGAGTGTGGTGCACCTGGGCACATTGTCAGATTTTGTCCTCAATTGATCAGGCCAAAGGTTGTACCATTCAGAAAAATGAATCCAGTTAATCCTAAACCTGAAAAATCTGTAGCTCAGCTCATTCAACCAAAACCCAAACAACCAAATCAGGTTAAACCATTAGACAAGGGTAAAGGGAAATTGGAGAACTTGGATGTTCCTAGTGTGATTAAAGTTAATGAAGCAAAACCATCATCCATTTATCTAAAAAATTCTTTTGATAAAAATGCAATCTGGAAAGTTAAATCTTCTGAGAGTTCAGTTCCACCCATCTCAGATAAGTCTATTCCAGATGGTAAATGGATTGATGTATGGATCCGAGACTCACTGGGTCAACCCAAGACTGTAAAGGCTTGGGTTCCCAAAGTGAACTGATTGTTTCATCTTTGTGCAGGTTGCCCCAAAAGCTGATTTTAACAGCAATTGGATTGTTGATAGTGGGGCTTCCAGGCATATGACTGGTGATATTTCTTAATCACCAATGTGAATGCAGTTCGCGGTGGATATGTAGCTTTTGCTGGTGACAAAGGCGGGTTTATAACAGGAGAGGGAATTTTGACAAATGGGCAAGTTTCATTTGATAAAGTCAGATATGTCAAGCAATTGGAAAACAATCTTCTTTCAGTATCACAGATCTGTGACAAGGTAGATAAAGTCTTATTTGATGATTCCAAATGCTACATTCTTAAGCAAGGTGTGAAGATTCCTGAAGACTGGATTTTGATGTCAGCCCCCAGAAAACAGGACTTATATGTACTCAACATGGCCACAGCTTCAACAACATCCTCTACAGCTTCATGTTTTATGTCCAATGCAACTGAAAAAGATTCAATTCTTTGGCATAAGAGGATGGGTCATTTGAGTCTACGCAAGATGAACCACTTGGTACACAACAATTTGGTTGAAGGGGTCAGTCTGAAGAATTTCAAGCTGTCTGATATCTGTGTTTCATGCAAGAGAGGAAAGCAAACCAAGCAGTCTCACAAACTGAAAAAGTTTCATTCAATCAATGTTCCTCTTGAGCTTCTTCATATGGATCTATTCGGTCCTGTAAATCGCAAGAGTATAGCTGGAGATCAATATTGTCTTGTCATCACTGATGAGTATTCCAGATATTCTTGGGTTTTCTTTTTAAAGGAAAAATCTGAAACGTTTGATTGCATTCAAGTGTTGGTCACCAAACTTGAATCACTTTATAAGCTCAAGATTCGTCAGCTTCGAACAGATAATGGAACGGAGTTTAAAAATCACAACATGGAGAACTTTTGTAATTCACGGGGTATTGTGCAATAGTTCAGTGCTCCATATGTTCCTCAAATGAACGGTGTTGCTGAACAGAAAAATAGGACATTGATTGAGGCTGCTAGGACCATGCTTGCTGATTCATCTCTTCCTGTTCAGTTCTGGAATGAAGCTGTAGCAAACGCTTGCTATACACTGAACATGGTTCTCATTGTGAAAAGACATGGGAAGATTTGCTTTGAATTGCTCCATAACAGAAAACCAAATCTTAAGTATCTTGAACCATTTGGTGCACCATGCACGATGCTTAAGAAACACGAGCAGGGCAAGTTCAATGAAAAGGTGGAAGAAGGGTACTTTCTTGGGTACAACACTCCAAATAAAAGAGTTTACAACACATCAACTCATAATGTGGAGGAGTGGTACCAGGTTAATGTTCAGAAATATTCTATGCCCCCACCTGGAAAAGGCCCAGACTGGATGTTTGATTATTCTGGTCTCTTTGATTCTTTCAATATGCCTCCCATGTATTCAGATGAAGATGTTGCAGTTCAGATGTTATATGATACACAGAAAGCACCTAATGAACCTATGCAACCTTCCTCTACTTCTATTCCATCAACACAGATAAATGATGACAGCTCAGACACAGATGACAATCATTTTCAACCTGCTGCTCCAGAACTAGCTGTTGACAATCTTGTACCAAATCTTGAGGATTTGAATCTGAACAACCTGGATCCTCAGGTTTAGGTTCCAGCTCATCTTGTTGGAAGGATTAATCGCATTCATCCTCAAGAAAACATCATTGGAAGTCCTTTGGATGGGGTTAAGACAAGAAATCAGCTTTCTTCAGGAGGTCTTGCTGACATCCTTGATTTTGCAGATGTAAGCTTTTGTGCTCATTCCTGCTTCATCTCCCAAGTTGAGCCGCGTACTGTCACTGAAGCCTTGAAAGAAGAATCATGGGTTGATGCCATGCAAGAAAAAATTTTGCAGTTTAAGAAGTTAGGTGTCTGGCAATTGGTGGACAGACCGAAAGGTGCAAAAGTCATTGGCACCAGATGGGTTCTTTGTTGCATGAAGGATGATCACGGGATCATTGTGCGAAACAAGGCACGTCTGGTTGTTCAGGGATTCAGACAAATAGAAGGTTTGGACTACAATGAAGTGTTTGCACCAGTTGCTCGTCTTGAAGCAATTCGTATTTTCTTGGCATATGCATCCTTTAAGAAGTTTAAAGTTTATCAAATGGATGTCAAGAGTGCATTCCTGCATGGTGTGATTAGTGAGACAGTGTATGTCAGTCAACCTCCCGGGTTTGAGGATCCAGTGCATCGAGACCAAGTCTACAAACTAGACAAGGCTTTATATGGATTGCATCAAGCTCCGCGAGCATGGTATGAGACACTATCTACTCACCTTCTGAACAACGGGTTTAGAAGAGGTGTCATTGACTGCACACTGTTCATTCGAGAAAAGGATGGTGACTTACTCTTGGTGCAAGTCTATGTGGACGACATCATCTTCGGTTCCACAAATGATAGTCTGTGCAAGAAGCAGTGCAAGAAGCAGACGTCGGTTCTTTGGAAACCGCTTAGTTACCTGGCAGTGCAAATCATCTGGATACAACAGAATGTCAGTTCTTTGGAAACCGCTTAGTTACCTGGCAGTGCAAGAAGCAGACGTTGGTGTCTACTTCAACCTGTGAAGCTAAATACATTGCTGCTGCTAGTTGCTGTTCTCAAATCATCTGGATACAACAGCAACTTAGGGACTATGGGTTACATTTTTCTAACACTCCTATATATGTTGATAATACTGCTGCCATAGCTGTCACTAAGAATCCTGTTCAGCACTCCAAAACAAAACACATCGACATTAAATATCACTTCATACGTGATTGTTTTGAAAAGAAATTAATCGATGTTGTTAAAATTCACACCGATCACCAGAAAGCCGATCTTTTTACAAAAGCTTTTGATAAACCAAGATTTCCATATTTGTTATCGGCTAATGGTGTTTTTCAAAAGGCTGAAGTCCTATCTTCATCTGAATCTATCAAATGATCATCAATTTTCTTAGGTAGTCTTCGTTTTGTTTATTTATTTATCGCATTTAAGTTTTCTTGTATAGTTTTTTTTCTTCATCAAAAACTCAAAAAGATTTTCTGTTTTAGGTTTTTAGGGGGAGATATTTGCTAATTGAAAAACCAAAAACATTTAAAAAAAACAAAAACAAAAACATTTGAAAAATTCAAAAATACAAAAACAGTTGAAAATTAAAAAAAATTTGAGATGGTCTTTCTTTGTAAAGTAATACATTAATCTATCATGTCATAGAAGCAGAGGTGAATGTGTAAGCTGAAAACACAAGAGAATTATGATGTGATGTATTGATAGGCGAGCTCTACAAAATGAATAAACAATTTGTGATAACTTAGAAAGTCTGATTTGTGGGATCTGTTTTATAAAACCAATTAAGTGAGAAATAGTTTTTGACTCAAATCAAGCATACACCGGTCATCATGGAATCAAATGAGGTTTCAAACAAAGAAAAACAAAAACAAGCTGGTATTAAGCTTGAAGAAAAACAAAAACAAGCTGGTATTAAGCTTGAAGAAAAATAAAAGCAAGCTGGTATTAAGCTTGAGAAATACATAAACAAATTAAGTTCGATTCCATATATGTGCCATATTGCTGGGACGGACCTAGCTGATGCCATCCATTTGGATAGAACAAGAAAAATACAAAAAGATAATAAAGTTGGAATTCTATTGAATTTATGATGACTGGTATTAAGATATGCAGAAATGAGTTTTAAACTGATTTTGATCTTTAATGGTGAAATGAAATGGAGAACTCAATCAGAAAACATGAGTGATCATAAAGCTTGTTTAGTAGTTGTGTACTGTATGGTTTAAGATTGGACAAATATATCAGTAGTCGCATCATAAGACAAATGTGTCTGAGGTGAAACATTCAGTGACGCTGATTTGATGTGGTTATGTCACACCCCAATTTTTTTAACGGAATCATACCGTTTGGGAACGTGACAAACCATGATCTCAGACCATTAGACATAACGAAGACCTCTATATGAATTTCAAAACATACTTTGGTGTAAAACTGTAATATCAAAGTTCTACGTTGCGGAAGCGTTTTTAAAACAAAATAAGCATAACAGTTTGAAAGCAGTAAATTACAATGCAAAGTTTTCAAATGTTCAAATTCAGATAAATGAAATGTAAAGACATGCATGCGACTCGATCTCCTAGTCCATGCCTGCTTGCTTGTATACTTTAGCGTCCTGAGAAAACATATAAATCAAGTCAACACAAAGGTTGGTGCATTACACAGGTTTAAGCATTCACAAATGTTGAAACCACAGTTTGAATATAAGGTTTGCAGATAACATAATCACACATGCATAGTCATGATAGCTAGTCATTTATACTATTTACATAAGTGGTCGACACCGAAGCTGACTGTTGCATGCTAACGCATGTTTTGCCTTGCCACTATTGTCTAGCACAAACAATAGTAATGTGAACTGGCTTAGTCAAACACTTGCGTAGATCCCATCTACCAAGTGAGGTTTGTCAAACCTAATAGATCTATTTCCAACTACCACGCTTTGCACTACGGCAAACTAAACGGTTCGAGATGTAAGGACTTTTAATGCTATGTTTGCACTCAATGTAAACAGCTAACTCATGCAAGTGATATGTATCTAAAAGTGTTTGTTGCACATGTTTTCTCCCCCAAAACAGTTAAAATAAGAAAGGGGCCGTGTACGCACCTTTGATTGTAGCAGAATGATCAAACACTCGTGAACTCGCGTAGAAAATCCTCTACGAAGAATCTGTGTTTAAACAATAACTTAGTGTTATTCGGAATGTCGTTTTGTGCTCGAAATCACATACGTGTCAACACACGTATGTTATAGTGTTAGAAATGTACATACGTATGTATGCGTGACTTTGAAATCGTTTAATAAAATCATTTCATCGCTTATGATTTTATTTAAACAAGCGTAATTATACGTGATTTCATTTTCGGTTTAAAATGTGAATTTTATTATTCTGAAACATTCGGGACTGAATTCTGGTTCTAACGCAATTTGAATGGATCAAATCCGAGTTAAAACGACTAAAATATGAATAAAATACTAAAATTGGTTTCAATGTCAAAAACCAGTGGAGCCCCGGGTTCGAACCCGTGACCCTCCACTCCCAACACATCTTGCTTACCAACTCATCTATCCATATATCATTGACAGATCTTGGTTTTTAAATGCCTTAAGCCCAATCGGCCAATCAATCCTTTTTGCTAATCACAACCGAACCCTATGGGTCCAAATCGATCTCAAATTCGACCAAATTCCAAACCCAATACAGAGGGCTTTGTTTCCAGGAACCCACACGAGTTCAACCATACTTCTGATTGATAATTAACTAACTCAGAACCCAAAAATATAACGAAGAGGGTTTCAAACTTGGTTACTAAAACTCATCATTCAATTTGAATCAATTTCACATCAATTAACAGTAAAAACATGGGGTTTTCATTGGAAACTACATGTCGAAACTATCAGTAATATTTAATTTGGTTTTCGTGATTAATTTCATCAAAACCCCAATTCGTTCTCAACGAAGAACCCTAAAATTTAAAATCTTAGCATTCGTTATTGATAGATTAAATTGATATGGGAATCTTGTTTAGTACCATATCTCGAAGCTTTCTGCAAGCTTTAATTCAATTTTTAAATGCGTTCGAAATAAAACCCCCAAACTGTTCTTCATGAAAAACCCTAAAACTCGAAATCATTCAATTCGTTATAATAATATGAATTTAGCAGAGGTTTATCCTTCATCGGAACTTTCTGAAACTACTAGTAACAATTAATTTCGTTTTTAAACTCATTTGATACGAAACCCCCAAATAGGTTTCCATAAAGAACCCTAGAAATCGAAATCCTAGAATTCGTACTTGTTTGATAAATTTAACCTATGGGATTCCTTAAACTAATGATTTAGAAACTCTCTGTGACAATTGATTTCATTCTTACATTCGATTTAACAGAAACCCTCAAATCATTTAAACTTAGAACCCTAGTATTCGAATTCAATGAATTGAGTGTTATCAGTCAAAATTGGCTTAGGTTAAATCCTAATCGGCACTTTTAGTTGTTGTAGGATTAAAAACTTACTTGTTTTGATATCAAATTGAGATATCTCGACTTCGGGTTGAAGTTCGGCTACACTTCGAATCAAGTTCTTCTCTTGATGGTTCTAATCTTGAATTGATGAATGTTGCAGCCCCTAAAAATGTCGACTAGAGTCTCTGTGTGATCAATTTTGCGAATTTGAAACCATTTGTGAGACTTTGATGATCCTTTGAACGGTTACAACCTTTTCAACTATCTTTGAGTTAAATTCGATAATAATGTGTTCCCATAATGCATGACAGTTACTACTAATCATATTCCTGATGATTATTGAGGTTTAATTCGACTGTATCCTCTTGCAATCATGCAATTTCGGTTTAATGATCATAAAATCCGAATTTTGAATCTCTAAAGTCAAAATTCAATGACTTAGTATAATTACACTATTAATCTGTCACACCCCCAAATTCCCACTAGTGGCAAATGTCCATGTGGATGTGACGTGTCCAGAATCACAGCTCAAGGTCATATAGAACGACTCTATATGCGTTTACAAATCCGAGTTTGACACATACACATAACAAAACAGTTTGCAGCGAAATGAAAGTTGTTATAATATATTGCAGTGGAAAATCAAATGTTTGACAAAATGCAGCGGAATAAATATGTTTGAATACATAAATCAAATGTAATTATTTTCAAAAGGACAAGACAATATGCATGAAGTTCCCTATGCTCGTCCCTTAAAATGTGCATCCCTGTCCTCCTGCATATCATGCTAGTTACCTGAGAATACAAGTTTTAAAAGTGTCAACACAATGGTTGGTGAGTTCACAGGTTTTGATATACATATAGTAATAAAAGTGTGTCATGCTGTTTATCATATGTTAGTACCGAGCCCTTGGCCCAAAGTGTCAGTGCGTCACTACCGAACTAGACATGTTAGTCTTTGCCTCCGCCATGTCTCGTAATAACATGGCAAGATAGGTCAAGTTTTCACGTGTTATGACATCCAGTCAATATTTCGCCACGCGGGGTTAGTCACACCCCAAACGGATCCATTCAAACTCGCCTCGTTGTTTGTACATTAACGGTAAGACTTTGTGAGGGCTTCTTACGATTACAACACTTAATGTTTGTCCAATAAACCAGCATACACAATAATGTTTGTACAGTAATAATGGTTGACTCGATGCAACTAGTATTCTCCCCCTATTTAAAAGCGTTTGAAAAAGAGTAAGGAGGGGCCGTAAACTCACCTCAATGATGCAGTAGTATGTAAGCGTAAGCTCCTGAAACGTCAAGTAGCACGTCGGTCACCGGCAACCTATATCGTATACCGTATATGAGTTCACGTAAGTGACCGTGCTAGTGTTAGTGCTCGTGTTTGTGCCCGACAACCCTTGGTTGTTCATGTTTGTCCGTGTCGGTCCACAATGACCGTGTTTGCTCGTGTTGGTCCATATTGATCGTGTTTGACCGTGTTTGACCGTGTTTGACCAAAGTTGACCGTGTCAAGTCAACGACCCGTTGGTGAACCGTGTGACAGTTTGTGTATCGTGTAGCAATCGTGTAAGTGTTTGTCGTGTGCAAAACGCGTAGGTCGCGTTTATGGACAACTTACTATTTATAGTAAGTTTCCATTTTTAGAAAGTTCACAAAGCATATCGGTTTTACAGTTCTAGCATGTTCAATAGCCCTACGTGTTCATGTTAACACATAGCACATTATCATACAAGGTCACATAAATCGTTTATAACATGTTTGCACATAAAAGTTTCCTAAAATGGAAAGTTTCCATTTTTAGCATACGTGACATCGGGAACCATCTAACTTAGCATCTAATACGCATATTATAACGTAATAAGTCATTTAGCTTGCACAAATAACACAACACGTTGACAAGTTGGTTTTTCTAGAAATAAAGTTACTATAAATAGTAACTTTGTGGTTTTTGCATAAAGATAACCATTGAACATTTCTAATCCATTGTTTATGTCACAAATCATCCTACTATATCATCTATCAACATTTACTCATGTCAACGTAACCGATTTCATCGTCTATTAATATTTCAACTAGAAAAGTTTCTAAATATAGTAATAATGACAAGTATGGCTACAAACAACATCAAAACCACTTTCCAATAAGTCAAATCATCACATTATCATCCTAACAACAATTCCACATACATGCATGTTCATCATTTCCACTAAATCATCAACTTGCAATTAAAAAGTTACTATAAATGGAAAGATTCATAAAAATCATAGTTTTAACCCTTTCAAGCAAATCTAACCATGAGTAATCATTCTAAGACCATCAATAAGCATATCCATCTACTCAAAATCATTCCTACCATCATGGATCATACATGCATGGCATTATTTCATCAATCCAAGACCAAATAACACACTTTAATGACTCACATCATCATGGATCGTCATGAAATACATTCTAATCACTCTAGATCATCATTAAACACTTTAAAATCAACAAACCCAGTTCATAATCTCGTGCATGTGCACTATAGGTGCTTGCATGTGTGATTCATGTATTGCATGTGTGTGTAGAAGTGAAAATAATGCATTTTAAGCTACAAGGAACATCAATCTACCTTCCAAAGCCTCAAAGAACCTGAGATGATGATGAGAGCAGTCACTCGGGCTTCTGGACAGCAGGTTCGAGCAGAAAAACGATGGTGATGGTGGTGGTGTGGCCTCCAACTCCTCTCCTCAAGCTCTTCAAACTTCAAGGTGGCTTCAATGGCTTCCAATGGCTTTCTAAAGGTTGAAGAAGGGTGTAACAGAGCTCCTGGATCGGTTATGGTCGAATGGTGGCGTGTGTGGTCGAGAAAAATGATGATAGTAGGTGTTATGATGATCTTGGGGGTTTAAAAAGCTGTTTGGCGACTCTTGCGCCCCAGGCGTAACGCCTGGCGTGGGCGGACATAGCCTGTCGTTACGCGCGGATTGGAACGGATGGGACGCTCAACTTCCCATCCGCGCGCATCGCCTGACGTGGGCGTCTCGGGTCAGGCGTACTGCCTGGCCTGAATTTCAAGCCCAATAAGCTTGTTTTGTTGTTCTGGTCCGTTCTTGCCCGTTTCTCGACTGTAAAACATCATTCGAGCGTCGTTTAGACTCTATTGGTCAATTATTAGCCATAATCGACTTGCGACAGTGTTTCGTGAAGTTTCGAGTGTTGTGCTACACAATGTGTTAGGCGTTCACCAACGTTCGTGTGTTTTGACACGTGTGTGTTGTTTGTCGATAATTCCACGAATTATCTTGTCGTGTGCCGGTGTTCGTACTATCGTGCCACGTGTCACACTAAATTAATCTAATTCTAGTGCCACGTGTACATAATGCATTTAAATAAACATTTAAATAAATAAGATGCTGACCTGGAAATTACGGGGTGTCACATAATCCTTGTAACCTAAGTGTTTTATAACCTTGTTTTGATTAATTACAACATTGTAGCTTGTTTATGTGACATTTCATAATATTTCTGCAACTTTTCAGTTAACAGAGTTAACTCGGAAAGTCGGATTGTCACAGGTTAGACGTATGTGTTGTTTTATAAATAGACTTCTCACAAGAACATTAGTTTCTTTGTCTTTAGTTACTAGTTGTACAGTCGTATTTTGTTTCAGAAAAGTACAAAAAGATTTTCTATTTTCTATTTTAGTTTAGATGATCATTTGTAGGTTCGGATATCTGTCACATCTGAATCCTGAATCAACCAGACATCTTCATAATTGTCACCAATTTTGATTTTCAAAATGTAAAATATTGAAAACAATTTGTGTTTTGGGTGTTCAACTTCTTATTCGCCCGAATGAGGTGTGAAATTCATTCATTCGGCCGAATGACCTCATTCTGCGAATGAGTCATTCGACCGAATCAATTGTGATAGAGTATGTGTCATTTGGCGAATGAAGTGTGTCGAATGACACATTCGACATTCACATTCGGCGAATGAAGTGTGTCGAATAACTCATTCGCAAATTTCATTCGGCGAATGTCCTTGAGGCTCAACCGCCCTTTCGTCTGTCTCATTCGACGAATGAGCAAACCTATATAAACATTTAATCGGCCGAAAGTGCTCATTCGACTAAAAACACTTTCGCCGTAACTGTGTGCTCTTATTCGCCCGAAAAACGTTTTCTTTCGTTCGATCTTTTTCTCGTGATTCCTACTCACCCAGCCACTGATAATCTTCTTTATTGTTATATCAGGTACCTTGGGATCGAATATCATCAAGTTCCGACCATGAAATCATCAAAAACCTAAAAGATTTTAGGGTTTTAGGGTTCTTCATTTCGCCATTTTAATAAATGGTCAAAATGGACTTAAAATAAACTTTGGTCTGTTTTAAACTTGTTAGTCGGTCGATTCTGAACATGTATATATGATTTTTATGGACTGATTTGATCATCTGGTATAAAGGGGTTTTGAACCAGAGAAGACCGCCGAATGACATCATTCGGCGAATGACTCATTCGGCGAATGAAAGTCATTCGGCAAATAAGCCTTATTCGACGAATGACTCATACTGTCACTGTCATTCGGCGAATGAGTACTATTCACCAAATGAAGTTCATTCGGCGAATGACTCTTTCGGCCAAAGTGTTCATTCGCCAAAATACAGTTCATTCGGCATATCAGTCTGAACTAATTCTGTGTTCTGATTTTAATATGATTTCAACATTGAACTGTTCTAACATGTTTTTTATCTGATTTTCAGAATGGCTGGATACAAATCAGTGACGAAGAACAACATTTGTGCACATTTAGATCTCGACACTCCGAACGCCAAACACTATACGGAGATTATCACATTTCTTAGGCGTTCGAGGATATTTACTGCTATATCCACTGTGCATGTACCTTATCATTCTCATCAGCAAGACTTCTGGGCGTCTGCAGATATAGATTGTGAGGCTGAACCTCCAGTAATCAGAGGGAAAGTTCTTGGACACGATGTAGTTATTTCAGCAGAGCACATCAGGAGAGTTTGTGGCTTTCAGGATTCTCCAGATCAACCTTATTTGCTAGATCGGTACTTGGTTCGTGGCTGCTTTAAGAGATGCAAGTATGAGGGAGATCTAGGAGCTGGAATTCTCAACAAAGCATATATGTCTCCGCAGTTCAAGTACCTTGCACACGTACTGATTCACTGTCTTGGATCCAGAAGAGGAGGATTTGATGACATGCGCGAGACCATACAGTGTGCCTTTGTTGCACTGGTGCTGAACAGACCATTCAACTTCTCTGAGATGGTTTTCACTCACATGAAGGAGAATGTGACACTGAAGGGAGACAAGAAGTTCCTGATGTATCCCAGGTTTCTGCAGCAATTGATCGATGCTCAGTTACCTGATCTGCCGAAGATTAATGCTGATGTTATCAAGCTGGAACATATGAATGACCTCACCCTCAACAGGGTGATGTCATACAGAGGCAAGGAGAGGAAGCCAACATCTCGATCTTTATTTGGTCATCTCTCTAGGCCAGATTACATAGCTCCTATTGGTCGGAGATGGAGACATGACGATTCTGATTCAGATATGGAGGACATAGTTGTCCCCGGTGATGATGAAGATGATGATGATGCAAGTGTTAGTGGAGCAGGTGCAAGTGTTAGTGATGCTGGTGGAATAGGTGGTGGTGGTGAAAGCTCATTAGGTGTGAGCACTGTATCTGTGAGCACTGTTGACGTGAGTACCAGTGTTGGTGAGATGGCTACTGCTACTCAAGTTAGCCTGGTTGAGGCTGGTGATGTGACTGCTGGTGCTGCAGTCAGAACTTCTATAGCTGCAGATGAAGAGGTTGACATTGATTCACTGATGGAGCTGGATTTTATGGCCACTACTACCTCCACAGTGACTACTCTTTTTGATACCACATTCACTACATCTGCAGCAGATGAAGATGAGTCAGAGGACACTAGTGATGACGATGGTGAAGCAGGTGATGGTGATGGAGATAGTTCTGATTCTGAAGAGACTCAAGATGATGAATTTGAGAATGTTATGGTAGGGGGAAGGATGATAAGGAGGAAGAGGAAGAGGAGTGAAGAGGAGAGATGGAGGAGATTACTGATCCATCTTTTATCCCAGAGTTTGACTTATCTCCTCCACCTCGGTCCTCTGCTCCTGTTACAGTAGTTGTGTCTGCTACAGCTTATCAGCCTACATCTTCTAGGACCGGGAGTGGAAAGAGATCAAGGTTCTCTTTTCAGAGGAGGTCAGAACTGACAACTGCTGCTACAACTGCTGTTACATCAGTAGCAGCTGTTTCAGTTTCTTTACTGACTAGGTCAAGGACAACTCATGTTCGTGCTACTACTGCCCCTCTGACCACCTCTATGACTCAAGCCCCTATCTTTACTGCTGCATCTGCTGGTCCCTCCATCTCACGGGCCGATATGTCTATACCTACAGTTTCAGTTCTTGATCAGTGGAACACACTGAACAGTATGGTACTTAGATTGATGGAGAGGAGTCTAGAGCAGGAGAAGAAGAACAAGGAGCAGGAATTAGTTATTGCCCAGCTCACCAAGCGGGTGGAAGAGCAAGATACTATGCTTCTTCAAGCTGCTGATCAGAGAGCTGATCTACGGGCTCGTTCTGCTCTACAAGAGCAGCAGTTACTGAAGTATATTGATGAACATCATCAGTTGGCATTAACTGTCACTGATTTCAGTGATAGGATACTTTCCTTGGAGACTGAGAATGCTAGACTAGCAGATCAGATTGACAGTCTCAAGGACAGTACTCCCAGGATTGAAGGCTCTGCTGCTCACTCCGATGAATCAGACAAGGAAGAAGGTGAAGAAGAAGAAGAAGAAGAAGAGTCTGAGGAGGAAAAGGTAGACTATGAGGAGTCTGAGAAAGATGATGAATCTGATGATGATGATAAGGACGGATCGGGAAGTGGGTCTTCTAGTTCATCAGATGATGATGATGATGATGATAATGATGATGATAATGATGATTAAGCCCCTCCCTCATCTGAGATCCGGTCCAAGAAGGCTAATGACAAGAAGAAACATGCTCCTCCTCCTTCGTCTCCCTCAAAGACTGCTGAACCTGAAGCAACTGAGGAAGTAGAAGCTGTGCCTGTGAGACGTCAGCTGGACGAGACTCTCACTATGATTCTTGACGCTCAAGGCATTATACAGCACTCAGTTAACTACGACAAGGAGGAGGGAGAGATCATTCACTGCCTATCTAAGAAACAAATAGCTGAGTTATTCAGGTTAAATCCTGATAAGGTTATCACTGAAGATACCTCTGTTCCTGTTTTTGATGAGCCAACTCCAGAACCTTTTGATGACATTGATGAGGTTATTCTGGAGGACATTACTGAGGAGGAGTATCCAAAGTATACATCGGCTGAGGATGAGCTGCCTACATTTACTGACCAGTTTGATCAAGCTACAGAAGATCTTCTTGTCAGATACTTAGAAGAACAGGTTGAAGTCAGCAAGTCTGAAGCTGATGATCAAAAGAGGAGGAAAGAAGAATGGGAGGCCTATTGGGAGGTCCTGAAGAAACAAAGTACTGAGAAGATGCCAGCTACTCACAAGAAGGTTTACAGAACCAAAGGCTATAAGGCTGGAGGTCAAATTCTGAGCTGGGCATACTTTCACGATCTTGGATGCTATGCAGTGAAAAGAGAAAGAGGCATAGATTACTTCAAGCATCCCCATGACTTTAAGACGTTACCAGGCTTTGAAGTAAACCAATTAGCACGTCTAAAGATGCTATACAGTGAAGATTCGGGGATGTCTGCTTGGTTCTCCCGAAAAATCCAGTACGAGTACCGAAAGAGGCGGGTGAACTTCCAACCTCAACAGCCTGAACATTACTATCTACCAGAGATTGATGGAGACACCCGGAAACATAAAGTTATCCTGAAGTGGCTTCCTCCTAAAGTCTTGAAGAAGATTCCTTTACGGAAAATGCGTCAAGATTTTATGGAAGGCTTCCGATGGTGGTAATATGACGGACGTACTGGAGAAGCAGTGATTGTACTTTGCAAAGACAAGAAATGGGAGACAGTGAGGATTTTTGAGCCGATGTGGTTGACAAACCTGTCCCACAAAGATGTCCTAGCTCTCTATCGCAATCATATTTTCTTTGACGTACAGGACATGGTACAGGCTTTACAGTTTATGAGGGTGATCCGTCTGTGCAGTATTTTCAAGATTCATGCTGGAGCTGACTGGAAAGCCATTTCTGACAAGTACTTCAAGAAAGACACTTTCAAAAGTTGAACTAGGTCCAAGGGGGAGTTTGTAGATGCACTTAATGTCCCTAGTTCAATTTTGTATTATTCATCATGTAAAGTTCAAGTTATATTAATGGAAGTTGTCTTTCTATATTGTTCGTAATGTTTAATATTAATTACTTGATTATATGTTTGGTTGATTTGGTTTATTATTAATTGAGTATGAGTATTACTCATTCAGGCGAATGACTCTATCGAATGAAGTCATTCGCCGAATGAAAATAGAGTATGTCTATAGTCAGCGAACGAGTCATTCGCCGAATGACTCATTCGACTAACTTACCTATTCGACATAGTCATTCGCCGAATGAGTTGTTTCGGCCACTCATTCGGCCGAATGTCTACTGCCTATAAATACAAGTTCAAATCATTTCAACCCTAACTTCTGAGAACCCACATTCTTCCCATTGCACTCCAGTGTCAAACCCTTGAAGTTTTGAGCGTTTCTTGCTGTCCAACTTTGATTCATAGCTTGTGGTGTTCGATTCTTACTCAAACGTCCATCTCGTACCTTCGGATCACCACGGTTGCTGTTGGTTTCGATTGGAAAACCCTGGAATAGGATTCCGCACTATTCCAGAGGCTGTAGAGGAGATTTCCCTTGATATCGGAGTGTTTCCGAGATCATACTTGGACCTAAAATTGATCTCAGGTCTGTGTACCATCAACTCAGAGTCCAAGAAGAAGATATTCCAAAGACAACATTTAGAACACTCTATGGCCATTTCAAATTCTTGGTCATGCCATTTGGGTTGACAAACGCTCCAGCAGTATTCATGGATCTCATGAATCGGGTTTGCACACCTTATCTTGATAAGTTTGTTATTGTTTTCATTGATGATATTCTCATCTATTCTCAGACTGAGGAGGAGCATGCTGAACATCTTCGATTGCTGTTAGAATTACTGAAACAAAAACAATTGTACGCTAAGTTTTCGAAATGTGACTTCTGGATGCAAGAAGTTCAATTCTTGGGTCATATAGTCAATGAAAAGGGCATACATGTTGATCCAGCGAAAATTAAGGCGATTAAGAATTGGGAAGCACCAAAGACCCCTACCGAGGTACGACAATTCCTAGGTTTGGCGGGTTACTACCGACGATTCATTGAAGGTTTCTCAAAAATCGCTCAACCACTAACAACTCTTACTCACAAAGGAACGAAGTATGATTGGACGGATAAACAAGAAGCTGCATTCCAACTATTGAAACGGAAACTCTGCAGTGCACCGATTCTGTCCTTGCCGGAAGGAACGGAAGACTTCGTGGTGTATTGTGACGCATCTGCCCAGGGTTTGGGATGTGTGTTGATGCAACATGATAAAGTGATTTCTTACGCTTCAAGACAACTAAGACCACACGAAAAGAATTACACTACTCATGACTTGGAGCTAGGAGCAGTGGTATTTGCCTTGAAGATTTGGAGGCACTATCTATATGGAACCAAGTGTACCATTTACACTGATCACAAGAGTCTGCAACATATCTTTGATCGGAAGGAACTCAATATGCGACAGCGACGGTGGGTCGAGTTGTTGAATGACTACGAATGTACGATCAAGTATCATCCGGGAAAAGCTAATGTGGTAGCTGATGCTCTAAGCAGAAAAGACACAACATCAACAAGACGGGTTCGCGCACTTATGATGACGATACATACTGACTTACCTGACAAGGTAAGCAGTGCTCAGCTTGAAGCCTTAGAAAAGGATAACTTGGAACATGAATCCTTACGAGGAATGGAAAAACAATTGGATGGCATGCCTGATGGAACTCGTTGTTTCATTAATCGACTTTGGATACCTTTGCATGGTGGTTTAAGGGAACTCGTGATGGATGAAGCACACAAATCCAGATATTCAGTCCATCCGGGATCAGACAAGATGTATCATGACTTAAAGGCACTGTATTGGTGGCCTCACATGAAAGCCGACATTGCTAAGTACGTTAGCAAATGCTTGACTTGTTCTAAAGTCAAAGTTGAATATCAAAAACCATCTGGTTTACTGCAACAACCAGAAATACCGATGTGGAAATGGGAACAGATTTCGATGGATTTCATTACTAAGTTACCTCGTACACCAAGTGGTTGTGATACGATATGGGTAATTGTTGATCGATTAACGAAATATGCACATTTCTTAGCAATTAAGGAAACCGACAAAATGGAGAAACTGACTCGCATTTACATTAAGGAAGTGGTAGAGCGACATGGCGTATCAATTTCCATCATATCAGATCGGGATGCCCGATTTACTTCGAACTTTTGGAAATCTCTCCGTAAGTCATTGGGAACTCGTTTAGACATGAGTACCGCATACCATCCGCAAACCGACGGTCAGAGTGAACGTACGATTCAGACACTCGAAGATATGTTACGAGCTTGTGTCATTGATTTTGGTGACAGCTGGGAAACCCACTTACCGTTAGTGGAATTCTATCACAATAACAGTTATCACACAAGCATTCAACCGGCACCATTTGAAGCTTTATACGGTCGTAAATGTCGTTCACCGGTTTGTTGGGCTGAAATTGGTGACAGTCAGATTACAGGGCCTGAACTAGTACATGAAACGACTGAGAAGATAGTGCAAATCCGGAACCGTATGGCAGCGGCTCGGGATCGACAAAAGAGTTACGCTGACAAACGTCGCAAGCCGTTGGAATTTCAAGTAGGAGACCGAGTTCTTCTAAAAGTATCACCTTGGAAAGGTGTGATACGATGTGCTACTTTTTATGTGCTACATTTAATGTGTTACATTGCATGGTAGTAGAAACATAATTAGTTGCAAACATTCACTATGTGCAAGGTTACATAGTACAGTATGATCAAACACAAACACTCGCAGTTAGGTGTACTAACTTGTGTGCATGCAAACAGTTACATGGAACGATCACACTTAGGTGTGGTGTTGCAAACATTAAACTTTGTGTGTGTATACACCAATACACAGAATGATCAAATATCGCACTAACACGTACACTTTGAACTCATAAGCAGTATCCTTATTACCTCTAACATTTACCAATTTTCGGGACGAAAATTCCTTTAACAAGGGGATGATGTGACAATCCGACATTTCGGATTAAACCCCGTTAACCAGGAACTAACAGAAAACATATGGAATTATACAACATCAAACCATAAGGATTGAAACTGAAAAAAAAAATTAGTCCCAAAACATCTGAACCACAAGGATTAAGATTGTAAATACATCAAAGTGCTAATTTTGACTTTTGAAGGTCAAAATTCGGCCTAAATCAAGTTAGAAACTGAAATTCGATAATAACTCATATTATAAACGAACTAAATCATCAATAATTATTACATTGATGATTCCTATCATCAATCCAACTTTAATTGCGATTATAACGAACAAATTAAAGCAATTGTAACTCAAAGGGTTAAAAACCGTCACTTGTGATCATCAAGTTCATATAATTCGAACTTAATATCTCGAATTGAATATTCCAAACTCTTAGTCGGCAGAATTAGGATCATTAGAATACCACAATTCCAGAAGAAGCACATTGGATAATCGAATTTGATTGGGGGACGACCGAGGAACAACTCATTGGTCGAACTACACTAAATCGAAGTCAAACAAGGTAAGAATCTAATCCTATACAACCTAAAGTAGCCGACTAAGGTTAATCCTAAGTCAATTTTGACTGATAACATCGAATGCTATGAATTCTAATTCTAGGGTTTTCTATGAAAAAAGTTTTGGGGGTTTATTGTTCAAACGAGTTAATAATCGAATTCAATCATACAGACAGATTCGCAAGGATGGGTTTAATGAAAAACCCATGTTAATTTCATATTACAACCGAGAATTAAACAATTTTGATTTCTAGGGTTCTTGATGAAGAACGAATTGGGGGGTTTTTAATCAAACAAGATCGAAACTCAAATTGAATTATATAGATAGCTTCGGAATACTATACTAAAAGAAATCCCTAAGTCAATTTCATCAAATCATAACGAATTTTATGAGATCTAATTCTAGGGTTTATCATACAAATTATTTTGGGGGTTTCGGCCCAAATGAATTGGATATTCAAATTAAAGGCCACAGAATGTTTCGAAAAACCTAGATTAATGAAAACCTTATGGATTTGTTGATTAACATCCAAGAATTTAAACAATTTTGAATGGGGATTGGGGTATATACGTTGGAAGCTATTCAAGTCACGAATTGGGACCTTGTGATGATTGATAATCGAATTAAACCCACCCTTGAACTCGTTTGGAACCATGGAATCGAAACCCCGTGGTCACAGGTTCGATTGGGTTCGAATTGGGACTCAATTTGGGCTCAATGGTTCGGTTAAGGAATAAAGGGGAACCGAGGAGTTCAAGGTTAAAACAATTGATTGGGCCATTCTGTTACAAATGTTGAGTGGGCTGGACTAGTTAAGTGGTTGTGTTTGGAGTTGGAGGTCACGGGTTTGAACCCGGGCTCCACCGGTTTTTGATTTTTTTAAAACTATTTTTGTTTTTATCATAACTTCTTTATTTCAAACCCGATTTAATCCATTCGAGTTGCGTTGGAACCGTAATGAAAATACAAACAATATGAAACGATAAAATTCATATTTTTACTCGGAACCATAATTGCGTATAATTATGCATATTCTAATAAAATCGTATATATACTTATACGGTTTAATTAAACGATTTCAAAGACACACGTACATACGTATACACGTTTCTAACAAATCTAACATACGTGTGTTGACACGTATGTGATTTCACACATTAAACGACATCCCGAATAACACAACGTTATTGTTAAAACACAGATTCTTCGTAGAGGTTTATTTACGCAGTTTCACGTGTGTTGATCATTCTACTGCATTCAAAGGTGCGTACACGGCCCCTTTTCTTATTTTAACTGTTTTGGGAGAGAAAACATGTGCAACAAACATTTTAGATACATATCACTTGCATGAGTTAGCTATTTACATCAAGTGCGAACATAGCATTACAAGTCCTTACATATCGAACCGTTTAGTTTGCTGTAGTGCAAAGCGTGGTAGTTGGAAATAGATCTATTAGGTTTGACAAACCTCACTTGGTAGATTGTAGGTCTACGCAAGTGTTTGACTAGCCTATTCAAACATTACTATTGTTTGTGCTAGACAATAGTGGAAAGGAAAATTACATTCTAACAGTCAGCTTCGATGTCGACCGCTTATGTAAATAGTACAAAGGACTAGCTATCATGACTATGCATGTGTGATTATGTTATCTGCAAACATTTCGTTTCAAACAGTTGTTTCAAACATTTGTGATTATTCAAGCCTGTGTATGCACCAACCATTGTGTTGACTTGATTTACATGTTTTCTTAGGACACTAAAAGCACAAGTAAGGACAAGCATGGACTAGGATGTGGAGTCTCATGCATACGTTTTTAATTCATGTGTTTTGAATTTGATTACTTAAGACTTTGAATTTTTAATTTATATTTCACAAACCGTTACGTTTTGTTAATTGTTTTAAAACGCTTCCGCAAACTTTGAAACTTTGATATTACAGTTTACACCAAAATTATGTTTTGAAAATCATATAGAGGTCATTCGCTGTGTCTAATGACTGAGATCCTGGTTTGTCACGCCCTAAACGGTATGATTCCGTTAGTTGAAAATTGGGGGTGTGACACCTTTATTTCAACACTCGATCCATCTCCAAATTTAACTTTCCCACTAATTTTCTCATCAATATCATTAAAATAAGAGCGTTCACCTGTCATATGGTTGTTTGCTCCATTATCTAAGTACCAAATTCCATCCCTTTGGCCTTCTGATAGATACAATCTAGGTATGATCTTACTTTCTTCAAGGATTACTTCCTTTTGGTCACATGTTGCCATTAAAAGTGTTGGGTCCTTTTCTTCTAATGTGAGATGAGATTCTTCTTGTCTTTTTGACTTTGGACACTTATTAGCAAAATGTCCATATTCATTACAATTAAAACATTTTATAGTGCTAAAATCCCTCTTTGGTTTATTGTTGTCGAACCGACGATTTTTACCAAAGCTTTTATCATTTCTTTGCCCAACTCGACTATTATCATAGTCTTTCTTCTCAAATTGTTGAGTTTTACCACGATTATCCCCTTTCCTAAACCTCGTTTTCCCACGGTTTTGATTAAATTTTCTTGGTGTGTTACTATTGGATTTCTTCTCATATCTTGTAAACAAAAGTCTATCACTATTTATATTACCATGTCTCTTCTCGTCTCGTGACCTAAGACGCTCTACATATGCTTTTAATCTTCCAATTGTTTCATCAAGTGTCATGGTATCCATATCAGAGTATTGCTCTATTGAAGCAATGATTTGTAAAAACTTATATGGCACCGAATCCAATAGTTTGCGTACCATAACAGTTTCTTCAAACGGTTTTCCTAGGCTTTTAGATTTTGTATTTAAAGCACTTAATCTTCCCGCAAACTGATCAATCGTTTCATTGTCCTTCATGTGAAGGAATGGAAGATCATTATGCTACGGGAAGAGCGGATGGCGTAGACGATTCGGTAATGAATCCGTTGTGTGGTTTCGATCGGGGAGATCAAGGGAAATCACGGGAGAATGATCAGGGGGATCATGGAGATTCAAGCGAAGAAAGTTTGTGCATCCTAGTTAATGATTTTCAGATTAATAACGAAGGAGACGCGGTCAAGAAAAGGAAAAGTGATGATGTTAACAAATTCAGAGAGATGCTACAACCGAAGAGCAACAAGCGATCATTTAAGAACCATGTTTGCCTCTACTGTGTTCAATCAAGTAAGTTTAGAAACATTTGTACATGTCGTTTAAAGAACTCGGAATTTATGGTTAAAGGAACCGAGGGTAAGGGTTGGAAGGAAACATGGTTTGTGGGCTTACATCAAGATCTGCATAGGTGCAGTAACAAGAAGTTGTTCAAATCCTTGAAGGGAACTCACGGAATCGAAACTAATTCAAAGAAAAATCTTAAATCGTATTTCCGTAGCAAAGGAAACACCGAAATATATTGTAACGGTACATATCATGGTATAAAATCGGTGTTTTTCGAACCAAAACATAGAAGAAATGTATTAAGTTTAAATTTATTGATAAGACAAGGATTCGAAGTTACTTTCAAAGGAACAATCTGTTATGTGGTGAAACCATATGCCATATATGTGGAACAAAAGGTTAAGGAAGATCAGAAAGCAGCAGTGCAGTACGCTAAAGAGGAAGCAGATTCAAAGATTAAATTCAAAGATGTTGAAAAATTGGATGAAGTATCGGAATTATGGAATTATTTCGATATGTTGGATCTCGAAGAACAAAAGGAAGCTGCTAAGAAACGAAATGCAAAGGGAAAGGAAATCGAAGACCAAAAGGAACCGCAAGAAATCACTAACTTAGAAGATATGGTTGTTTTTATGGATCTTCTCAAAATAATCAACGTAAGTTTGTTGAATGAAGACTCGATTCGAAGAAGGTTTAATAACATGGTGCAATGGTTTTCTAAATACGTGTTGAAACAACAAATTACCTGGCCACCAAAAATTGGAAATCAGATCATAGACTTGTATGATCTTTACATGGGGATTCAACTAAATGAAGGAAGAACAAAGGTTTCTACGGAAGACTTCTGGCCATACATTTCGATTGATCTAGGATTGGAATTGGTTCAGCCATATAAACTCATGGTAGTATACAATGAATACCTTGACATCATTGATTGGTATTACAACATTTTAAAGAAAAAGAAGGAAGAAAACAAGACTGTAATGCTTGAAGAAGGAAGCACAAGCTCGGTACAAAAAGAAGAACCAATGTGCAAGAAAGAACAAAGGAATTCCCAACAGAAGCATGGAGCAGGTATGTCGAAGGTTGATGAACGAAATCTGCCTTACAAGAAGAGAAAGATCAGTGCAAAGCGTGATTGGCCACCCGGTTGCAGTCCAAAATATTGAAGATCTTAGCTTATAAATTTGACAACATTAAGGGGGAGATTGTTGGAATTTAATGTTGGTCAAATTATGTAAATAACATAAGTCAAATATGTGTCATGTAAGGTAGTTAAAGTTAGTTAAAGGTTGGCGGTTGTATAACTGCTTTTAACTGTAATGTAACTGACAACTTTGATGGCTATAAATAGCCATATTCGATGTAATATATGGGAGTGTTCTGGTCTCAATTCTTACGATCATATTGTGTTGTGTTCCACATCGAATTACATGCCAATAGTCTTACAGTTCATGAAGAATCTAGTAAACATGATGACCAAGCAAGATTTGGAGCTTAAAAATTAGCATTCCAACACTGCTTTTTGGATAGCATGTGCAACTGGAAAGATGAAAATGGCTATGATTATGTTGAAAAAGAATCCCAATTTTCTTTTATGATGAGTTTTCAGGTAACCCACAATCAGGCCCCTCATTCTGGAATCATTAATGCATAAGTAAATCCTTCAAAACCAAATAATTCATTTTCCTTTTATGTGGAGTTTTCAGGTAACCCACAAGAATTTGGATCTCAATCGGTATCCTCCAGTTCGGTCCAAGCATCAAGTAGCAATGCTCCCAACAACTCAGTACCTTTTGACGACACCCCTGTTCGGGAATTTCGTTCAATTCAAGAGGTGTATCAAGATACAGTTGCCATGAATAATTCAGAAGTTCAGAAGTTGTACGAACAAAATCAAGAGTTATTATTAATTGATGACGAGCCAGTCACATATGAAGAGGCAGCAACTGAGGAAGTATGGAGGAAGGCCATGAAAACTGAGCTAGATTCAATTGAAAGAAACAAAACCTGGTATTTAACCAAATTGCCTATACAGCACAGGGCAATAGGGTTAAAGTGGGTTTTTAAGATTAAAAGAGATGCAGCAGGAAATGTGACAAAGCATAAAGCTCGTTTACTGGCGAAAGGTTACGTTCAACAGAAAGGGGTGGATTTTGAAGAAGCGTTCACACCTGTGGCACGACTAGAAACTATCAGGTTAATTTTATCTTTAGCTGCAAAAGAAAAATGGTTCGTACATCATTTGGACATTAAATCTGCCTTCCTCAATGGAGATTTAAAAGAAGTGGTGTACGTTAAACAACCTGATGGTTTCATAGTCAAAGGTAAAGAAAATTTGGTGTACCGGTTAAATAAAGCGCTATACGGTTTAAGGCAAGCACCCAGAGCTTCGAATGCAAAATTGGATAAGACACTTAAAGATTTGGGATTTACCAAATGTGCACAAGAACAAGCTGTCTATAAGGTACATAAATCTAACCTAATTCTTATAGTTGGTGTTTATGTAGATGATCTTATAGTCACTGGTTCAAGTGAAAAAGGAGTGTCTGAGTTTAAGGAAAAAATGTTAAATGTTTTTGACATGGTTGATCTCGGGTTATGGTCATATTATTTGGGAATTGAAGTAAGCCAAAAGGAAGATGGAATTTATTTGGCACAGACAAATTATGCAAAGAAAATTCTTGAGAAAGCGGAGATGTCAAATTGCTATCCTGCAAAATGGCCAATGCAACCAAAGATGTAGTTAACCAAGGATGAAAATGGGAAACCGGTTGATTCAACAAAGTACAGACAACTCATTGGGAGTTTGAGGTATTTACTTCATACACGCCCTGATTTAAGTTATTCAGTGGGAGTGGTGAGTAAGTATATGCAGATTCCTAAAGAGTCCTCACTACAGTGCAGTCAAACAAATTATAAGGTACATCAAGGGTACAACTAGTTTTGGCTTAAAGTATTGCAGGGGAGGTGATGGTCGGTTGGTTGGTTACAGTGATAGCAGCTATGGGGCTGATCTGGACGATCGTAGAGGAACAACTCGAATACTATTCAGGTAATTTAATTACTTGGGTCTCTCAAAAACAAAGGACGGTTGCACTTAGTTCGTGTGAAGCAGAGTTTATGGCAGCTACTTCAGCTGCATGTTAAGGCTTATGGCTTAGAAATTTGTTAAGTGATTTGATCAAGAAAGAGGCTCAGAAGGTGAAGTTATTGGTAGACAATGAGGCTGCAATTGCCTTGATGAAAAATCATGTTTTCCATGGTAGAAGCAAACATATAGATACAACGTATCATTTTATCCGGGAATGTGTTGAAAGAGATCAAATATATGTTGAACATCTAAGTGGTGATTTGCAAAAGGCAGATTTGTTGACAAAAGCCCTGCCTCGAATCAAGTTTTGTGAAATGAGGGACCTGATAGGAATGCAGGATGTGAAGGAAAAAGACAACACTAAAGGGGAGAGTATTGGTTAGTGTTGACTCAGCAGACGTGGAGACCGAGTTTGCAGGAATAAAGACGTTGCATTTGGTTAAGCAAAATCTGGAAGGAAGACCTAGTTTATAGGTCACCGTTTGTTTTGTTTTTAGTATAAAATTAGTCGAAAATTCTCTCTTTTATATGTTCAGTGATTGTAAGCATTTCAGTAGAAGCATTCAATAAAAGCTTTAATTATCACTGAATTCGTTTGTTATCTCGATCATTCTTTTGTTTCTTTTGATTGATACCCTACATATCCAACCCAACCCAACCCGCCCATTTTGTCACGCATACAAATATGGTTGCATATAATGTTTGTTTATCATTGTAGGAAGTTCATAAGATAATGCCACCTTCTATGAGGGAGGAAAAGAACAACCAAGGCCAAACACCATATGAGCTATTCTCTAAAGAAAACAAAGATATACTTTCCTAAGGGGGTTGAAATGGATGCGAGACTGCATGGTTGTCGCCACACTTATCGTCACTGTAGCATTTGCTGCAGCCTTTACAATTCCAGGTGGCTACAAAGCAGATAATGGGCTTCCATTGTTCATTCATCAGCGCACCTTCTTAGTGTTTGTTATCGCAGATGCCATTTCTTTGTTCTCTTCCTCAACTTCAATCCTTGTGTTCCTGTCTATTCTCACATCTCGTCAAGAACAACATGATTTCATACATTCATTACCCAGCAAGCTCATGGCAGGTCTACTAACACTTCTTATGTCTGTAGCAGTAATGATGGTGACTTTTAGTGCAAGTTTCTTTGTGCTAACAAGGGGTTGAAATGGGTACCGATTGTTATTGCTGCATTTGCCACCGTACCCGTCGTTGTGTTTGCAGTGCTGCAATTTCCTCTTTTGGTGGACATGTTTCGGTCCACGTATGATTCTCGATATCTATTTAAGCCCAAGAAACGTATGCTTTTCTTTTAAAAACAGAGGTTATCTTCTGGCAAGTCTTCATGCTGGCGGTTCCCGTATATTATACAAGCATCATTACAAGGATATTTTTTAAAAACTGTTGATGTACCCTTGGATTAGGTATCCATATATGCATTCGTTTTGTATCATAGCAATTAGCATGTATTGCTGAACTTTGTTGTCTATGAAATCCACCTTTAATTTCATGTAGCTACCAGAAATCAATTGTCATTCATTTTTATGTCATTGGGCCAATTAAATTTATAAAAAAAAGTAATTATAAATCATAATTTTTATATGTAATTAAATTTTTAGGTTGGGTATATATGTAATATTTGAAATTTATAGGGGATATATGTAATTGCCCCTATATGTAATATATGAAATTATAGAGAGATATATGTAATTGCCCCTAATTGTTAAAATTAAAGGGGTTTTAGGATTTAATGGGTAATCATGGTTTTTGGTTAACTTTTTGAACAAGTTTGGTTTAACACCAATTTGTGTTCGACAGGGATCAAACCCTTAATCTCAAGGGATGCAACACATTAACTATAATAGTTTTGTCATTTATACCGAACCAGACCCATTCAACGTTACAACAAACACATATCCAAGTTTAGAGTTGCATATGGATATTTTTATTGCGTTTGTGTTTTGAGTTATTTTCTTAGTTATAATAGAAGTGTTACTTCATTCAGTATTGTTTGTTTCTTCCGTAACAATTTGTTCTTGAATAGGTATGAGAGCTTCAGAAGAAGAATCCTAAAAACGTGAAAGTGGTTGATAACCGTTTGGTTTTTAAGACAAAAGACGACCCTAGACCACCAACGCGGTAACCTACAGCCGTAAGAAGAAATTAGAGGTTAATCGAGGAAGCTAAATTTCACGAAGAGCACCAACACGACATTATTGCGTTGCCCAGTGTTGACTTCTGTTAGCTACATGATTTCGGAAATGCGTATGCGGGCAATCCTTGAATGTTCAATCAATATTCAATACTTTGAGCACTAGATTTTGCAAGTTGGCGATCTCAACACAACAAAGAAGATGATGCAATCAAGACCTACATCTTGGCATGGGCGAAGGTTTGAAGGTTGCCCCTTCTTTTTTTTGTCAGTAGTTTAATTTTCGGGCCGAAAGGTTAAATTTTTTAAAACATTTTGATTTCGCCGTCTCTCATTTAAAAAAAAATTATATTACCGTCTCTTCTAAATAATTGTTTTTTTGTAATTAGTATATAAAAAATTATATTTAAAAGTTACCCACATATTAAAATCCCTAATTTTTTTCCCCTCTATTTCTAAATATTAAATCTCTCATTCCTCCACTTACTTCTTCCTTTGCCCCCTGCTTCCAACCCTAATTTCTTTATTTATTTTCTTCCTGGTCGCAGAGCGTTTTCTTTCCCGAATCCCGTCCACACCACCCGCCCCAGTCCACCACCTACCCCAGTCCACACCACCGACAGGCCATAGCAGCAGCTATTCAAGGCGAGTAGCCATTTCACCGGCCATTTCACATAGCGATTCAAAACGAGTAGCCATGTCACCGGCCATTTCACACAGCGATTCAAAGCGAGTAGCTATATCACCGGCCCCATACTTCTCTTTCAAGTTGCAGCCATTTTGCCACTTGGCGGTTTCACTGCCCCACCAGGCTACCGAAGCTTCAAATTTGGTAATTTTGATGAACTTGGTATTTTTGTTTTTCAGATTTTGGTAATCACTACAAGAAACTTAATCTGACACGTCGGGGCTTTCCCGACGACATAATGTCGTCGGTATAGATCAACACCCATGACAACATGGCGTCGCTCAAAACCGAAAGTTTTTTTTTTGGGATTTGACTTTTCCCGACGACGTATCGTCGGCACAGCTACAACCCCGGGTTTTTTCACATGAGGGCGCTAACCCCAAATTTTTCCCGCTCTCCATGTTCGCTGTCACGACGACATGTCGGCGGCAAAGACAAAAAAGATTAAATTAGTAATAGAAATAAATATTATGACATTAAATAAAAAGAAATTAAAATTCTGTTATTACCTTTCGCGACGACGTGTCGTCGGGATAGGTAAAACCTGTTTTTTTTTTTGCTTGCTCATTTAACAGAACGACGGCGTTTAAGTGATGATCTATACCGACGACGAGTCGTCGGGAAAGAGCTTTTCGAGATAAAAACAGATCTGCAGCTCCAAAAAGGCATTCTTCACCCATTTCTTCCCCCAAAATCGTGACTGTGACCCCCCAAGAGGCGATTTCGTCCGTGTTGGTTGATTTTGGGCTGCTAGAAGGCGCAATGACCCGATTATCTACCTCCTAGTCTTCTTCTTCACCATGTAAGTATATATTATCTTGAAAATTTGGGGGTTTTCCGTTTTGTGCTAATTGAGGCTTAAATCCTTTGTATGTAGATGATTTTGGGTGACTTTGTTAACATAAAAATTTTGTCCCAACGACACCTCGTCTAGAAGCGGGATTTGAAGGTAATTTAATTTAAATTGTGTTTATTTTTTTTACATGGACGTATATATGTATATTTTGTATGTATATGTGTAAGTTTGAATATTTGTATCAATTATTTGAATTTATATGTTTATCTTCGTAAGTATGTATGTGTGTATATATGTATATATTTGTATATATGTATGTACTAGTATATTACCCCGTGTGTTACACGGATTTGATATAAAAAATATAGTTAGTAATAAAAATTAAAATTTTGACATGATATTTTGGTATAAAATGATTACATTATGTATTAATAATTACTTTAAGTAATAAAACAATAACTTAAAATTGTAATAACAATAGTAATAACATATAACCTTCTTATTTGTAATAATTGTCATATTTGAACTAATTAACTTTAAAATTTAATTTAATTTTCCGTCAAGAACTAACTATTTAAAATTAATAACATAAGTTAATATTTCAAATTAAAGAACTTAATTAGAAATTATCATTAAACATACAAGATAAAAAAATATAACTTTTATTATCACTTTTATAACTTTCGATATATTTCATTTTATTGAAAAACATTCGTATTTTAAGAAAACTTGCTTTTTAATAAAACTTTTATTTCTTAAAAATAGCAATTTGATATGTTTATTTTTTTTCAATTTTGATTGTTATAAAAAATATAATATATAAACATTTTTAAAGTATGTTTTTTTGATAAAATGATTTGATTTTCAATTTATCAAAAAACTATTTTCTAATTTGTAAAAGATAAATAACATCATTAGTTATTATTAATATATCATTTAATATGAAAGATAATATAATTATTTAATAAGAGAGATAATTAGGTGATAGTATAAAAAATTGACAAGTGTCAACATACTCTTAAAATGTGACGAGTGATAAATTAATATTTTTGTTTATTATAATAGTAAGATATATTTATGTATGTATGTGTAGTTGTATGTATGTATGATTACCTCATTTATTATTTATAAAGTATATGATTATCTAATTTAGTTAAATAAAGCATATAAAACGTGAACCTAGTTTAACTAGGCATATAAAGCATGAGTTTAAGCCTATTTCTTAAAAAAAAAAATTTTGAACGGCATTTGATCTCAACGTGTGAACCACTGATTTCCAGGCCACGTCAGCAAGGTCTAGTTACCATGACCTCCGTTGAGACCCCACCACCACCCCAGGAGGAAACCGCACCGGAAAACCCCCTGACCTCCCAAGAACCCCTATTTCGCCTTGGGAGGGATTTGAACCCATGACCTCCCACAGGGAAGCCAAAGGGGTAACCATTCGGCTAGAAGCCCTTGGTTGCCTATTTCTTAAATAAGTTGCAATTTAGGTTTGAACTCATTAACTTAACATATGTATTTATATCTTATTTTATGATTTTCTTTAAATTTGGAGGATGGGGTTAGCGATAAAGATGATGATGTTATTGCTTTTACTTTGGATCAAAATTGTATAACTAATACTTGTAAAAAAGTAAGAATAAGATAGATTACAGGGATGATTTTTGTAAGCAACTTAAATTTGGAAACAAGCTTAAAATCTGAAATACAAATTGGGTCAACATATATGGTTTAATGATCTCTTGTCAAACTTAGTTAGCCCAGATAAGTATACAATAATTGGCCCAAATAGTTATTGATTTCACTTGCTACATATAGAGGTGCTCAAACCGGTTTTTCTCCAAACCGGTTCGGTTTACAAATCGGATCGGTTTGTATAGTATGTGGTGGAAACCGGTTTGGGCATAAACCGGTTCACAAAAACAATCTTAAGCAATGGAGGTGACAACATTAAAGAGTATTTATATTTAGAAATATTTGCGAGTAATAACAATAAGCCGTTGGAACTCGATCTTGACCCCAAAGAGGCACGCATAAATTTGTTGACGAAAATGCTAGCCTTTTTATTAGATGTATATCTAATGAGGTGGCTAGAGTTCCATTTCATTATCCCAGTTGGGACAGAGTTCCCGAGCATGATAAGCTTGGGATATATTTCTCGTTGCATGTAAGTATACAATGTAATGTTTTATTTAAATATATATTTGACAACTAATATAAATTTTCAAATTATTTGTTTTTGTAGCATTACTTTGATCTTCAGAGCTGGCTGGGAATGCCCGACTAGGATGGAATAAGGGCAGGGATAAATGAGGATTGTGCCCGAAGATATCGAGATAGAAAAAATGAATTAAAAAGGCATTTTGATGCCTATAGTGGTTATGATGATGTTGAAAATGCAAAGAATCACCCACTCGACACACAAACTCAAGAAGCTTGGGAGAAAATTATTGATGAATTGTTCCTCAACGCTGACTTTAGGAAACGATCTGTAAAAAATGCATCAAACAGATCAAAACAACTTTACGCAACTGCTGGTGGAAGTAGGTCATATGCTCAGATGTGACATGAAGATGTAAGAAAAATAATTAGTATTATCACATATTTATTCACAATTCATTGAAATGATGAATATTTTTCTTGTTTACAGATGCGAGAAACTGGAACTTCAAGCATGCTTAAGGATTGGAAGAAGATGCACTCAAAGAAAGGAGGTGGATGGGTGAATGAAATAGCAGAAGATGATTGGGTAAATATGTTGATTTTATGTTACCATTTAGAGTATATTGCAAGTAAATAGATAAATTTAAATTATTTTACATTCCACATGTTTGTGCAAGTAGATAGAGAATTTAGAAACTATGTGTGTGACAATCCGGCAATTCCGGATTAATCCCGTTAACCAAAAATTAACAGAAATGACACGAATTCATAGGAAAACAAACTACAAGGGTTATAATAGAACAAAATAAGTGTATAAACACTTAAATATTAAGGATTAAGCATGTAATTAGAAGAAATACTCGATTTTGACTTTTAAAGTCAAAATTCGTCTAAAAATCACACTTGAATTCGAAGTGGTGTTACAATTTAAAAATTAACTGAATTAAACTAGTAATAATCATCACATTGATGATGATTAATCGTTATAACACATTAATGATCCATTAAGCATTCGAATTCAACCCAAGTAACAATAAAAAGTCGTAACCGTTTCAAGGAGGTATCAAATTCACACAACTTGATCAAAATTCACAAAATTGAACTTCCAGAACTCTTAGTCGGCATCTTTAGGGGCTGTGGCATCCAACAATTCGATCTCAAGAACACTGGATTGAAGAACACGATCGAGACCCGGCCGAAGAACAATCCTTTAGTCGACCTACTTGAATTCGACATCCAATCAAGTAAGTATTCAGTCCAACACGATCTAAAAGTGCCGACTAAGCTAACCCCTATGGTTAATTCGAGAATAAACATCGAATTCCATGACTTTGATTTCTAGGGTTCATCTTAAAAATGGTTTTAGGGGATTCGGTCGTGATGGGTTTAAAAGTTAAATCAAATAGTACTAGTAGTTTCAGAACCCACCGATTAACAAGACCCATATGTCAATTTCATGAAACAATAACGAATTGATTAAAAACGAGTTCTAGGGTTCATGATGCAAGGTATTTTGGGGGTTTCGATTCAAACGAAGTTTATAATCTAATTAAATTAGACAGAAGCATTCGAAATCATATGTTTAACAAGACCTCCATCTCAATTTCAACAAACCACTATGAATTTGATACGACCCGATTCTAGGGTTCTTGACACAAAAACGAATAGGGGGTTTTGGGTTGAATGAAGATGAAATTCAAATTAAGGAACCCAGATAGGTTCGAAATCTGTTAGTTAATGAAAACCCTATACTTTTTTGGATTTACATTAATGAATTAAACGAATTCAAATTGAGGATTTGGACTTGGATTCGAATCCGATTTCAGTTAGAAATCCTATGATTTTGATCGAAATGGATCAATTAAATACACACTAGAACTCTATTAATCATGTGTAAACAAAACCCCATGATCCGGGGATTTATCGGGTTCGAATTTCGGGTTAATTGGAGCTCGAATGGGTCGATTATGGTTAAACAAAGAGAACTGATATCTCAGAACTTAAAGGAATTCATTTATGATTTCTAACACAAATGTTTAGTTGGAGCAGATGGTAGAATAGGCTTGTTGTGTTCGGGAGGTCACAGGTTCGAACTTGTGCCTCACTGATTTTTGAGATTTAAACCAATTTTTAGTATTTTACTCATAACTCTCTCATTTCAACTCCGATTCGACCCGTTCAAGTTGCGTTGGAACCGTAACGGAATCCCGAACAAAATAAAATAATAAAATTTAGATTTTAACCCGAAAACATAATCGCGTATAGTTACGCTTATTTAAATAAAATCGTATACGACTATATGATTTAATTAAACGATTTTAAAGTCACGCGTATTTATATATGCACATTTCTAACACTCTAACATACGTGTGTTGACACGTATTTGATTTCAAACACGATTCGACATTCCGAATAACACAACGTATTATTATCACACAGATTCTTCGTAGAGGATTGTCTACGCGATTTCACGTGTGTTTGATCATTCTACTGCATTCAATGGTGCGTACACGGCCCCTTTTCTTATTTTAACTGTTTTGGGGGAGAAAACATGTGCAAAAAAACATTTTAGATACATATCACTTGCATGAGTTAGCTATTTACGATAAGTGCGAACATAGCATTACAAGTCCTTACATATCGAACCGTTTAGTTTGCCGTAGTGCAAAGCGTGGTAGTTGAAGATAGATCTATTGTGTTTGACAAACCTCACTTGGTAGATTGTAGGTCTACGCAAGTGTTTAACTAGCCAATTCAACATTACTATTGTTTGTGCTAGACAATAGTGGAAAGGCAATCAACATTCTAACAGTCAACTTCGGTGTCGACCGCTTATGTAAATAGTACAATGACTAGCTACCATGACTATGCAATGTGTGATTATGTGATCTGCAAACATTATATACAAACAGCTTGTTCAACAATTGATTCAAACATTTGTGATTATTCATACAAACCTGTGTATGCACCAACCTTTGTGTTGACTATACTTGCATGTTTTCTCAGGACACTAAAGCACAAGCAGAGACTAGGACGTTGAGTCTCATGCATCAGTTTATGTTTACTTGTTGATTTAAAACATAGAACATTGTACTTATGGTTTTGAAACTATTATGTTTTGTTATTGGTTTTCAAACGCTTTCGCAAACGTTAAAACTTTGATATTACAATTTAGACCAAATTTATGTTTGAAAAGCATATAGAGGTCTTTCGTTATGTCTAATGCCTGAGATCCTGGTTTGTCACGTCCTAAACGGTATGATTCCATTAGTTGAAATTTGGGGGTGTGACAATGTGTATCGTTTTAGATTTAGTTAATCATTTTGACTCATTTAAACAAACTCTTGCATATGTTTTGTCAAATAAAGTATATGCAAGTTATTGTTTCGATGGTGTCAAAATGACTAGAACACATTAAGGTGAACTTAGTGAATTAAAGCTTGTTTGGCTCATTTTGGCCCTTATGTTGAGATTTGTTTATGCTATTTTGTTGTAGATTTAACAGGATGGTTATCTAATTTATAGCAGTTATGCTGTCGATTTTTTTAAAAACTAATTTGTATTTATTGTACTATTTAAATACATGAAAGAATTGAGAAAGAAGCTGCTCGGATGCGTCAAGAATCTGGGACAGAACAGATTGATGAAGAAGAGTGTTTGTCACGTGTTTTAGGTGACAGATGTGGCTGGAATAGGGGTGTTGGAAGAAAACTCAAAAATGTAGCCCTGATGTTTCGTATGTGTCAAACTCGCAGTCACAGTTATCCGACATGCAAGAAACCATTCGTCTCATGAATGAAAACATGAAACGAATGCAAGATGAGATTGATGCACTCAAATCAAAGAAACATGACACATCAACCGACTCGAATGAAGATTAGTGTACTGGAAACATTAAGTATTATATTATGATGGTTTGGAAAACATTGAGTTCGATTATGTAATTGTTCGGGTGTATTTGACACTTTGTAAACATTGTTGGGTGGTTTGTGTTTTGTTTGATTATTTGTATTTTGTGTTTGGTTAGGTTTTAGTATGTATTCATGTAATGTAACAGGTTATTTGGGAAGCAATTTTTTATTTTTTAATAATTAAATAAAATTAATTTCTCGCGACAACCTGTAGCGACGACATGTCGTCGGGAAAGATGTTATTTAATTTTTTTTATTATTTATTTTAAATTAATTATTAATTTGTCGTGACGACCTTGGGCGACGACATGTCGTCGGGACAAAGGTCTTATGCCGAAGAACTTTTCCCCGACGACCTAAAAAACCTATAGCGACGAAGCTATAACGTCGAAGCCAGTGTCAACGACATGTCTTCGGGATAGCCTATGGTGACGACATGTCGTCGGGATAGGGCGTCGTATCAGATTAAAATTCTTGTAGTTAATTTTTGTTGCCGCATATTTTTTATGAAATGTTGAATTGGTTGAAATGTTGGTGATTTTAGTTATTTAGTTGTTGCAGATTTAGTTAATTAGTTGGTAATTTTAGTTGTTGCAGATTTTATTGTTTATGTTGTAATTTGGTTGAAATGTTGAATGTGGAAAGATGAAAACTATTGATTCATTTTTTAAAAGAAATGTTGTTGATTAAGAAATTGTTGGTGCAAATCAAGATAAACGTAAAAAAGTCTCAAATGTTGTCAAGTTAAATTGTAATTTTTCTTCCTAGTATTTATTCTTTTTTTCACGCATATTCGCATAATAATAATTATTAGATACTTATATTTTTATTGCTTGACCCAAATCATTAATCCGACTAACCTAGACATACCAATCGATTGAAAAAAATAGTTTATGTCACGTAACCCCCCCCCCCCAAAATAATCGTTTGAAGCTTCGTCAATGTATCTTGATGCAGATCGAGTAAAAGAAGCCATATTTCAAACATTAATTACTAAATTTGATTGCTTGATGATGAAGAACCCACTACAACCGATGACTATGAAAGACATTTTTCTGACATAGCTTTGAAGTCAGATTTCCTAGGTAATTGAGCCTTCATACATCTACTTTTCCATTTCTTAGACCACCGTTTTTTTATCAAACCTTGAAATATATAGCATAGTAGGATGCAATGCGCACATTGGTTGTAGTATTGCATTCTAACAAAACTTGGGTTTTGGTTTCTCCACCCACTTGCATCAACATAATTAGCTAATAACTACAAGTGGGTTTACAAGATTAAATGTAGTCCTGACAATACTATTAGTTGATATAAAGTCCACCTTGTCGCCAAGGGCTTTCACTAAACAAAGGGCATATATACATAGATTGTTTTATCCATTGCCCAATATTGTTTAACCTGACAATATTGAGATATTCGGCCATGTGGTTAAATCCAATGCTACATAGATTGTTTTATCCATTGCCCACTCTTAGTAATGGGTTATTAGTTATTTGGATGTCTAAAAATCCTTTCTTCATGGTTATTTATATGTTACTTTATTTGTCTTGGGCCTCTTTTTTCATTGACTCCACTTGCTCACGTCTTGTTTGTTTATTGTAGAAGGCTTTTTATGGCCTCAAGCAAGAACCTCGTGCTGGGTTTTGAAAGCTATTGTATGCTCAGCTCTTACTACTTGTTGGTTTTTTTAGTATGTTTTCATGAGACATCTATTTATTTTTCTGCAATAGTTGTTCAAATTTTTGCTACGTTCTGGGCTATGTTAATGACATCATTATTACTAGGAACTTAACTAGTTTTGTTGTGGATTTAATTGAGTTCTTACACCTTAGTTTGTGTTTAGTGATTTAGATCGTTTTTCTTATTTTCTCGGCATTCAGGCTATGTTTACTAATGATATATTAACGTTATGTAAGTAGCACTACATACTTGATTTTGGGCTTACTGACTGTGGAACACTATCTACACTAGTTTCTTTGAGTCGGCAACTTTCTCGTTAGTTTGGTATTCCTACTGAGGACTGTCTTCCGTATCATAGCACCATTGGTGTATTAAATTATATTACTATCTTTTCTTGATTAGTCCATTGATTTATATGTATGTGGTAAGTAAGGTTTCTCAAAAACTTATTGAGCGACACTTAGATCATTAGATGCAATTAAACATATTCTAAGGTATCTCAAAGGTACTCCCTCCCATGGTTTGAGCATCCTTCATTTTAATGTTGGTCTACTTGCCTTGCTTTACATGTGTATTCTAATGCTAACTTGGTTGGATGCCCTTTGTTGTTCTACTACGGCTATCACGATTTTCACCCTTGACAACTTGATTATTATGAAAAAGCATTGTTTCAAGATATATATATATGTTGGGAATTAGAGTGGTATTCAGTTTGACCTTTTGGTAAAAACAGTTTTAACCAATTAATTAATTAAATCCATATTTAATTAAATGCAGCGGAATTAGGGTTTCAAATTTTTCACTGTTAAAATTCTCAATCAGGATCAAGGTTACAAAATGTTGGATCGGGTTGTTTAACTCAAACAACAATTCACAAGTATTTCTCTCTTACAATCTAACGGATGCGGAATCTCTGTTATAAGGTTCTCTCAAACACTTTATGGTAAATTAATAATCTTTGAATTAACAGTAAGAACACAAGAACAAATTCAAGCTTAAAGATATATTACTCTCAAAGTATTGCGGCATACAAGCATAAGCACACACACTAGTTCAAGCACACTTATACAGTTTACAATGAGAGGTTATATAGCCAAGGCTACAACCGTATACACTTAGGAATACTACTTGGGTATACTAGACAATTACATAAAGTAAAGCTTATTCTAGTATAAAAGTATCTTAACAGGCTAAGATACTTATTTACAATCATTACTAAAATAGACATTGACTATACAAAAAACTAGCTAAATACAAAAGGCATTTAATGTTGTTGATCTTCAAGGTTTCAGATGATCTTTTGCATTTATTGCAGCAGAGGAGAAGTAAGGTATAGAGTCTGACTTTCGGTATGTTGTCTTTGTTGTTCTCAGACCAGCATGTCTGTGTCAGCACCTTTTTGTACTATGAAAGTAATCAGCTACAGTCTTTTGTCAAAATGTACTTCTTCGGAAGTCTTTGTCTATCGGAAGATGTAGAGGAGATTCTTCGGAAGCTCTGAGGTTCTGAAAATCTTCTAAGGAATTGTCTTCCGAAGCTTTTGTGTTGAACAACCTTCGACAGGAGTGAGTTATCCTTCGGAAGCAGTGTTGCTTCCGAAGAGTAACTCCTTCCTTCCGAAGGCTGTTAGTCTTTCAGCACCAACACTTAGACAAAAATAACAAGTTTGGTGAGCATCAGCCTTTATTATACTTTACAGTCTCCCCCTAGGTTGATGCTACCAAAACCTTTATTTTGTTCTTCTTGTGAAAGTTTCTCCTCTAAGCACATGTGCCCTAGCCCTAGCCCATTTAACTGCAATCCTCCCATCAGCTCCATCTTCAGCATTGATGAGAGGAAGTTGTTCAAGATCAAAGACAAATGGCTCGGCCAGGCGCATCAGGCCAAGGAGATCCAGAACCATAATTCCCCATTTACCTTAGTGAGAGTGAACTCTTTTCTTTGTTCATTAAAGCTTCACTTCATTATTGGAATGTAGGTAAGAATGGGTTCTACTACCCTTATTAGTTCTGGATCATGCACAGAGACATAGAGTATTTTTTGTCTTCTTCCTTTTAGCCATAGATTTTATTCTCTTCATTTTAGGCTTTTCTGCAACTGTGGCTTGACTCTCCTGAGCTCTGGCCGAGATCCTTCTGCTGCTTTTGCAGCAATCTCTGGTTCTTCATCCTCAGAACCAGGATGCTCTTGTTCTCTCCTCTCATCTTCTCTATCTTGTCCCTCAGTATTAGGATCTCTTGATGGTTAAGACTGTGCAGCTTGTTGACTTTTTCTGATCCTAATTACCGAGGAGATAGGCATATTGTCTAGTGAAGGACTTGATGGAGGAGAGACTGGTTCTTCCTTAGGGTTGATGGGAAACATGTCAGGGAACATAGATTTTGTTGCTTCCCTACACATGACTTCCTCACCCTGTCTGATCCCTGCACCAGAGATGGGGAACTCTATGGTAGCTCCCCCTAAGACCAAGCCTATGTTCAGGCTGGCCCTCTATGCTTGGATCTGCTCCAATGAAAGCAACTCACCTTTGGCAATTTTTGCTTTTATATCTCTTAGATGCATATCCATGGTTGAGTTCTTCATTGGGCCTAGCTGCCGAGCATGGAAGCCATATTGGAGGAGGATGGCCTTCATCTTGCTTCTGTAGGCATCCTCCTTTTGTTTCTTTGTTAGCTTTACCTTGGCTTGGGATGCAGCAGCTGCCTGTTCTTGCTGCTACACCCGGTCCAGCTCGTCAGCCATTCTAGGCACCGACCAAAGAAACACTTCATCAAAATCATATCCCTTTTCCTCAAGAAGAGCAGAGAGTCTGAAGTGCTCTTCATCCATAGAAGTGTCTGGTCGGCCCTTCTGCTTCTTTGGCATCCTCTCCTCCTGTTCTGCTTCCTCCTCTAGGGACAGCTTCCTTTTTCCTTTGTCATCTGCAGTCAATTTTAACCCAGAGGAGATGGATCATGCTGCCTCACCAGCTGGTTCATCGGCAAAAAGCTCCTCTGTGGAGGAATCATCAAGAATGACTGGGCCTTCAGAAGCAGCTGCAGCTTCGGAGTTAACCTTAGCATTCACTACCTCCTCCAGTTGATCAATCACCTTAGGTGATTCCTTGTCAGTATCCACAGAGTGCTCAGGATTGGAGGAGAGGTCTTCAGCAGCTTCTGTCCCAGAAGGGGACACAGGTTCCATTGAGATAGGTTGTTCTTGAGTAGTTTCCTCCATGGCAACCTGAGCTGCAGCCTCAGAAGGAGACTTAGTCCCAGAAGGGGACTGTTGATTCCAAACACGGGACTGAGGCGCCATAGAGACATTTTTGTGAGTTCTTGCTCTGTCTCTTTGGCAGCCTCTGTTGCCTCAGAAGAAGAGGAAGAGTAAGTAGTGGAATCTTGAAAGTAGGTGTTCAAGAATTCATCCCATTCATTAGTCAAGGTGACTAAGGAAATGTTGGATCCTTGTCCACTTTCCTCTTCTCTTACTTCTGACCCTGACCCTATAAGAGTTTCCTTCTCCCCCTTTTTGGTAGCATGAGGGCTGAGATAGGTTACCTCAGAAGGATCAGGGCAAAAAGGTTCGCATATGATTGGGGGTCGTTTCCGGAGGTCCAAGATGGTAGCATCTTTTGCTTGGACCTCCTCCATCAGGGTAGCCACTTCAGCTTCAAGAGTCGCTACCCTGGCCTGGAGTGTGGTAATTGTAGCCGTCAATTCCTGTATTTTGGTGTCCTCATCTACCTGAGTAGAATCATGGGGCGATGGAGTCCTGAGCCTAGCTCCTGCACCTCTATCACCAGCTGTGGTTTCTTGGCACCCTGGGTTCCCCTCATTGAGAAGGGCTTCAAAGAAGTCCTCCCCATTGTGGGTTGCCACAGATGAGGTCCTATTGCCGGTACCACTGTCCTGAAGAACCTCAGAAGGTTCAGCAGTAGTGGCAGCCTCATCTACATTGACCCCTTCTTCACTCCTGGGGTGAACCTATGATGTGGTAGGCTCTAGGTCAGGGAACCTGGCTTGTAGTTGTGTCACCACTCGCAGAAGTGTTTCAGTAGTGGGAGAGAGTGGTTCCTCCACAGTTATAGCAGAAGTTCCTTGAGCCTGGGTAATAGTATGGGTGGGGGGCATTTCTGGGTGGTATGAACCTGGAGACTTGGGAGACAGTCTCTGATCTAATGGAGTTGCTTCATCAGAAGCAGACTCAATAATGGGGGCATCCCTTTGGATATTCTCAGGTATGTATGATGACATACTCAGAGGGCTATTAGTCTAGTTAGGGGCAGCCACAGGTTCCAGAGGAAGAACCTGTGAAATGATAACTGGTGTGGCCTTCACCTTAGGTGGAACTGTGCCCTTAACAGTTCTCCTCACCTTTTTCTTAATGTGTTTGGAAGAAGGGGCCTAAACAGCTGTAGAGAGATGTTCAGGGGTTTGTTTGCGTTTGTATGTGATTGTGATTGGATGTGGAATGGATGGGGAAGGTGTGGGTTCAGCATCTGTGGGTGTAACAGAGTTGTCACCTTCTGGAGCAGATAGCTCCATAGAAGTAAGAAGAGGAGTGAAGTTTCCCGAGAATTGGGCACTCTTCTTCTTCAACTGAACAAAAACCTTGGAAGATACCAAGGGGACTTTATATGTATTCCCAGTCTGTGAGAGGACAGAACCCAACTCACTGTAAAATATATGCTACAAAAATCAGGGATACATACAAAATTTCTTTGGAGACGAAATATTGTCTACCAAATTATTGAAAATAAAAGCAGAAAAGTTAAAGAGTTGGTTGGAGATCAAGCCATGAATAGCCGAAGCTAAGTCAGACGGAACTTGATCCCAACCACCTGTCTTTTTAGAAAGACAATGAAAGAACAAATGTATGAGGTACTTATAATTATATGACACTCTACCCTTCAAATAAGTTGTTGAAGGGAGAGGACCTTCGTACCCCATCGATCTAAAGGTCGATGCTACCTCATCCTTAGTGAATGAGACCCTTCCCCCGGCATCATTAAGTTGGAGATGCAACAGATGGTATCCACTTGATGGAAATAGGATGAGCATCAATGGTGGTGTGCAAGATCCTACCATTGGGAGAGGAGGAAACAGAGCAGGAAGCCCAAAATTGTTGGTGATGAGATTCATACACCATGGGCTGAACAGTAAGAGCAAAAGAGTACCTGCTCCTTTGAAGAAAGGAGACGATTGGCGCGAAGTCAGCATCATGTTCTGCTGATAACTCCGCAGGTAGGTTATGAGCAGGTTTGAATGGAAGAAGAGCCATGGAGATCAATGGTTTTTAGGTTAAATTTGGAGAGAACAGGGAAAAGCAATTCGAAATGGAACGGTGAGAGAAAGTGGATGAGCGGAATACCTTTTTATACCTTCGGATGTCAGCATTTAATATAGAAGCACATTAACTTTTGAGATCCGGATGTCAGAGAAAAAGGTCTTCCGATGACAGCTGTTGAGGACCAAGATCATGAATGTTCAAAGATTTGCTAAGGACCAAAATGCTTCCGAAGATGTGGCTTTCGGAAGGAGTTCATGCGACCAAGAAGTGTTTCAGAAGTTATTGGCTTCCGAAGTATAAAATGTATACCTTTGGAAGCACTGCTTCCGAAGCATTATAACATCGGAAGCAATGATTCGAAAGTATAAAAGTTATAACATCGGAAACAAATTTTCTGAAGTTTGAGATAAAGTCATCGGAAGAATTGTTCTTCGGAAGATATCTTCTTCTGAAGAGTAATATCAGAAGATTAAGCTTCCGAAGCTATAATGTACCGGAAGGAAAATACTTCAGAAGGTAATTTAACTTCTGAAGTGTGAAAGCTTCCGACATAAGGAATGAAGAATTGCTTCCGAAGACTTAAACTATCTTCTGAAGGAGTAATTACTCATCAGAAGATACTTTAAGTTTATCTTCTGAAGAATTATTCATTCCTTATTAGTTCATTTACTCAAAGTTAATCATACCAGTGGTTGTTATTAAATACCTGAATCTTCCTTCATCAAATGCCTTGGTGAAGAGGTCAGCAAGATTGTGCTCTGTATCAACTTTGACTAGATGAATCAATTTCTTCTCTGCACAATCTTTGATAAAATGATACCTAATATCAATGTGCTTGGTCTTGGAATGCTTGACAGGATTATTGGTGATGGAGATTGCACTAGAATTGTCTATCTGTATAGGAGTGTTGAACAGCTCTACTCCATAATCCTTCATCTGATTTTGAATCCATATAACTTGTGCACAGCAGCTAGAAGCAGCTATGTATTCTGCCTCTGCAATAGAGGTAGAAACACATGACTGTTTCTTACATTGCCAAGACACAATTCTAGATCCAAGAAATTGACATCCTCCTGATGTGGATTTCTTGCTAATGTTGCAACCCCCATAATCACAGTCAGTATAGGCCATGAACTGAAAGTCTTCATTTCTAGGATACCATAATCCTAGACCAGGTGCTCCTTTAAGGTATCTAAAAATTCTTTTCACAGCAAGCATGTGTGAGACTTTTGGATTGGCCTGAAATCTTGCACACAAGCAAGTTGCAAACATTATATCAGGCCTGCTTGATGTGAGATACATCAAAGAGCCTATCATTGCCCTGTATTGGTGTTGATCAACATCCTCCCCCTCAAGGTCAGGGCTCAGAGATGTTGTCTTGGACATTGGAGTACCCAAAGCTTTGCAATCAGTTAACTTGAATCTTTCAAGAATGTCCTTGACATACTTAGATTGACTAATAAAAATTCCTGTAGGAGTTTGTTTCACCTGTAGTCCAAGAAAGAAAGTGAGTTCTCCCATTGAACTCATTTCAAACTTGGACTTCATCAATGATTCAAAATCCTTGCAGAGAGATTCATTAGTAGAACCAAAGATAATATCATCAACATAGATCTGAACTAGCATGATATGTAGATTAGACTTCTTGAAGAAGAGAGTTTTGTCAATTGTTCCTCTCTTGAAGTTGTTAGCCAACAGAAAAGAAGATAAAGTTTCATACCATTTTCTGGGAGCTTGATGCAGCCCATATAGAGCTTTATCAAGCCTACAGACATGATCAGGAAACTTTGGATCTTCAAATCCAGGAGGCTGACACACATACACCTCCTCATCAATTCTTCCATAAAGAAAGGCGCACTTTTCACATCCATTTGAAAAGGCTAAAAATATTCTGATTGCTTCAATTCTTGCAACTGGAGCAAAAACTTCATCATAATCTATGCATTCTTCTTGAGTATACCCTTGAACAACCAATCTAGCCTTGTTCTTGATGACCACGCCCTTGTCATCCTTTTTGTTTCAGAACACCCATTTTGTTCCAATAGCATACTTTCCCTTGGGTAAAGGGCAAGTCTTCCAAACTCCTTATCGTTCAAACTGAAGAAGTTCCTCCTGCATGGCTTCTACCCAACTGTTGTCTTTTAATGCCTCAGCAACCTTCTTTGGTTCTATTTGGGATAGAAAGCAAGAAAACAAACAAATGTTTGCTTCATGCATAGAGCTTCTTGTTCTTACTCCTTCTTCAACATTACCAATGATATTCTCAACTGGATGAGTGTTGTGGATGCGAGTTCTTGGAATCACATCCAGTTGAGAAGCCACATCCATATTGAATGACTCAAGGTTGGGAAGTACTACCTCAAGCTAAATTTCTGGTAGATCTTGTGGATTCTGAGTTTGGACTGAGGTGGAAAGGCTTTCTCTAGGAGTAGAAGTACCCAGAGAGTTTGTTTCAGCTGATGGACTCACATCTTCCTCTTGACTTGTTGGAACTGAAGTAGAATCACTTAGAGGAACAACATTAGATGTGTTTATTGTTTCAGACTGTGTAACATCATTTTGTGCTGAAGTGGATTCTGCCAAAATTTGTCTTGAAGCTATTGGTAGTTCAATACGAAAGTCTTCTTCTCTTGTGGACTGGGAGGAGTCTTTGGTAGTCTACTGTGACTCTGGAACATACTCTTTCACAAGATTAAATGCAGATGCAAAGCTATTAAGATCAAATAGCCAATCAGGGCCAGTTCCAGGATTATTGATAATATGTTCATTGAACTGAACATTTGCAGACTCTTCAATAATTATGGAAGCTTTGATGTATACTCTATATGCTTTTGCATGTGAAGAGTAACCAACAAAGTATCCCTCTGTTGATTTCTCAGCAAACTTGGCTAAGTGATCTTTGGTATTCAGGATGGTGCATTGACATCCAAATGGTTTGAGAAATCCAATAAATGGCTTTCTCTTATGCCATATTTCATAAGGAGTCATACCGTGTGTCTTAACTCCCAATACTCTATTTTGTACATAACAGGAAGTGTTGACTGCTTCTGCCCAAAAAGTTATTGGAAGTTTGGCATCAGACAACATGGTTCTTGCAGCCTCAATTAGTGTCATATTCCTTCTCTCAGCAACACCATTTTGTTGTGAAGTCGTAGGAGCACTAAATTGTCGTGTGATACCTTTAGATTCACAAAAAGAATTTAAAACATGATTCTTGAATTCTGTTTCTTGATCTGACCTGATTATTTTTACATGGTGATCACTTTCATTCTCCACCCTAAGTATGAATGACTTTAAGGTCTCAGCAGTTTCATCCTTGGTATTTAAGAAAAATACCCAGGTGTACCGAGAGAAATCATCAATGACCACCAAGCAATATGACTTTCTACCAAGACTTTTAACACTTGTGGGGCCAAACAAGTCCATGTGGAGTAAATGCAGGACTGTTGTCATTCAATTTATCTCTTTGACATGGTGAGATGTTTTGTGTTGTTACCTTTTAAGCATGCAACACATTTATCAACACAAATAAATTCCTTTGTAGGTAAACCAGTTACTAAGTTATTTTTGACAAGTTTATTCGTATTTTTAAGGTTTACATGACAAAGTCTCCTATGCCAAAGAGATGATTCATCAAGTGAAGCTTTTGAGACAAAGCAGCTTATATTACTAAGTCGTGCAGCTGTGCTCATGTCTAGCATGTACATGTTGTTTCTTCTTGAAGCCCTGAGCAGGATCTGATCATTTGAGACTACAAATCCTGGCTTCAGAACAACGCATTCATGCTCAGTAAACAACATGTTGTGCTTTTGATCACACACATGTGATACACTTAGTAAATTGTAATTAAATTCTTTTACAAAATGCACATTCTCAAAGCTTACCTTGCCATTTGTGATTGTGCCCCTACCTGTGATGTAACCTCCCACTGGATCACTTCCAAAAGCAACAGACCCTCCAAAGAATGGTTCATATTTGTGCAGGTGAGTCTTGTTGCCTGTCATGTGCCTGTAACAGCCACTGTCAACTATCCACAAGTTGCTCTTAGACTCCTGCTGTCCCTGCACATGACCAGAAGTGAGTTAGTTTCTGATGGGAACCCAAGCCCATGTGGTCTTGGGTTTTCCATTAGCATCATTGTAAATAATTTTCTTTAAAATCATCTTTGGTGGGACAGATGATGAGTTCGGTTGTGGTGGAGTGGTTGGTTGATCAGTTGGTTCAACTATTTCCTTCTTTTTCCATATCTGTTTGACTTTTGAGGTTGTCGGAATAGTTTGTTTCTTTTGAGTGTCATCGGAAGCACCTTTTGTTTTTCCTTCCGATGACTTATGGTGGGACTTTTCTTCCGACGATCTTCTTCCGAAAAGAAAAGATCTCTTTGGTTTGTAGGAAGCCTTTCCATCGGAAGTCTTCTTTTCCTTTGCTTCCGAAACTTTCTTTCCGGAAGCCTTCTTTGCATATGCTTCCGATGCCTTCTTTTCGGAAGCTCTCTGTTTTGTTTCTTCCGACTATCAGAAGTACTGGCTTCCGATGCTTTCTTAACTGATTTTCTCTCTTTTTCTTCCGAAGAAGTAGATGATTTACTCCAGCTCTTTTTCTTCTCTCCTTTTCTTTGTTCTTCAGAAAACATTCTGCTTCTTGGGTTATAGAAGCAATCAGCAGCAAAACGATTCTCCTCTCCACACATCATACACACAATTTGGTTGTTGAGAGAATGTTGAAGCTGAGTTTTGTTGAAGGAGATTGACCTTTGGTTCTCAGAGGATGATTGTTTGATTGTTTCAGCCGGCTTGTTGACTGGTTTAGATTTTTCCTGTACCCCTGAAAATCTGGTTTTTCTTTCCATTGATCCAATTCTTTTGGACTTGTCAAATGGACAAGTAACATAATCATCAGAGGATGTGCTCCCAATTTGTATGTTTTTAGCTTTGACAAAAACTGTTGAATGTTTCTTAGTTTTCTTATAACTTTTCTTTGTTTTCAAAGCTGGTTTTTCTCATTCTGAGTTAATAGGAGGAACATCCTCATCTGAACATGTTGAGTTGCTTGGGTTTAGATCAGAGAGGTTATCATTTTGGGCCACTTTGTGTATGTCCAACTCATCATCATACACAAGATCAACTATTGGTTTACACCTGATCTCCACCATTGGAGTATAGGCAGATGGAGGCTCCACTTTGTTATAACCCAAACCAGCCCCTCTTTTCTTTACCAATTTAGCTGTATCACTCATTCTGAAAAATTTTTCATACTGTTCACGTTGGCTTAAAATTTTGTCTCTTTAAGACTCAGCCAATACAAGTTCTATCTTGGCAGTGGTCAGTCTTTCTAAAAGATTGTTAATTTGACACTGTTTATTAGTGTCTTCATGTTTTAAGCCTGAAATGGTCTTTTCCATTTCTTCAATCTTTTATTTGTAATTTCTTTCAGATTCAAAGAAGTTTGCCTTGACAACTTGTAAAGACTCAAGTTCATTACAGAGTTGTGAATTTATTCTTTTAAAAACATTTAACTTCTCTAAACATTCAGGTATGCACATATCATCAGTTACCTTGAATGAAGAAGTTGAGTCATTTGCCATCAAAGCACGTACGGTTGGAAATGGAAGCATCCTCAGCTTGGAAGCTCCAATAAGCAAAGTCTTACTCTGCAATGTTTGCACTGTTTGCTGATCTTGATGGTCTTTGATGTGGTTTTCCGGAAGTTGATGGCTGAGTGCCTGTGGATTTGCACTCCCTGGAAAAATGCCCTAACTGTTGGCAGTTGAAGCATTTGAGCTTAGACTTGTCAAGCCCAAACCCATTCTTCATATTGTGCTTTTTGAACTGCCTGCCAGTTCTTTGATAGAACTTCTTTGCTCTATAGGAAATCATGGCCATTTGATAATTGATGTCCATTTCCTCAAGATCATCTGCAGGAATGCCATCTAAGTCTTCCTGGCATAGGTGAAAGTAGTTGGTTTCCTCAGCCATGAAAGCACCTTGCCCAGAGATTAAAAGTGGAGTTGGGTTAGTGAAAGGATTTGTGTGCGTGGTTGATGGAGTTGGTGTTTCAGGGAAGGTGACTATGGGTGTGGAGGTAGGGTGGTATATGGGTTGATAACTCTGGTAAGAAGGGTTGTTGATGGGTGCATAGAGTGCTGCTGAACCAGAAGTTACATGTGAGGATTTAGGTTCCTGAGCATCTATCTCCATCTGGTATGCACTGAGTATACCAAACAGTTCACTAAGTTTCAGAGTTCTTAAATTTTCTGTTCTTCTGATGGCAACAGAATAGATATTCCACGCTTGTGGAAGTGATCTAAGAAACTTTCTAATCACGTCCTGGTTCTCCATTTTGACACCTGCAGCTACTAACTCAATAACCAGTTGAACATACCTGAGATATTGAGAAGTCATCTTCTCATTGTTCTGTTGACAGAAGTTCTCAAACTTCTGTTTCAGCATGTCCTTCTTGTTCTCTTTAACATCTTCAGAACCTTCATACATCTGCTGTAGAGAGTTCCACAGCTCTTGAGCATATTTGCATTCTTGAATGCATGTATGATTGAGTTGGGGATGGCCATTTGGATAAGCCACAAAGCCTTTGAGTCCACCTACATTCTCTTGTGGTCTTCATCAAAATAGAGAGCTGGATCTTTTGGCACAGGAGCTCCACCGGCGCCAGCAGCAGGAACAGTCGGGATAAAAGGCCCTTCAAGAACTGACTTCAAGAGTTTGAAATCCTGGTTCCTGATGAATCCCTCCATCTTGACTTTCCAGGTGTCGTAGTCTTCTGGAGTGAACATTGGTGGCTTGTTGAGAGTACCATTTTCTGTATCATGTTTGTTAAGTGCAGCCATTTGAACAAACACACAAACTTTGAGTTTTGAAGTAGTGAGATTTTTAGAGGAAATAGAACTGATAACTTAAGTATGATTAATCACTTAAGTTGAAGAGCCAAAGCTCTGATACCACTTGTTGGATCGAATTGTTTAACTCAAACAACACTTTACAAGTATTTCTCTCTTACAATCTAACAGATGCGGAATCTCTGTTAGAAAGTTCTCTCAAACACTTTATGGTAAATTAATAATCTTTGAATTAACAGTAAGAACACAAGAACAAATTCAAGCTTAAAGATATATTACTCTCAAAGTATTGCGGCATACAAGCATAAGCACACACACTAGTTCAAGCACACTTATACAGTTTACAATGAGAGGTTATATAGCCAAGGCTACAACCGTATACACTTAGGAATACTAGTTGGGTATACTAGACAATTACATAAAGTAAAGCTTATTCTAGTATAAAAGTATCTTAACAGGCTAAGATACTTATTTACAATCATTACTAAAATAGACATTGACTTTACAAAAGACTAGCTAAATACAAAAGGCATTTAATGTTGTTGATCTTCAAGGTTTCAGATGATCTTTTGCATTTATTGCAGCAGAGGAGAAGTAAGGTATAGAGTCTGACTTTCGGTATGTTGTCTTTGTTGTTCTCAGACCAGCATGTCTGTGTCAGCACCTTTTTGTACTATGAAAGTAATCAGCTACAGTCTTTTGTCAGAATGTACTTCTTTGGAAGTCTTTGTCTATCGGAAGATGTAGAGGAGATCCTTCGGAAGCTTTGAGGTTCTGAAAATCTTTTAAGGAATTGTCTTCCGAAGCTTTTGTGTTGAACAACCTTCGGCAGGAGTGAGTTATCCTTCGGAAGCAGTGTTGCTTCCGAAGAGTAACTCCTTCCTTCCGAAGGCTGTTAGTCTTTCAGCACCAACACTTAGACAAAAATAACAAGTTTGGTGAGCATCAGCCTTTTTTATACTTTACACAAAACATACAAACACGGATAATTTAAACTAATCTAATCTACCGATAAGATAAAGATTATACAATTTTGGTTAGTAGTTAACCGTTTGAGACACCGAGGTTCAACGAACGATTGCTTGAACACAAGCACGAACGGGTTCCTGGTTCACAATAGAAGCAGGAGATGGTTTGCGGCGAATGATAGGAAACCACGTATGTAGCTGCCTTTCCTTTTGATGACACGACAAGAAAATACCAATAGAGTAATTCTTTAACCTTTTGTGTATTCAATCGATGGCGGCAGTAAAGAAAACAAAACTTTTTTGTTTGGTGTGTATTGCGGCAGCCAAAAAGAAAAGGAAAAAAAACAAGGGATTCACACACCTTATGATAATTTACGGCCAAGCAATTATTAGGTATATTTAGATATTAGCTTTTAGTCTCATATTAGTAAACCCTAAAGCCCAATCAAGTTAGTTTAGGTCCAATACGTAATATTAAGCCAACGTCATTAGTTTAATTAAAAATAATAATTAAACTTATATAACTTATAACAATTATAAATTATAAATTGGTTCTCGTGATTACCAGTTAATCAAGTTAAGTGGATTTAATGTTCGTTGACCACTGTGTAACTCTTACGGGTCACAGCTCGGTTAGTTACGTTAATTTATCGGGTCTGTACATATAAATCCAACAATATCTAGTACATATACAGGTGTAACAATCTTGGTGCGACACGTATTTAGTAGTCGATCTTGTGTTCCATCAGCGCACCAAGCATGTTCAGATTGATTTGCACATCATTCGATATATAATTTAGCACAGTCTCGCACAGTTATATATGGTTATATTGCCTTTCAACTAGCTTGCTAAAATTTTAACCAAAGTGATGTCATATGTATGATTTAACTCTCTTGCATCCAAGCTTCATGTTGTATTTCACGTTTTGCTTGAGATGCCATTTTAGACCTATTTTATGTAGTTTGCTCACACTATGCAGCATCATCATAAATGTTACATCTATAAGGCCGGGATCAAATAAAAACAAGTTTCTGCTCAAAAACATCATAACATTTATATTTTGCACTGAATTCGTATTTTTTTTGTAGTTATTTATAGTACAAATAATAAAAAAAGATCAAAAAAACATAAATTTAGTGTAAAAAAATTATGTTTTTATACAAAACCTTGTGCTATATTTTTCTTAAATATAAAAACACTTATTTTTTTTACTGAATTTGAATTTTTTTACTGTTTTTTTAAATAGAGCACAAAAAACATAAATTATTGAAATTAACATAGATTTGACTACCTCACATAGCACGAAATATGGCCTCCAACGTCTTTATAATAAATTATAAGATGCTTACATCCAATTGCATATGCGTTGAATTGGAGACAACGACACCCAAACTACAGCCTTGTTATTAGATTTCTAACGTAAAAGATAAAAAAAAAAAATAGCCTTGTAAAATATTACAAGGCTATGTGTTATGAGAGGTGGCGGAGGCGTGAAGGGCTTCGGTCATGCCCCTATGGCGCCCTATCCCCACTACATCCCGGGCGTGACCATAGATGGTGCGATGGTGGTCAGGGGTGAAGCCTGGGTGGCCATGGAGTGATAAGGATATGGTGATCAACGAGGGGGTGATCAAGGGTATGTATGTGAAAATAGGTGATGATTTTAGTTGTTTATATGACGTTTACGTGGCGTGATAACGGTGTGTTAAGTACACATGGTCTAATAATCAGAATAGAATGGATTTGATTAAAATTTTGTGCCAAGTATAACTATTTAAAAACATGATTCGTAAGAGAAAAAAAAACTAATTACAATAAAAGTAAAAATAGTGTATATATGTTTATAAACAAAATAAACAAAAGAAAAAACTAGCTAAGTCGAAAGTGATGTGTTAACTGCTGTCTAGTTAACACTGTTCCTTAAATTCTAGAGTATCTAATTATATCAGGTCAGCATCATGCTCCCTCCCTGAAGTCTCCACCTGACAATTTTTTTCCATTTTCTTTTCGTTCTTTCAATCTCTTAGACTCAAATCATCCTTTTTATTATGACAAAGGATTTATTTCTTTTTAAAGAGTTGATTGTAACCAAGCTCACATAATGATAATCTGAAAGGAAACTCATAATTTAAAAAACAGCAGGTACACCATAAAGCGTATTACTTTAAACAAGACAAAAACTCAATATCTTTGATCTCATTGAGAAGTCAAAGAGGTAATATTAGGTTTTAAGACGACAATCTACAATCATTAAACAAATAATTAGCTTGAGATTGGACCTGTAATAAATATTACTTAACTAATAAATAAATGTTTTTAGAGACATTTGGCGTGTTTCTAAAGCACTTTGATGTTTTTTTCCCGCATATTTCTCCTATTAAATATATCATATATTAAATATACTTTTAACACAATTATAAATTAAAAATAAGACTTTTTTAATACCTTAAAAATATTTTAATATTAAAAAAACACACTTTTGTAAAATACCAAATTATTAGAAAATTTAGAATTTTTAAAAATAGTTTTACAAAACAAATTTTTAAAGAAACGAACTTTAAAAAATTAGTGTTCAAAAAAATAATATAATCTTTTTATTATTTAATCTATAAAATTATATTTAATCATATTTTATATTAAAAAATCATCTTATATAGTTTAAATTTTTATTGGTAACTGTTAATTAATAATATTTTTTATTCATTTCGTGTAATACACGGGGTACTAACCTAGTATATTATGAGTGACGGAGCAAGATCCCAGAGGGGGCGAAATATTTTTTTTCCTGGGGTGAAATAAGGGTTTTTAAAAAATTTTACACTACGCTTCGAGAAATATACACTACTATACGAAAAAACAGGGAGGCGGTCCCCCCCCCCCGGGTCTGAACTAAGGTGTGCCCCTGTATATTATATAACAATAGTTATATACGCATGAATCAATAAAAATATGATGGCATCTGTTGCTTGAATTATCACTAATAGCATAAATAATAAGTGAATTTCATATATTCTCTATTTATCTAATTAAATATATACTTAAGTCAAAAGTTAAATTATATAACCAAAGGTCTTAGAGTCTAGTGGTTACCCCCTTAATTTCCTATAAAAGTTGTATAGAAGACATGTTTTATATTCATGCCATTTTTGATGTTCGAATGATTGTTTCGTGCCTTATATAACTTGTAAAGAGTTAAAAAAAATTAATAAAGAGTTCTTTTATTAATAAATAAACATAATTGAAAGTTAGGTTGGTGAAAAGTGTGAGAAGGATTGTCGAGTTAACAAGTAACATTTCTTTAATTTTTAAAAAATGTATTTTGGTCATTGTATTTAATCTTTCAGGTCATTGTGCAATGTCTTTATTGCTATATATTATTTTTATATCATATATAGTGTGTTATATTGTTATTTTTATTATGCATTAAATAAATCATTTTTTTTTATTTTTTATGTTTCATGTATTAAAAGTACATAATTGTGTTGTTTTCCCATTTTGTTTTTAAAACTCACAACTTTAAAAAAAATATAAATTATCTTAATTTTTTGAAAAATACATGTTCGTCATTGTGTTTTATGTTTAGGTTATTGTGTTTTATGTTCAGGAGATTGTGTAATATGTTTATCAGTGTGTTTTACATTCAGGTCATTGTGTAATATACTAGTCATCGTAATTATACGTTCAGGTCATTGTGTAATATACTAGTCATCGTAATTATACGTTCAGGTCATTGTGTAATATACTCATCAGTGTGTTTTACGTTCTGGTCATTATGTATTACACATCATTGTGTTTTACGTTCAGGTCATTGTGTTATATGTATTCATTATTGTGTTATACGTTTTAATTTATTTCATGATTTTTTGTTATTTTTTATATATTAAATAAAGGCAAATTGGCTTTTAATAATCCAAACTTTGACCCATTGGCCGCTGCCGGTCCCAACTATGAAAATCCCCAATAACGGTCCAAACTTTTGACATATTTTCCCGTGGTGGACCGCCGTCAAATAAACCCTAACGGCGTTAACTTTTTTTCGAATTTCGAACGGATTTTTGAGGGCTTTTGTTCATATGGAGAATACGAGTCGAATGACGTATAACTTACCTCGAAACGTTGCTTCAAATTTCCCAATTTGATGATTTCTTTGACGAATTGAAAGTTTAAACACCAAAATTGAGAAATTTGGAGCAACGTTTCGAGGTAAATTATACGTCATTCGACTCGTATTCTCCATATGAACAAAAGCCCTCAAAAATCTGTTCGAAATTCGAAAAAAAGTTAACGCCGTTAGGGTTTATTTGACGGCGGTCCACTACGGGAAAATATGTCGAAAGTTCGGACCGTTATTGGGGATTTTCATAGTTGGGACCGGCAGCGGCCAATGGGTCAAAGTTTGGATTATTTAAATCCAATTTGCCTTAAATAAATTGGATATTTATTTTTTATGTTTTTCATATCAGAAGCATACAATTGTATTATTTCAACATTTTTTTTTCAAAACTCTTTATTTTAGTAACATATAGTTTATGTTATCGTGTCATATATTATCGATCATCATTATGTTTTATGTTTTGGACTATTTGGTTTTATCTTATCATTGTTTTTATATATTAGATGAATTTGTTGTTGTTTAATAATTATGATTTACATATAAAAATTACGTGATTGTTTTGTTTCATTATTATTATTATTAAAGTTCATCGTTTTAGAAAAAGTAATAAGACACAATGAAGAACAAAAAGAAAACAATGACAAACAAAAAAACATAATAACGGATAAAAAGACAAAATGATGCATTACAAATATATAAAAAATGGTGAATGTCACCATTAGGCGTCCCTCACCGACCGATCTCACGGCCAACATGAGAGAGGTAAATTGTGTGACCCAAGGAAAATTCGGTAGTGCCGGGCTTTGAATCCTAGACCTCCATTATAAATTATCACTCATTACCACTAGGTCACCAGTTCGAGTTTAAATAAGTCATTTAAAGAAACATAAATTTCGTTCAACTTAAATTGAGTTGTAACTAAACAAATAATTTCTTTTAATTAATTTTAGGATTATCTTATGAATATATATATTATTGATAATTTTTACACTTTTGAATCAATTATATTCACATAATTTTGAAGATACTTATCTTGACTCGTATTGTGTTAAAGTGTTACTTATCTTAACTCATTATATGTCATAAAAATACACATTTCAACCAACATATAATAATTATTTACTCAAATTTATTCTTTTATCTCGATATGGGTCAAGATTGTCAAGTATTATTTACACGATACTGATATATTGTTCTTTTTTATTATATCATTTACATTATGTTGATATTTGTAGTTATAAAAAGCACACATCATGCATCCTTAATTTTTTCACTACATTTTTTTTCACACTCACTGATCAACTCTCCTCTTGTGTGGCTCCGACGTGACGTGCGCGTGGCATTCATTGAGAAGAATAATAAAATATCAACATGAGTATTGGCATTCATTGAAATAGTTGGAATATTTTCTCTACAGTAAATCTATTCTAACTCTTAAATTAAATTTTGAAACTAAATTAATAAATTTTGATTGAATTACACTTGTGATCTTTAATTTCATTTAGAGTAGCAATATCATTATCAATTGCAATTAAAATTATTTTTAAACAACCAATTTGCAATGCAGTTTCCAAACCAACCAAGTTAGTTGACTGTCTTGTTCAAGAATCAGAAGCAGCCACTCCAGTCCACTCTCAGCTTATATAAAGGTATAACTAATTTTCAGATGCTACTGCATTTTCAATTTCAACTACTCTCCAATGCTAATCGATCATGGGCTCCCCCTGTTTTTTCGTGCAGTAGTGAATATTTTCCGATACGTAGTGTAAAATTTTTTAAAAATCTTTATTTCGCCCCCCTGAAAAAAAATAATTTTATTTCGCCCCCTTGAAGTTTCGGTCAAGCTCCGCCACTGTAATCGATATATTCTTTATGTTCATGTCAATGTGCAGGCCAGTCGCTAATATATAGCAGGCGAGTTCGACGATGATGATGGATCGGCAAACAGTAAACATTCCAAATACTTCTAATGGCTCCCTTCGATGCATATCTGGATCTGGTAATGATAATCATCTTTAGATTATGAGAAAAGCTAGCCTTCTATTGAACCCATGATCAACAAGAAAAACTTGTCTTTAATAACGTCCCTTTATTTATTTATTTTAGAAGTTATTGAATCCCATAATGAAAGTAGTCTATCGGATCTGTTGACCAAGGCCGTCTATTTTTTTTGGAACAACAATACTATCACATTTATAGTCTTAAACTATTCTCAAATATTTCCTTTTGCTTGGATTAAAACTCAAGACCTTCGTTATAAGAGACAATGTCTCTACCAAGTGGGCTAGTCCCACCATTGGCCCAAGGCCGCCTTTCTAATAGATAATGTCTCTACCAAGTGGGTTAATCTCACATTGGCCCAAGGCCGACTCTTTAGTTGAAGAATTTAGGCGGACGCCTATGGCTCCACTCTAAAAAAACACAATTGTATTTTTATATATTTGTTTCATAATTTATATAGAATGCATCATAGATCAATTGGTTTAGAAAAATTTCTGTTATGGATTGATTTAACGGATTGGCTTAAAATTATTCAAAATTGAACAAATCGAAAATTAAACCATTCAAAACACTTAATTGATAGTTGTCTCCAAGCTTGAAAGTGGGGTTGTAAACAAATTGAAACTAGCCTGAGCTTGGCATTGTTCGAGCTCGGCTCATGAGACTTTTCTAAACCTCGAGATCGAGCAATCGAATAGCCTATTTTTCTAAGTTCGAACTCGGCTCTTGTATGATACCTAAAGCTCGAGATCAACTCATTTAGGCTCAAGAATCAGGAAAGCCTCAATCATAAACTTGATTATTGATATAAATAGATTATATTATATTACCTCGAGAATTTGATCTTCGATCTGTTACCATCCAAATCAGTGAAGAATCGACGTAGGAAGGAACAATCAACACCAGGATGGGAAGAACGATCAACAATCGACCCCAAATCAGTGAACAATCGCTCCAAATCAGGGAAGCCTCACTAGTTAGGACTCGCACGAGAATGAGATGAACAATCGATGAAGGATGAGAAAGGGATGAACACTCGATGCAGAATGAGCGTCGATCAAGAAAGGTTGTATGGATTGAATGTTTGATATCAGTAGTTTGTTGTAGATTAACACATAAGCGCGTAGTGGGTTTATTAGAATTATACCAGAAGAGGGCAAAATAGGAAATTTATAATATATTAAGTTATCTACTATAAAAAGGGTAAGCTCGGTAATGTTTGCCTTAACAAGTCTTACCAAGCTATGAATGCAAGGCTTGGACTCGATAATTAAACGAGCCGTATTTCCGGGCTTCCCTGTAAATGGATGTTATGATGGAGTCAGGGTTCAAATTGTTTGGGTACTATTATGCTTACTATGTGAGGGATCATTCTATCTCTCACTCCACAACTAGGTATGTGTGCTTGGTAATATCTAGTGTCGTGTCTTGGTGTAGAAAAAAATACACTTGGTTGTATTATTATCTATAACAAAGCAGAGTATCAAGCACCAACTACGGTTGCTCAAGAGCGTGTTTCATTGATATTGTTGCAAAAGGATCTCAACCAGGAAGCAATTTTATCGCGTGATGATCTATTGTGATAACGTGTTATCAATAATACTAGGCAAGAATCCCAAGTACCTTGCAAGAACAAAAAGATAGTTTTATTCCATCTTTACCATGAAGAAAATGTTAAGGGGTGAAAATTGACTTGAAGTGCGTGGAGACAAATGATCAAGCAACATACTTGTTTACTAAGCTTGTCAAGATGGAAAATGGCCAAGTTTTGGGGAGATATAAAAATGATGGATCCAAGTTTTGAAAGGTAGTATTGGAAGAAAACACTTGGAGTCAAAACCAAAGCTTGAGCATGGTGTATTGGATCAATCCCTTTATCAACACATACAAAACACACTAAATCTCATGTATATAAAGAAACTATGCTGAACATAACAAACGCACGAAACTCTTTTGTTTCTTAACTTTTTCCCTTGCTTTCATATTCTTAGAAATTAAATATATAGAAAATCAAATACAGCTAATAGGGTTGTAATCGAGTCGAGCTGAGCCAAGCCAGGCTTGGCTCCAACTCGGCTCGTGAATTTTCGAGCCGAGCCGAAATTTCTTTCGAGCCAAAAATCCTGGCTCCAGCTCGGCTCGTAAAAAACCTCGAGCCACGAGCCAGCTCGTTTTTTTTTCCTTTTTTTCCTCCGGTTTATATTTATACACACACACATATATATAATTTAATATATTAAATCTAATATATTAAATCTAATATATATAAAATCCAATATATATGTATATATAAAATCTAATATATACATATATATTATACATGTATATACATACATATATATTATACATAATATGTATATTTATATAAATATGTGTATAAATATTGTATATATATATTATGTATAATATATATGTATGCGTGTAATATAATATATATGTGTGTGTATATAATTTAATATATATATATATATATATATATATATATATATATATATATTAAAAATCGAGCCGAGCTACAAGCCGAGCCAACGAGCCGAGCCATGAGGCGAGCTCGAGCCGAGCCAACCCTGGCTCCGGCTCGGCTCGTTTTTAACGAGCTTTTTTCGAGCCTAACATGCAAACCTACATACCACTTACTCCATGCATCATGCCCACGTTAACTTTTCCATAAATTAAGCTACTACCACCCATAACTTAGACCCACTCTCTTGAAATTAATTAAACATAATAAACACATGACTAAATTAATAAACTTGACTCATAAAAATAACGACTTCCTGCTGACCCGTTTCATGACCCAACTTGATCCATCAAGATTAATCCAACATGGTGGAAGAAAGTGTTAAAGGAGTATTGGAAGGCATCACTTGGAATTAAAACCAAAGCTAAGCCAAACCTTCCCAAAGGGTGAGGGGAAGTATGAGTCATGGCTGGGAATGAGTGAGTTGCCGCTGGAAATGGTGTTGTTGATTTCTTTGATGCAAACATGTTATCTAATTAAGTGGGTTTAAGTCAAGTTGGTTACATCTCATACAATACAAGTCTATAGATATGATCAGGTTTACAAGTCATGTTGGTATCATTCATGTTTATCTATAACAAACAAACACACTTACACAGTATATTTCTACTCTTCAGTAGAGTCTGGGAAGAAGGATAAAGACAAACATTACTCCTATCCCAGTTGGGAGAGGCTACTTCGAAGGAGTCCCCAGCTCAAAGTTATCTTTTGAATTTAATCATCTCAACACTTTTAACGTTATTTTCACAAAAATAAGTAAAATAGCGTTAAAGTAGTGCAATTTTACTTTTACCCCTTGAGGACCCACGCACACACACACACACACATATATATAGGGGATGGTTCCATTGTTAACCCTCCTTTATAGCGTTAACCCGTTAACCCTGGCGTTTTTTGCCCGAATCTTTGTTTTTTTTTGTCATGCTTTTTATTATACATAAATAGGGGGGTTTCTTTTTTGTGTTTTTGCTAATTCATCACCGTTTAGAAATTAAATCAAAGTGTAAGTAAGTGTAAGTGTAAGAAACTTACACTTACTTACATTTTGATTTAATTTCTAAACGGTGATGAATTAGCAAAAACACAAAAAAGAAACCCCCTATTTATGTATAATAAAAACCATGAAAAAAAAACAAAGATTCGGGCAAAAAATGCCAGGGTTAACGGGTTAACGCTATAAGGGAGGGTTAACACTTGAACCTCTCCTTATATATCTATATATATATATATATATATGGGAATGATCAAATGTTAACCCTCCTGTGATAATTGCGTAAAAAGAGTTACGTCAGCAACATAGTGAGCACATTTGATCGTGTTTAAAATCCATGAGGAGTTAACAATTGAAATTAATATGTGATGATAGTAGGCAAAAAATGATGAACGTGGGCGAAAACGGTGCGCGAAACAGAGTTACGGATTGCCCGGAATCGCGAAACAAAGTTTCTGTCAAAAAACGGACGAAATTGCCCTGGGGCGGTACGCCCCGGGCCAAGTGATAACCTAGGCGATGCGCGCGGGGAACAAACAAAAATATCTGGTGACCCTGGTCCGCGCGGTACGCGCGGCGTGAGGAGGGGAGTCGGGGCGATACGCCTGGGATGATCTGATCGGAAACTTGGATAAAAAGTCAAGATTTCATCCTCATCCTCATTTCTATCCTTCTTCTTGACGCCATCAGTCACCACCCACGAAAATCATCATTCCAAATCATCAAAAATTCAAGTTTGAAGGCCTCACGACGTTTAGATCGCATCCTGAAGCGTTAAAACAAGTTCTGATCATCATTTCATCTGTTGAAATCCGTCAGAATAGGTAATGGTTCATTTTAAACCTTCTGGTTTGATTATGAATGATTAAATCTTAGTTTTGAACGTAATGATATAGTTAGGGTTGTTGATTATTGCCTAGATGATGGCTAGGATTGATTATGAATGACAAACTTGAACTGTTAACGGGTAAATCCTTGTTTTGAGCCGTTGTAATGCCCGGTTTGCATGAAATCATAACAATGGTTATAATGGTTTAAACCATTTGTTTGTGACAATGTAGATGATTAGTTTGATTAATCTTTGACATGCGACGTGAAAACCAGGTGTTTCAAACTAATCACAGTCATTAACATACTCATTAGAACGTTTATCTGACGTTTCTGATAACAGTCAGATCAGTATGTTAAACATGGTTATTAAACCTATTTTAATACTACATTGTGACATTTCATGATATTTGGGTAATCAATAACAAGGATTAATCTTTCCCAAGCCATTAATCTATCTAGGAACTGTTCCATCATCATAATCAATAACATTAACTATTTGATTAATCTGAGATTATTCTGATTAATCAAGGTAGTCATCAACTAAGTATTGGGAACCTGAATCAGTATAGGTTCCTACATTATCATACATTGTATGATATTACATTATAAGTAGTTAAACACTAAACATCGGTTTGATGACTATTAAGGCAATGTCTTGAACATTGGATGTTCAAAACGATTTAATCAGTAAGTTGGAACATAAATAATTTATTAAACATAAACTAATGCAGAATTACATTATTAGCACCAGTTGCGACTGTTCTTACTCCTTTGAGACATCAAGTGAGTTTCGTACAACCCCTTTTCTCTTTCTTGTTGTATAAACATCGGGGTAACTCTGCAAACTGTTTTCTAAACATATGATATGCATCACTGATATCTGTGTGATTTCATGTGACTTTTGTGTGATTTCATGGGATTTTGCCGTTAGTAACTTTATCACAGTATCAAAAGTCCTCATCTCTTGAACTGTATCTAGTGAACCCATGTGGGGCCGAACAGGAATCATTGATAGTACTATTGGCTGACAACCCATTTGCTGGGAGAATTGCATCTCCCCTTGTGTGAATGTTTGGTACCTGTTTCCATTACAACTTCTTAATGTTAGTGATATACATTAAGATAATGAGGCATTAAGATATTTACCGACGGGTAGTATCTTGGTGAACGAACAACTGTCCGAAAGGAACTAGATACGGGTCCCATGGTTATCCAGAACAGAACTTTTTGAGAACATACTTATCATATCATATTGTTTTAACTGAACTGTCGAACTCACCCGCTTTGTGCTGACGTTTTAAATTTAACATTTTTGCAGGACAACGGTGACGATTTGGTGAGGATGCACTTCACTTAGTAGAACTTAAATGTATCAGATTATGTAATAAACCTAGCTGTTAAGTTGATGTTTTTACGAAAACCTTGTAATATATTTATTTTAAGTAAATCTGTGTGCTGTGATATCGGTTCAAGTAAGTCACACCTCATCTCTGAGACATCACCACTATGCTTCCGCAACCATATCAGAGTATATAGTGACATCATCACAGGTGACGAGAGGTGTGGGTGTGACAGGGTGGTATCAGAGCCACAGGTTATATAATTTAGGTGGACTTAGAGACCTAGACTATAACCATAGGCTCGTATAGTGACACAGAGAGCACCGAACATGTTTAACGACCAAAACTTGTTTTGAATTAAGATAGGATAATCAGGTGGTACGGATCTCAGTTATGAGTGGCCAGCATAACTGAAATTCGCAACACGTGTGCATTCTAGTTTGATTTAAATTCAAGCAGAACATTAATAACAAGGAACGACTAGATGTGTTAAGAAGGGAGGACGTCTCATATCATGTGTATGTTGAATGTTATTATTCAATATTTATTTCATGATACTGATTTGCGAATTCTGTTTATACAGCGATGGCCGATCAAGGGGAGAGATACATTTACCAGAGGTTTCCTTATGTGATACTAGACGATACCCCGAGCTCGAGTTTGGGTTCTGATTCCGATCCATCGGAAGTATCTGCGGCTACATCGCAGGCTGATTCACCAATGCCTCCTATACCACCAGCACTTGTGCCAGCTACACCACCACTACCAGCGTCACCCGTTTCATCTAGACATTCTCAGTTACCTGCTGAGAATGTTCCTGCTGATAGGAGGCAGAGTGCTTCTCCTCCTAGGGTACCCGTGTGGGACGGGTTGAGGCGGATGCGAGGCCAAGCTCGCAAGACGACAGGTCTTCCTCCTAGACGTCAGATGGCGCCTAGAGACGAGCCCGACATCATACACTAGGTAGGGGAATCTTCACAGCAGGCGGAGTTTAGGGCGCAGCTTCGCCAGGTGACTCTAGATCTTCAGGAGACTCGCCTAGAGTTACAGGAGTCTCGTGCTACTGTGGAGGATACACATACCACTGTGTTGGAGATACTCACCTCTCATCTGATGTTGATGGAGCAGGTGAATGCACTGGATGCTGGCACGCAAGCTTGGCGGGTTATGATCGAGGAAAGGATGAGGAGAACAGTGATTCATGTGATGATAGCGGCATTTTGGCAGCGAGTGATAGTGATGAGAGGAGTGGTGATGGGAGCATTCGAGATGATGAGCCTAGAGGCTAGGCTACTATGTGTGGTTATAGTGTTGGTCATTATAGCTATGGTGTTGGACTGTTTATGGTATTTCATGCGGTGAGGGGTGATCGAGGGACTGAGCAGTTGCGATCTTATTGTACATATGATGTGACATAGGTATATTAGTGGTTGTGAGTGCGGGATATTTTGGTGTATACAGATCCCGAGTTTGTGAAAAGTAGGGTATGATGTTGTTGGTTTGGGGTATCATGACTTTTGGTTGTATCAAAACTTTTTGTGTATAAATCTATGGTAGTGCTAATAAAATGGTTGTGTTGTGTATTTATCTGTGTAACGAGTGATAGGTATGTTGTGTATGATTAGTGTGATCATATCAAAGTCCCTTGTGGCATCATATCAAAGTCCTTTGTGGCAACATTTCAATTGTCTGTGTTACAACATATCAAAGTCCCTTGTGGCAACATTTCAATTGTCTGTGTGACAACATATCAAAGTCCCTTGTGGCAACATTTCAATTGTCTGTGTGACAACATATCAAAGTCCCTTGTGGCAACATTTCAATTGTCTGTGTGACAACATATCAAAGTCCCTTGTGGCAACATTTCAATTGTCTGTGTGACAACATATCAAAGTCCCTTGTGGCAATATTTCAATTGTATGTGTGACAACATATCAAAGTCCCTTGTGGCATCATATCAAAGTCCCTTGTGGCAACATTTCAATTGTCTGTGTGACAACATTTCAAAGTCCCTTGTGGCAACATTTCAAAGTCCTGTGTGGCATCATATCAAAGTCCTGTGTGGCAACATTTCAAAGTCCTGTGTGGCATCATATCAAAGTCCTGTGTGGCAACATTTCAAAGTCCTGTGTGGCATCATATCAAAGTCCTGTGTGGCAACATTTCAAAGTCCTGTGTGGCATCATATCAAAGTCATGTGTGGCAACATTTCAAAGTCCTGTGTAGCAACATTTCAAAGTCCTGTGTGGCAACATTTCAAAGTCCTGTGTGGCAACATTTCAAAGTCCTGTGTGGCATCATATCAAAGTCCCTTGAGGCAACGTTTCAAAGTCCTAAGTGATCCTATATCAAAAACATGTAAATATTAACGTTTTGATGTCACAATGTTGTGAGCCATGTAATATTTTGACATGTTTTTGAATTATTAGGTCTAAGTATAACTACAAACATTTGTATGATCACTGTGTATTGATCATCTATCTGGACTGTGTCAGGTAGTTATACTGTATTTACTATAATCACATTTTCAACCTCATAAAGTTTCAGTATAACTGAATATGATTGAATTTATGTGATTTAACGGGTTATATATTTAATGTTCTTGAACTGATCTGAGTTGTCTGCATGTAAGCAGAAAAATGGCTCCAAAACGAGGTCGACCGGCTAGGAGATCTATGAAGAACATTACTAACCTGGAGTCAAATCAAGTTCCACCAGTAAATACTGAATCAAATCCAGATCCGCAAATTAATCTGGAAACAAGTACTGTTCCACCTGTGAACCCGGGAGTAAACCCTGTTCCACCTGCAGGTGCAAGTGGATCTGAAACGAATGAAGCAATGATAGCGCGAATTGTGCGGGAACAACTATCTGCTTGTGGTGTTTTGATACAACATCAACCTCATATCACTTCGGGTTCTGGTGGGGACCACAATCACACCGAGCATAATGCTACTGGTGGCAACGCTGAAACTCATAGGACCATCGGTACAACTACAACTGCTCCTGATCCACCACGACAGGGATGTACTTATAAGTATTTTGCTTCCTGTAACCCTCCTACTTTCACTGGCAAGGAAGGAGCGGCTGGATTAATAAGGTGGATCGAGGAAATGGAAACGAAATTAAAAATCAGCCAGTGTTTGGAGGAGCATAAGGTGTCTTATGCTGCCTGTTCTTTTAAAGAATCAGCTTTGACCTGGTGGAATACCCAGGCAAAAACACTGGGCTCAGCTACAGTCGACTCGATGGGTTGGAACGAATTTAAAACTCTGATTAGATCAGAGTACTGCCCACTCACTGAGATTCAAAAGCTCCAGGAGGAATTCTGGAATCATTCAATGATCAGGGCTGATTGTTTAGCGTACACTCATCGTTTCCATGAACTTACTTGTTTACTTCCCGATATGTTTCCTACAGAAGCAGCGTTAATCGAGAAGTACATTAAGGGTTTGGTTCCCCAGATTCGGGGAATGGTAACTGCAGCTGAACCCACAACCCTCAAACGTGCAATTCTGTTGACCACTAAGCTTACCGATGAGGCGGTAAGGAGTGGTATGTTGGTAACAAAAACTCAAGCGGCCGTGAGCCGTAGTGATATTGGTACCTCGAATGTGTCTAAAGGTACCAAACGAAAGTGGTTTGGCAAATCTAAGGTGAGAGCTCCGGCTGAGATCAACCAGAGCAAACAAACTGTGAGAAACTATGGTGCTGTTACTCCTGAGAAGAAAACTTACATTGGGTAGTCGCCTAAATGTACTCGGTGTTCATTTCATCATATAGGAACGTGTCCTACTTGTGCCAACTGTAATAGAGTTGGGCACTACACCAAGTATTGCAACTTGCCTGCTCGCCAATCAAATCAAGCACCACAACAAATCACTCAAACGAACCGATCATGTTACAAATGCGGGAGTCCTGATCACTTGATTAGAAACTGCCCAAACAATAATAACACCAATTCGGGGAATGAAGCTAGAGGTAGAGCTTTCCAGATTGGTGCTACCGAGGCGAGACACGATGCTAACATTGTTACTGGTACGTTCTTACTCAATAACCTATGTGCATCAGTTCTCTTTGATACAGGGGCAGATAAGAGTTTTATCTCTCCTAAATTTGCATTATTACTTTCATTGCCTGCGGTAGAACTAGAAACTCCTTACGTTATTGAACTTGCTAATGGCAAATTAATCAAAACTAACAGTGTCATTTAGGGATGTTCCTTGAATCTGAATGATCATCTTTTCAATATTGATTTACTTCCTATTGAGCTTGGGAGTTTTGATGTCGTTGTCGGCATGGACTGGCTTTCCATTAACCAAGCTGAAGTAATATGTCAAACTAAGGTGATCCGTATTCCATTACCTGAGGGTAATACACTGATAGTTCAAGGGGAAAGAGCTGGTAGAAAACTTGGTATCATTTCTTGTATGCAAACTCAGAAATGCTTACGGAAAGGGTGTCTGGCCTTTCTGGCACATGTGACTGAGCACAATTCTTCACCCAAACATATCACAGATATTCCAGTAGTCAAGGATTTTCCTGAAGTTTTTCCTGAAGATATATCAGGATTACCCCCAGTGAGACAGGTTGATTTTCATATTGACTTGATGCCAGGCGCAGCACCTGTTGCTAAAGCCCCATATCGGCTTGCGCCATCAGAAATGCAAGAACTTTCAGGTCAATTACAAGAACTCTTAAACAATGGTTTTATTAGACCTAGTTTTTCACCTTGGGGAGCACCAGTTCTTTTTGTGAAAAAGAAGGATGGTTCATTCAGGATGTGTATTGACTACCGGGAGCTCAATAAACTAACAATCAAAAACTGTTATCCCTTGCCACGTATAGACGATCTGTTTGATCAACTTCAAGGCGCTACCTACTTCTCAAAAATTGATTTGAGATACGGATATCATCAATTACGGGTGCATGAAGATGATGTTCCAAAAACTGCATTCCGAACTCGTTACGGGCATTATGAATTTCTAGTAATGCCATTTGGATTAACAAACGCTCCTGCAGTTTTCATGGATTTGGTGAATCGGGTATGTAGGCCTTACTTGGATAAGTTTGTGATTGTATTTATTGATGACATTCTTATATATTCTCGAAGTCAACATGAACATGCTCAACACTTGAAACTTATCTTAGAACTTTTGGCACGAGAAAAATTATATGCCAAGTTCTCCAAGTGTGAGTTCTGGTTACGAGAAGTGCAATTTCTTGGGCACGTAGTGAATCAAAACGGTATTCAGGTAGATCCCAGCAAGATTAAGGCTGTGGAACAGTGGGAAACCCCGCGAACCCAAACAGAAATACGTCAATTTCTAGGGCTGGCAGGTTATTATCGTCGATTTATCAAGAATTTTTCAAATATAGCCTTTCCACTGACGACGTTGACCCAGAAAAATCAACCGTTTACATGGGGTTATTAACAGGAGGAGGCATTCCAACTGTTGAAACATAAACTCTGCAACGCACCTATCTTGGCATTACCGGAAGGTATCGATAACTTCACAGTGTATTGTGATGCTTCTCGTCAAGGTCTTGGGTGTGTGTTAATGCAGAATGATAAAGTGATTGCTTACGCTTCTCGACAATTAAAAGTACACGAAAAGAACTATACCACTCATGATCTAGAACTTGGTGCAGTGGTGTTTGCACTCAAGATTTGGAGACACTATTTGTATGGAACTAAGTGTATTATATACACTGATCACAAAAGTCTTCAACACATTCTAGATCAGAAGATGCTTAATATGCGACAAAGGCGGTGGGTCGAACTATTGAACGACTATGACTGTGGAATCCGTTACCACCCAGGCAAGGCGAATGTTGTAGCCGATGCCTTAAGTCGCAAAGAACGAGTCAAACCTTTACGTGTGAAAGCGTTAGGGATGACTATTCAATCCAGTCTGATTCCTCAAATTAAAGAAGCTCAGCAACAAGCTTTACAAACAATGAATTACTCTGCTGAGGAGCTAAGAGGATTAGATAAACAACTCGCTACCAAAGATGATGGGGTATTGTATTTCAAAAGTCGAGTTTCGGTTCCTTTATTCGGTAACTCAAGAACAATCATCTTGGATGAGGCGCACAAATCCAGGTATTCTATTCATTCGGGCGCTGATAAAATGTATAAAGATCCTAAAGACTTTTACTGGTGGCCTGGAATGAAGAAACACATCGCAGAATACGTGGGTCGATGCTTAACGTGTCTAAAGGTTAAGGCTGAACATCAACGTCCTTCTGGGTTATTACAACAACCGGAGATTCCCATGTGGAAATGGGATCAGATCTCTATGGATTTCATTACTAAACTACCCAGAACATCACGTAATCATGACTCTATATGGGTTATCGTTGATCGCCTTACTAAATCTGCGCATTTCATACCCATCCGAGAGGATCAATCCATGGAACGACTTGCTAAACTCTATGTTAACGAGATTGTATCTCGACATGGAGTACCGATTTCTATTATTTCTGACAGAGATAGTCGATTTACATCACGATTTTGGCAAACTCTTCAGAATGCTCTGGGCACACAAATCAATATGAGCACAGCTTATCATCCACAAACAGACGGGCAAACGGAACGAACTAATCAAACTCTGGAAGACATGCTGAGAAGCTGTGTGATTGATTTTGGTGGTAGCTGGGATGTTCATCTTCCACTTGTTGAATTCTCATATAACAACAGCTATCATACCAGTATTAAATGCGCTCCATTTGAAGCACTCTATGGACGCAAGTGTAGATCACCTGTTTGTTGGTCAGAGGTAGGTGAAAATCGAACCGTAGGCCCAGAACTCATTCAAGAAACAACTGATAAGGTCGCACTTATTCAAGAACGAATTAAAGCCGCACGTGATCGTCAAAAGAGTTATGCGGACAATCGTCGTAGACCCTTGGAATTTCAAATCGGTGATCTGGTAATGTTGAAAGTTTCACCATGGAAGGGCATCTTCAGATTTGGGAAGAGAGGTAAACTTTCACCAAGATTTGTAGGACCATTCAAAATTCTCGAACGAATCGGATCAGTGGCCTACAGACTTGAATTACCTCCTGAACTCGGTAACGTTCATGATGTCTTCCATGTATCAAATTTGTAGAAATGCCTAGCTGATGAATCACTGATTGTACCTCTTAAAGAAGTTCAAATTGATGAGAAACTTCAATTCAGGGAAGAACCAGTTGAAGTAATGGATTGAGAGGTGCAGGTACTGACGCATACCTATTGTCAAAATTCGATGGAATTCACAGCGTGGACCTGAATATACGTGGGAACGTGAAGATTAGATGAAACAGAAATACCCACACCTATTCTCATGATCAATTGTTATCGAGTAAGTCTTCCCTAAATTTCGGGACGGAATTTTTCTAACAGGAGGAGACTGTGATAATTGCGTAAAAAGAGTTACGTCAGCAACATAGTGAGCACATTTGATCGTGTTTCAAATCCATGAGGAGTTAACAATTGAAATTAATATGTGATGATAGTAGGCGAAAACTGATGAACGTGGGCGAAAACGGTGCGCGAAACGGAGTTACGGATTGCCCGGAATCGCGAAACGAAGTTTCTGTCAAAAAACGGACGAAATTGCCCTGGGGCGGTACGCCCCGGGCCAAGTGATAACCTAGGCGATGCGCGCGGGGAACAAACGAAAATATCTGGTGACCCTATTCCGCGCGGTACGCGCGGCGTGAGGAGGGGAGTCGGGGCGATACGCCTGGGATGATCTGATCGGAAACTTGGATAAAAAGTCAAGATTTCATCCTCATCCTCATTTCTATCCTTCTTCTTGACGCCATCAGTCACCACCCACGAAAATCATCATTCCAAATCATCAAAAATTCAAGTTTGAAGGCCTCACGACGTTTAGATCGCATCCAGAAGCGTTAAAACAAGTTCTGATCATCATTTCATCCGTTGGAATCCGTCAGAATAGGTAATGGTTCATTTTAAACCTTCTGGTTTGATTATGAATGATTAAATCTTAGTTTTGAACGTAATGATATAGTTAGGGTTGTTGATTATTGCCTAGATGATGGCTATGATTGATTATGAATGACAAACTTGAACTGTTAACGGGTAAATCCTTGTTTTGAGCCGTTGTAATGCCCGGTTTGCATGAAATCATAACAATTTGGTTTAAACCATTTGTTTGTGACAATGTAGATGATTAGTTTGATTAATCTTTGACATGCAACGTGAAAACCAGGTGTTTCAAACTAATCACAGTCATTAACATACTCATTAGAATCTGACGTTTCTGATAACAGTCAGATCAGTATGTTAAACATGGTTATTAAACCTATTTTAATACTACATTGTGACATTTCATGATATTTGGGTAATCAATAACAAGGATTAATCTTTCCCAAGCCATTAATCTATCTAGGAACTGTTCCATCATCATAATCAATAACATTAACTATTTGATTAATCTGAGATTATTCTGATTAATCAAGGTAGTCATCACCTAAGTATTGGGAACCTAAATCAGTATAGGTTCCTACATTATCATACATTGTATGATATTACATTATAATAAGTAGTTAAACGCTAAACATCGGTTTGATGACTGTTAAGGCAATGTCTTGGACATTGGACGTTCAAAACGATTTAATCAGTAAGTTGGAACATAAATAATTTATTAAACATAAACTAATGCAGAATTACATTAATAGCACCAGTTGCGACTGTTCTTACTCCTTTGAGACATCAAGTGAGTTTCGTACAACCCCTTTTCTCTTTGTTGTTTTATAAACATCGGGGTAACTCTGCAAACTGTTTTCTGAACATATGATATGCATCACTGATATCTGTGTGATTTCATGTGACTTTTGTGTGATTTCATGGGATTTTGCCGTTAGTAACTTTATCACAGTATCAAAAGTCCTCATCTCTTGAACTGTATCTAGTGAACCCATGTGGGGCTGAACAGGAATCATTGATAGTACTATTGGCTGACAACCCATTTGCTGGGAGGATTGCATCTCCCCTTGTGTGAATGTTTGGTACCTGTTTCCATTACAACTTCTTAATGTTAGTGATAGACATTAAGATAATGAGGCATTAAGATATTTACCGACGGGTAGTATTTTCGTGAACGAACAACTTTCCGAAAGGAACTAGATACGGGTCCCATGGTTATCCAGAACAGAACTTTTTGATAACATACTTATCATATCATATTGTTTTAACTGAACTGTCGAACTCACTAGCTTTGTGCTGACGTTTTTAAATTTAACATTTTTGCAGGACAACGGTGACGATTTGGTGAGGATGCACTTCACTTAGTAGAACTTAAATGTATCAGATTATGTAATAAACCTAGCTGTTAAGTTGATGTTTTACGAAAACCTTGTAATATATTTATTTTAAGTAAATCTGTGTGCTGTGATATCGGTTCAAGTAAGTCACACCTCATCTCTGAGACATCACCACTATGCTTCCGCAACCATATCAGAGTATATAGTGACATCATCACAGGTGACGAGAGGTGGGGGTGTGACACCTCCCTTATTGCGATAACCCGTTTTAACCCGACATTTTTTGCCCGAATCTTTGTTTTTTTTCATGGTTCTTGTTATACATAAATAGGGGGTTTCTTTTTTGTGTTTTTGCTAATTCATCACCGTTTAGAAATTATTTACAAGTGTAAGCAAGTGTAAGTTACTTATACTACACTTACCGTAAGTAACTTACACTTGCTTACACTTGTAAATAATTTCTAAACGGTGATGAATTAGCAAAAACACAAAAAAGAAAACCCCCCCCCCCATTTATGTATAACAAAAACCATGAAAAAAAACAAAGATTCGGGCAAAAAATGCCTGGTTAAAACGGGTTATCGCAATAAGGGAGGGTTAACAATGGAACCATCCTATATATATATCATGTTTATCTATTGGATCCCATATTAACCATTTTTAAAACAAACCATTCAAAACGTATCTATTTTTTTCAAACTCTTTCCAAGTCGAACAAAGATTATCGTTTTATCTTTTTAAATAACGAACTGGTTATGAATTACTACACCTCCCATATTACCAGGAATACCTTGTTTAGACATTTTTCATTATTTAGTTGCACTTGTTTAAAATATTTTAAACTTTTAACATGTGTTTGGTTGATTGCTCAAACAAATCCATACATCATTAATTTGGATGAAACATAACTTTAATTTAACGCTATGTTCTCGAGGTTTATAAACGAAAAAAAAGAAGAGAAAAGAAATTAAGGAGAGAATAAAAAGGGAAGGAAAAGGAAAGATTTAATTTTATTTCGTGCTCTATAGTTCGAAGGAAGATAAAAGAAAGTAAGGGTTTTTTATTTTTTTGCGAGTTGAAAGAACAGAAAAAATATGCAAATTTACAGTTATACCTTAATTGGGTTTTATTATAAGTTATGTTGAAAGGTAAATTAGTAAATGATTAAATTTTATAATTATCTTTCTTTCTTTCCTTTCATTTCCTTTCATTTTGAAAGGAAAGTTAGGAGAAAAGATTATTAACAATTTTTTTTACTTCCTTTCACTTTTTTACATTAAAAAGCTCATAAACACAAATATTTTTTTAGCTTTCTTTCACTTTCTTTTATTTATCTCTTTAAAACCAGCTCGGGAACAAAGCGTAAGGGATCGACCGGAAGAATGAAGCGCAAGAATAAATATTTTTAGTATGGCCTTTCAACGATAATTTATTTTATAAAAAATTACATTATTTTTCGGGTTCTTGTTCATTTTATTTATCACTTGCCTTTTATTAGATGGAATTTTACACAATAATAGCAATTCGATAAAACCAGTGAATTGTATAATAATTAAATTTGATATTACATGTTATTCTATATATTAAAAAGCAAGTCAAAGGAATAGTGAAATTTTATTTTTCAAACTTTGACCATAGTCAACTTTTGTATATGAAAATGAATACCCATTGCATGAATCTTCATATTTAATTGATTTAAATCTTAATTTATGAATCAAGAAACAATACTTTGAATTTAAATATATAGATAATGAGATTATCAAATGTTAACTCATGTTTATTGCGTTAACCGAATAACTACATCTTATTACTTTGGGGCCCACATTAAAGTAAATCTAAAGGTGTATGTCTTTTTTTTAATTAATGTAGGGTCTAATTACATTAATAAAAAATGAAGAAAAAAAAATACACCTTTAGATTTATTTTAATGTGTGCCCCAAAGTAATAAGATTTAGTTATTCGGTTATCGCAATAAGGAAGGGTTAACATTCGAACCATCCGCTATATATATATATATAAATATAATATTGAATAATAAATAATAATACATAGTAAAATGAATAGTAATGTATAGGTGTCTAATCCATATATTGGAGTTTTTAAAATTTAAACTTGAACCATCAAAGGTTTTTAACTTTGAAAAGTAGTTGAAGAGACGAGGGTATTAAATTTGAGATATTTGCTTAAATATTTTAGTTTTTATTAAATTTCAGAAATTTACTTAGAGATTTTGGATTTTTGTTGGTTTAGATTTATAATTTAGGGATTAAGGTTTAGTTTGTGATGAGAGATTTGATTTTGTTATGTAACTTATGATTTTACAAATGATATATAATACACGTTCTCGAGAGTGTACAGTGATAACCCGCCGCAACGCGCGGGGGAATAAACCTAGTTTACATTACAACCCAATAAAATATTACAATTTAGATATGAACAGCCTCACTGGTTTTTTTTTTTTCACTTTTCTTTTTCCATCGTCATATTCTATATATCTTAATTGCAATTTTTGTATTCGTTTAATAAAGATGGATACGAAAAAGAAACAATTAAATCAACAAAAGCCAAGTTGGTGCAGTGGTGCACCACTCGCTTAGAGACCTAGCTGACACGGGGGTTTGACCCTCTTCACACCGTTTTTTTTCTTTAGATTTTTTTTTTTTTTTTTAGGCATAAATACAATTTTCTTTAGCCTTTTTATTCGTTTTCTAGGCATAAATACAAAAAAGAAACATCCTGAGCATGAGGAACTTTTTTAAAAGTTTAGCCAATCCCTTAACTTGGGAAAACTTTATAGAAATGCAACTAATTTTTAATTTTGTTTCAATCAAGTTACTTAATCTTTTTTTGTCTCAATTAAGTTATTTAAGTTATTTTAGTGTTCTAATCCGATATTTTTAACCTGAATAACAAGTAATACATGTTGATATAAGTTTAAGAAAATAATTTTCTTTTAAAAATGAATGTCTTGAATCAATAATTATTAATTATAAATTTTTGTTCTTTGTCATATATTAATTTAAATTAATAATTATTGATCTATATCAGTCATTTTTAAGAAAAAAATTATTCACTTAAACTTATATCAACATGTATTACCTGTTATTCAAGTTAAAAACATAGGATTAGAACATCAAAATAACTTAAATAACTTAATTGAGACAAAAAAAAGTTTAAGTGACTTGATTGAAACAAAATTAAACGTTCGTTAAATTTTTATGAAGTTTTCCCCTTTATAAAATATGACTTTGTTGATTTTTACTCAATAACTATCGTTAGTTAATTTTAAATAAATATAATAATAATCATGCGTTATATGGACTGATTGTAATGCGTTGGTAATGTGAAGAATTAGACAGACACTAATCAAAAAACATCAATGTCGTTATATAACTGTTTTTTATTTATGTTTTGATATTCATAACTAAGTCATTGTAACTGCGTACATTTCCTTTTTGTATTTAACCAGGTAAATGTCGTCGGCACAATGCGTATAATGAAGTTCATAAACATGTCGCATCGTTTATGTTGCTTTTTACTTTTTTTATATTTTTTTTGTTAAATTAAAAAGAGCATACTCGGAGCTTGACGTAACTCCTACTTTGCATAGGGTCCGGGGATGGGTCGGATTATTTCGCGATCTGATGTACACAGACTTACTCTACATTAATATGTAAGAGGTTATTTACACGACTTGAACATATGGCCTCAAGACCGTTACCCTACCTATTTTTTTATTAAATTATTTTGTTAAAATTCTTATATCTTAATATATGAGACATAATAGTGTTTTTTATATAACTTTTAATCTACATGATTGATCCGTCATGATTTCTATGTTTTTATAATCGTACCACCACGCCGCAACGCACGTGGTTTAATTGTATCGTCCTGTCGCAACGTGCGAGTAACTTTGCTCGTTTATTTAAATAGCCATTTTTAACAATATTTTAATTGGCTGTTATGTTTGAAAAATTTATGAGCCTTGTTAATTAGACATTACTAGTAATAAGATATTACATTTACCTGTTACTGGCATGACATATCACATTGCCTTCAACAAAGTGGCTATATAACATTTTATAAGATATTTAATTACATCCAATTGCATATGATGTTTAACTAGATAAAGCTTCTTCGTGCATTGCGACGAACGACCTCATATTTTTAACATGGTTTAACATACTCGTTACGAATCGTAGGCGAATCAAACGTTAATAAAACATTATCGAAGCACGATTTCGAATATTAAAACGCAAATAAAAAACGTTGAAATTTTCAGTTATACATTAATTATTTTGAGTTTACCATCACAACTAGATTATTTACCTGTGTGTTACACAAGTTTTACACAGATAAAAAATAATTTTTTTTAAAAAGATTATTTTAAATAAAATATTATATATTTTTCAAATATATTTTATAAAAAATTAAAAAATAAGACTTAAAGTGTAATCATGTTATTTATTAAATTAAAAAAATTATTCTTATTTAATAGTAAATAGAGACAGAAAATCAAAATATATATATTTGAACAAAAGTCAACACTTGAAATCCAATAACTAATAAGAGAGAAGTCGAAAACTAATTTTTAAATAGAGTATAATGTTTACATAAGTCATCCTCTTTTTTTATTTATTAAATATAGAAGATAGAAGATACGGCATAAATTTTATTATCTTGTAGATTAATTTAATATTTTAATTATATTCATCGAACACTTTTTAAGCATAGTATATGTGGTCTAACAATAACAATGTGTTTAATACGATGTTCATCCCTATAAGATTGAGAGTTTTCGTCCTAGAGTGAAAAAAGGTGTAAAAATTTGAGTATGATTAGAGAGGGGTTTGAGTTAGCGATTAAAAAATTAAGTAAAATATTTTATAAGAAAAAAATAATATATTATTGTTTAATTTAAATATTTGAATGTGTAATTAATGCGACGACGTAACAACAAAATTGTTCTACAACTACAAAAAAAAAATTACGACAACTTCTTACACTAGATTTAAGATAGAATTTTTTGAACTTAGAGCGTTGATAAGTAGTGAAAAGTATGCATGGTGTAAATGATTAGAGCAATTCGTAAGCTATTTAATATCTGCTCATTTAAAGCTCGAATTAAGTTGAGTTTAAATCTTCTTAAGCTGGAGCTCGAGTTTAAAACTAAACTTGTTTGATAAATGAGCCCGAGCCAACCTTAAAACTAAGCTTGTTTAAGTTTTTAGAAAATTTATAAAATAAAAATGATGAAAAAAAGAAAAAGAAAAGTAAAAAGAAAAAGAAAAAGAAAAGTAAAAGTAGAAAAGTAAAAGTAAAAAAGCAAAAGAAAAAACAATTTAACACCTCTTTTAGCTACACACCTACATAATTTGTCTTTTACGGGAAGGGGCAAAAGAGTCAGTTTAGAAAAAAAGTTAATGCGATTATTAGTATACATTTTTTTTGAACGACAAATTTCATTAAAAACGCTTGAGCCAGCAAGATGCTAAAACTCAACCAAAAAAAAAAAACATACAACACCACCCAACAACAAAAACAAACTACCACCGAACCAAAACAAAAAACACCCACCGAAAAATAAAACAAGATTACCAAGAAAAATTTTCCCATTCCTCCCAAGTTAAAGAATCCCAAGTGACCCTATTTTTTACCCAGAAAAAACTAAGCGATTGAACCTCCTTGAATAGCCCGAGCTGCGACCGATGCCTCCCATTGAATACCAAATCATTACGCTCCTTCCAAATGCACCAAATAGCAGTTAATATAATAGCATGAAACGCCTCAGTCTTCTTATCATTCCATTTACATGAACTATGTAATTCCAACAAATCCCTCACCGAAAAGGCGTAAATTGGTTGTACTTTACACCAAGATGAGATCCCCTGCCAAATCTTGGAAGCAGTAAAACATGCAGAGAAAAGATGATCCACAGATTCCTCGTATTCCCCACATAACACACATGTAACCGAGTCAACTTGAATTCGCCGCTTAGCCAATGCAATCTTAGTTGGTAGACGTCCAAGTTGAGCCTTCCAAGCTAAGATATTAACTTTTTTAGGAACCCATTTGCACCATTTTAATACAAATCTCTCCTCATTATCTCGAGCCATGGAACATAACTTTCTCATTGACTCCACCGTAAATAATCCTCTGGAATCACCAACCCAACCCCATTGATCAATTCCACCCCTTGGAGGATACATTTTAATAATTTCAATGCAATTGTCAAGTTCTAACAACTCAGCCATGGAGGCTGGTGGAGACCTCCAGATCCAATTAAAATTTGGTTCTCCTTCCACCCAAGTGATCCTTTCCACTACTCGACAAAGTTTATTCCGTTCCAAGGCGTATAAAAGCGGGAACAACTCAGAAAATGACCTGTCACCAGCCCATATATCATCCCAAAAAAGCCACAGAACTACCGGTGCCAACCTTGCATTTGAATAGGGATTTAAGCTGAACGTTTTGATTCAGAAGGATATGGTCAATATTTACTATATTCTTCCATGTGGCAGAGATTATGCTTTTGCATGGCATAAATTCTGGCACCCGAATAGACACGTGAAAAGCATCAATAACCCGACGCCATAATCGATTAGGTTCAGTCTTATATCTCCACCACCACTTAGCTAACAAAGCAAGATTTGAATCTCTGATATTAGCCACTCCCAGTCCCCCCTCTTTTCTAGAGAGCATTACTGTATCCCAATTGACCCAGTGAATTTTTGTGCGATTCCTAGAACCGCCCCAAAGGAAGCTCCTTCTTATCTTATCAAGAATATTAATCACCCCAACCGGTGCCTTAAAAAGGGAGAAGAAGTATAATGGGAGACTATTTAAAACAGAATTAATCAAAACAAGTCTACCAGCCATGGATAGAACTGATGCTTTCCATTGTGATAACTTACTTTCAAATGCATCCACAACCGGTTTCCACATAGCCAACCGATTCATATTAGCTCCCACCGGAACCCCCATATAATTAAAAGGGATTGAACCCCTTTTACAGTGCATAATTTCAGCCATGTTCATGGCAGAGTTGTCATCAATGTTTATCCCATAAAAACTACACTTATTCAAGTTAGCCTTGAGACCAGATACTAGATGAAAACAACGTAAAATTCTTACCAGATTTCGAACATTATTAATACCATCCTCCCCCACCAATATGACATCATCTGCATACATCAAATGAGATAAAGTGGGGCCAGAATTTGGGAGTTGTATTCCTTGGAAGACCCCCGCAGAAACAGCTTTATCCAACATGAAATTGAATGCCTCCATTGCAATAATAAATAGAAAAGGAGATAATGGATCCCCTTGTCTAACCCCTCGAAAACATTGAAACTCCCACGTAGGGGAACCATTAATAAGAACCGAAGACCTTGAACATTCCAGAATCCCTTTAACCCAACATCTCCATTTAATGGAAAAATTCATTTGTTGTAGGATGGAATCAATGAAGCCCCAAGAGATCGAGTCAAACGCTTTGTTAAAATCTAACTTGTAAAAAATAGCCTTCTTTTTGTATTTCCGTAACCAGGCATATAATTCATTCATAATGAGAGGACCATCTAGAATATGCCTTCCAGAAATGAATGCCATTTGACATTCCGAAATAATAGATCCAATAACAGAGGAAAGCCTATTTGATAATACTTTGGAAATAACTTTTGGTAAACATCCAAGTAGGCTGATTGGTCTAAAGTCATTAAAGGATTGTGGATCTCTACCTTTCGGGATTAGATGAATGAATGAGGAGCCACAACTACGATGGATAGATGCATGATCATAGAATTGATTGAACACCTCCAGAAAATCATCTTTAAGTAAATCCCAATAATGCTTTAGGAATGAAAAATTAAATCCATCCGGACCCGGAGCTTTGTCACCACCAATATCCCATATAGCCAATTTTATTTCTTCCAATGTGAATGGAACTGATATGCCAGCAGCCTCCCAATCCTTTAGTTTATTAATTCCTTGGCAATTTATAATTGGCCTCCTCAATAATGGTTCTTTGAACTTATTTTTGAAAAACTTCCAAGCATGACGTTTTAGGATGTCCGGATCTCTAATCCATTCACCGTTAATGGACAATCCATTAATACGATTGGAAGCTCTGTTATTTCGGATCATACCATGAAAGAAGGAGGAATTTTCATCCCCATCCACAGCCCACTTAACTCTTGATTTTTGTTTTAAATCTGACAACCGTGCTTGTTCCAATACACGAAGATCTTGTTTACATTTCAGCCACCTTTCTCTTTCCATATTTGAGAGAAACCCAAGTTCAGCAAGTATTTCCATCTTCTGACATTCATTTATTAACATTTGACATTGGGCGTTTTGTATCTCATTCCTCTCCTGCCTCCAATTTTTAATTTTGGTCTTGATGTTTTTAAGTTTATGCATAAACATAACATCCGACCTACCAGTCGACACCAGTTCCCCGGCCGCTTGTGTGACCACCTCATCAATCCCTTGTATATTCAGCCATGAAGAATAGAATTTAAAAGGCGTTGGGCCAAAATCCATCTTAATTGTAGAGAGTGTAATTGGGGAATGATCAGACCATTTTCTAGGATGTGCGGTTAAGATTGCTTCAGGCCATCGGTGGTAAAATCGATCACAAACTAGCACTCTATCAATTTTACTAAATTTGAACCCATCGTTTGACATATAGGTAAATTTCAACCCGCCCATTCTATACTCATGTAAACCTGCCCGAAATATAAAATCATTAAATATCCTAGCTCCCCGATGATCGAACTCAGAATTGAGTCTTTCAGAGCTATATCGGACTTCATTAAAATCTCCCAATAGTATCCACACCCCATCTGAACTCGACATTAAATTAAAAATAGTATCCCAAAGCACCTGTTTTCGAACAACATCTTGGGGTGCATAGATATTAACTACATTGAAAGGTTCAGTAATGCCCACCACGAACCCGAAGACATGAAGGAAGTTCTCACCTTTATTAACCCCTTTTTTTACAAAGACATCAGGATCCCATATAGAAAGGAGCCCCCCCCGAACGACCTTGGGCATTTACATAATCCGATTCCATCTTCTTATAACCCCAAAATTGTTGAACTGGTAGTTTAGAGTTATCCGCAAACTGAGTTTCCTGTATACACAAAAAATGAATTTTGTTTTTCATTTTAATAGACTTAATCCATTCTGCTTTATGATTGTTACCGATCCCCCTGATGTTAATGGAAAGAAAATCCATTAAAGATATTTAATTTACACCTTCACCACCGATTGCTTCCTTAATTTTCTCTCTAAAGCCTTCCAAATTAATTCCCATAACATTCCCAACCGAAATAGTTTCCTGGATTTCCAATTGAAGTTGAGCCGTAAGATTATCCGCACCATGTCCCAGATCCTCCACCGGGTTCCCGTGGCAATTGTGATCTCCAAAACGAAAGATGCCTGACGAACCATCCGCACCTGCATCTACCGCATTGTTTCTTACCGCCGGTAGTCCCTTCCTTCGATTTCTCCTTGCCGCACGGTTGTTCTTCGATGGTGAAGGGAGGTTCAAATCAGGGGTTAGGGATTGGACATTCAAATCCGCCATTGTCTGCGTTACCGAGATTGAACCTGAGATCTCACATACATCCGATCGTGGTCTCTTTTTCGGCCTTGACTCTGGAATATCTAACCCAATATAAGGCCCAAACTCACCAGGCCCATATGAAGATACTGGGATATTTAAAAAATTGGTATTTGGTGTTTCATGGACCCGTTCTGGCACCTTTTGTACTGCCACGTCTGCATTTGAAAAACCTTCATCCAAAACTGCATGAACGGTAGATGGGTATGGGTTACTAATATTATTTGTGTCAGGCCCAGTATGTTCAAGCCCATCTGAGTCACGTCTCTCCATATTAACGTTCAAGCTGCTACTATTCAAATTATCAGGAACTGTTACCACCTTTTGAATTCCCCCAATATCCTCCATATAATAATTAAAAGTTTCGTTGACTTTATCGTGAATTTCATTATGAGCCGCCACCTTTTTACTGGGTCTCGTCAAATGACCTTCCCCATCCATAGAGGGTATAGGCTCATCATGATGTTCCACCAATTCACCTTCCTCTCTCTCCTCATCAATGCACCTATCCAGTACCCGATTTTGAAAATTTGAACGGTCATATTGATTCCGTTCAGAGCAGTTGAGCTCCGATGAGGAAGAAAGGAAAGAGGGAGCCCAATCTTCATCATCTTCACATACTTGAACTTGGAAACGTTGATCCAAACAAGTAACGGAAGCATTATCTTTGATTCTGGACAATTGATGAGTAAGGATAACAATTTTCTCATACACCAAATTACACTCATGATAAGTCGTAGAGGATCCCATAATGATTTTTCCATAATGTTCACCAATCTTATTAAAGCAGGAAGCATCCCAGAACTTGACAGGAAGCCCATATATTTTAAGGATAGCAATCCTATCAAACACATAATCTTGACCTTCCCATAGAACTAAACTAGAGAACCATGCAGACCATTCATTCTTCATATCAACCAGGAATCTTTTAGCTAGAGCAGAACCCGGAAAGGAAATAAGGATTCTCAATCCACCAATATATCTTACCACCCCATCGATAAAACCCACTGATTCAAGCAAGCTGACAATATTATTTAGAATATTCAAGTCTTTGGTAACTCCCATTAAAGAATAACCCTTCCACCATTTTGCAATACCCGACTTATTTGGTTGAATGCTAATCTGAGTAGCATGAGATCCACCTAATAAAGCATCCTTATAAGAAGACGAAGCCACCGTCTTTCCTAGCCCAGAACCATGCCCCTGGAACGGCTTGTTAAACGTACTTCCATTCTTCATACGACCCCGAACCGTATTATCCAGAAAAAATTGCTTTTCCCCACCTTTGTTATATTTAGCTATATTGACACTGAGTTTGGCCTCATCCAATTTAATCAAGTTTAATTCCACCAATAATTTATGGGCTTCCTTGACATTTCTGTATCTAATAAACCCAAAGAGATTACCCCCTTTATCCCTTTTTCTTGCAATATAAGCATCAACCAGACAACCATATTTAACAAAGGTTTCTTTGAACCTGGAATCTGAAATACCCTCTGGAAGATTAGAGACGTAGAACGTAATCACCTGAGAAAACTTGGATGGACCACCATTAACAGACGACTTTTGATTGAATCTTTTCCTCCGTTGAACTTCTTCCCATTGCTCCCGTGCTTCCACCATTGTAACTTAGCACACCACTAAACCATAACATAAGACTTGTTCTTGTCTTGTTTATTATTAGTATACATGATCTAACTTTTAAAAATATGGATAAAATATGTTTGAAGTTATCACATGTAAGTATGTAGACAAATGACTGGTGTTTTGAAAACGGAACCGGACTTTTCGATTGGATCGATCGGACCGGTAACCGGTGGGGTGGCCGGCCCATTTATAGCATGCAAACTGCCCTCTCAAGAACCTGCCGGTTGAGCCGGTTTACCGGTTGGATCGGTTTTTGTATTTTTGTATTTTTTGTATTTTTTAATTTTTTTTAACTAAAATCTAAAGAATAAAACATTAAAATCAAACCCCGTATTTTTTTTAACATGATTATGTTTGTTTGAACATTAATTATGTGTGTTTAAATGTTTTTATAATTCTATAATATTTTTGGAATTTTTTATATATTTATTATATTATCCGGTTCTTAAATCCGGTCCAACCAGTAACCAGTAAGACGTTCGGTTCAACGTCTGGTCCGGTTCTGAGTTGCTAATGACGTTATTTTTCAACTTACTCCACTATCTATGCTTAGTAAAAACTAAAAGGATAAAAAAGCATCACGTTAAACGAGATCCAACTAATTGTTAATTATCATTGGGTGAATGAATATCATTTTCTTTTTTAATGGTTTTTTAATTGAGATCCAATTTTATGTTTGTCTTTTATTAGCGTAATGTTTATCATTTTCTTTTTTGATGGTTTTTTAACGTTTTACTTTTATAATTTTCTTTTAATAACTTTATAATTACTACTCGTGTGTCTGTGTGTACGTTCGGGTCTTTGATGTTTTTATGTTTCATTTATTTTTATTTTGTGGTTTTTCTATGGTCCGTCGCTCGTCACGAAGAGACTGTGTGAGACGTTTTTTAAGGGCATTTTAAGGTTTTATTTTTACTAATGTTATTTTTATTATTGTGAATGCAGTTGTGTTTTCGTTTAAGTTTTATCCCAAGATTTTTAGAAATCGGTTCGCCTTCAACGTGAAATGAGTGTGCTAAATCTATGGGGCAAGGCGTACCTCATGATCAAATTTGTACTTGTTATTTTTAAGTACACTCTCATGTTTCTTAACACTCATGTTTACAACGATCTAAATGTTACTAGATTTATGAATATGTCGTTTCGACATGTTCTTTCTTCAATGTTTGATATTCAGGCACAACTTCATATGCTTTTCTATACATTCTCTTTTATAATGTATTATCTTATAGAACGTCTTAGTTGTATTCTTATGTAGTATATTGTGTACCTATTGCGATCCACATTTTGATATGAACTATATTCATTTTTTTAATGTTTTGTGCATAAAGGAAATTCCTGCCACAACACATGAAGCGATAAACTCCATTAAGAACACTAAAAAATCCAGTTCTAAGTATATTTCACTCAAATACAAATGTGATGAAAAGCATTAAAAAGGAAATTACAATGACGGCTTATACACTAAAAGATATTGTAAGCTACACATAGACACACCAGCTCGCCTTAAGTCTATAATCTAATCCTAGCAATTTATTCTAGGATAAAGGTTTATTCTAGGATAAAGGATCAATGGCAAACTACAACCATTGATCATGTAAGCATTACATGCCATGATGCATCCTCTAGTTTGTTTATACAATGAATATAGGACACATGAGAATATTGATTATTATGTTGAGCCGAGGAACTTTGTCAGTTGCATTGTTAAGGTTGCTCCACTGCTTTTCGGAGCTGGCATAGTCAAATACTGACATATTTCTCAGGAGTGAACAGTCAATCAAAAGTAGTCACTTGTCGAAAGTGTAGTCATCAACAAAGGTCTTCTTGATGTATCGACAACTACAAGTTCCTTAGATTGTAGTCTATCGAAAGTAATTACTCTAAAACCTTACGTGTACATCGAAAGTTAGGTAGACTTCGAAAGTAATTACTCGGTATGTCGGTAGTTGCAGCTTCAGAAGAACTCTTGTTTGAACTGTGTTCCGAAAGCTTCTCATGCTTGGAATAAATCAAGAGTAAATGTGTTTTGATTAGCCTTAGTATAAAATATCCTTATAACATCCTAATGGTTAAGGTGCACCTCCTTTATCCTAAATGTGGATGGTTTAAATCCTACAAAAGACATATGTGATGTAAATTTAGAAGTGATATTAAATGAGTGTGTTTACGTTATAAAAATAAGTTATTCAACACATAAAATATTGTTCGTCAATAATGTTTGTGTTCTTTCTTGTAATATTCTTTCAGCATTGATTTTCAGATGCAATTACAATTTCAGCTCTCTATGGCGTTAATGTTATTTTTCCTTATGTTCATGTGATGGTGGAGGCCTGTAGTGTGACACCCGGCAATTTCAGGTAAATTGCAACCCTTACAACTTTGTATTTTACATTCATACTTGTTGCATTTCATTTAATTATGTTTAATTAGATGAATTAAACACAAACAACTGCGAAACGATAGTTCAAGGAACTATCGAATCGTACATTGCACATTGTTTTGGAAACCAAGTGCGGCAAACACAAACACAAACGTAAAACAATAATTCGTGGAATTATTGAATTGTGCATTAGTAAAACACAAACACAAACTATCACCGATAATTCGAGGAATTATCGAAACACACACGAGTCTCACGAACGTTGGTGAACAAACAATTTAAAGATAATTAAAGTTCAAACGATGAGTTATAAACGTAAAATAATCGAAAAACGAATCAAAACAATTAAATTGGGCCAATTGGGCTCAACCAGCCAGGCGGTACGCCAAGGGCCAACGCTCGGGCCTTGGTGGTACGCATGGGTGTGGGCGGGACAATTTGAATGGCCCGCTCCCACCAGGCGGTACGCCTTAGACCATGCCACCACTCTAGGCGATATGCGCGGGTGTCTGAGGAGCCGTCTGATTATTTTAATCTAGGCGGTATGCCTAGACTCGCGAAGTTCCGCTAGACGGTGCGCGAAGGACCCTAGAAAGACAAAAATATATATATAAACATCCCCAATCTCTTCCACTCGGTTCCTTTCACCATTTACACCGATTTCTTGCACCTTCTAGCAACTAAACCCTCTGAAATCAGTTCCCAAACCTCTGTTAAACATTCCTTAAGCCATAGCCTTGGATTTTTGGTGTTCTTGGAGTGTTTGGAGCTCGAAGAAGGAGCTAAGAAGCTAGGAACAACCATCCATCCATTAGATCTTCACCATCAGAAGTTGTTCTCATTGAATCTTGCATTCTAAGGTAGTTTCCTATGTTTATCTATGGTTAGATCGCACATGCAAGGTGCAAAAACACACATGCGAGTGTTTGAACACATGCAACTCCTTGTGGCTCACATGCACGAATTTTGTAGTGCTCTTGAGTTTTATTTGATGTATTATGACTGAGATTGATGATAGAAATCATCTAGAATCGAATCTTGTTCGATTTGGTAAAGATTTGATAACATTACTAAAATAGGAAACTTTATTGTTGCATGTCATTGATTTGTGATGATTTAGACATGTTAGACATGTCTAGATGTTGTCAAATGCATATTGAAGTGTTTAGAAACACATTTGGGTGTTTGATTTTGTGAAAAATGCGATTTTGATAAACACTTGCTATTTATAGTAACTTTTATAAATCAAAAGAGAGATTTTGATGTTCTAACATGATTTGATGACCTTGGATTATTGAAATATGTTTAGAAATGATTCTTATCACATTTGGAAACTTTGATTTGATGAAAACGGATTTTAAACGGGTACTTTCTAAATATAGTAACTTTTGATGGTAAATTTGGCAATTTGGGCCTAAACGGCGTGTTACGATACTTGTACACATGTTAATGAGTTTTATAAAAATATTAGAAGTATTAGTTCTTTGAAAGGGGATTTCATAACTAAACTTTCCAAAAATAGAAACTTTTTAAATATAGAAAGTTTCCCAAAATGGTAACTTTCCATAAATGGAAGCTTTTACAACTACCTACGTGATTTATGTAAACGTCACTATAGGCTGGAGTCGTAGGATGCATAATAAAGTCCTACGTACGGGTCATGACACATAAACGAACTAAACACAACAAACGTGTCACCAACGATTCGTCGAGTCAACACACACACACACTCGGTTGAGCACACCGACACTTGAAGTTGTATGTGATACAACACACCACAAAACACATACTCACAACCTATATGGTTATAGGTGCTTACTAGTAGGATTGCTAGCACTCGCTATTACGAACACAAAAACCGGAACTGCTTTACCAGGTGAGTTCACGACCCCTTTTATCTTTTCTACCTATGGGGGAGAAAACATTACATTACAAACTGTTTTGAACAACAAACTTATTTTTGGATACATGTGGACATGCTTTATCACTATATGTATGTGTGGCACACATCATAACTCAAAGTCCTCACAACCACCACTCGGGCCGTTAGTAGCGCGGAGCGCCTAGCGTGGTAATCTTGGATAGTACTATTTGGGCATGACAAGCCCCACCCATCGTGCCTGGGAGGCCAACTCGACTGGAGGTCGGAATGGGTGCAATATTGACCAACACACTTTGCCATTATGTTGTGATGGACATGGCGGGAGGCACAACAGTCAGCTTCGGTACGAACCCACATATAATATAATTGTATTGACTAGCTATCAATCAGTATTGCATTGTAATGATATGTAGTCCTATGGCAGGTATTGCCACACTTACTTTAAACATTGGATGTTTATTACTTATGAAAAACCTGTGCTCTCACCAACCATTGTGTTGACTTTTTTACTCTCATGTTTTCTCAGGTAACTAAGGCACGCGCACAAGGAACTAGGATGCTAGGAATGGAGTCCATGCATCTGCTGTAGTGTCTTAGGCAGTTGCATCATTTAATGTTTATTCTGATGTGTAATGCTAAAAAACTTAATCGCTTCCGCAACTATTACTATGTATTGTTTTGAGAACTGTTTTAAGAATGCTTCCGCAACTTATAAATTCAACGATGTTTTGATAAACACATACATTAACTTCCGCAACTCTGATTTTATAAACTGTTTTATCCAATTTATTGGTTGTACGTATGCAACCAGACATGTAGGTCTCGCAAGTATGGCCGGAGACTGCGATCCTGCCCGGTCTCGATCGCGCCCTCGAGGGACGGAAATCCTGGGGTGCGACATGTAGGCCAGTATATAATGATAAACATTTGCAAGCTGGCACTTTAATTATTTTCAAAGTTAAAAGTATTAATTTTAAACAACCACTTGCAACGCTCACTGTTTTGTTTTTTTGTTTTTTTTTTGTTTTTGATTTTGTATTAAACAACCACTCACAGCTTATGATTTTCAGATGCAACTGCAAATTCAATTCTCTTAACTGTTAATGTTATACTCTTTATGTTCATGTGTGATTGTGCAGTTCAAGCTCAGAAGCAGTCTGTGAACATTTGACAATGAAAGATATCGTGATGAAGGATAAGCAAGCAATTGACATTTCTAGTGGTTCCCTTCCATATCTATTTGGTAATATGCATGCTTCTACTTCTGATGCTTAATCGAACAAAACATCGGATATGTCGTTTGTTGGGGAATTCCTATCGTATATGGTATCTTTTTTTAAAAGTAGTGTTTCAACTTTCTAGTGGATGGCTTACCTGAAATTAACTTCAAGATAACATAGAAAACGAACAACATATAAGATAATAACTTAAGCAAAACTCATAGAAATATGTTATAAGAATGTATTTTGTAACTACGTACTAAACAATATTAGGTACATGTACATCATCTAAAATTTTACTTTTGAGAAGACATGCTAATGATATCATTAGAGAGCTTTTGGGCCGGTTGTACTTATGATGTGTTGAAATCATGTCTTTTCTAGTAAATTAATGGTTCAAGTCTCATAGTAAATCGTGTTGAGGATAACTCAAACTAAGTTGTCACGTCAACTAGCTGTTGTTATTTAAGTTCTCATGCACGTGTTCTTAATAAAAGTTTACGTTTGTTTTGGTTGTTGTCTTTTGACCAGGTTTCATGCTAAGAACCCAAAAGTTGTTGTTTCCTTTGGTTATTTAAGAGTTCTTTTGTTTCCTTTGAATGTATGCATTACTTTTCAAGATTACCAAAAAAAGCTTTGTTGAGTCTTGATCTATTGTTATTTAAGAGTTCTTAGTACAAATGTTGTGGTATCAGAGCTCGGTATCTACCTGGCTTTTCATCTCATCTTCTTGGTAGACAACGTGCCTCATTTGCGGAGCACACATATAATGTATATATGTGTGGGCCTTCAAGAAGCCAAAGTAAGATTGCACTAATTTTAACGTTATTTTACTTATTTTGTGAAAATAACGTTAAAAGTGTTGGGATGATTAACTTCAAACGATAACTTTGAGCTGAGAACTCCTTCGAAGCAGCCTCTCTATCCCTACTGGGATAGGGGTAAGGTTTGTATCCATCCTTCTCCTCCAGACCTTACTGAAAAATGGGAATATATTGGGTAAGTTTGTTTGTTTTCTTGGTAGACAAGAACAATTCAAGAGCTTCATCTCAGATCATACAAGTGTTCAAGGCCGAAGGCTATGAACACTATAGCATTCAACAGAAGACCATTTTAAGATCACAAGAACTATGGGAAACTGTGGATTCTAGTATTACTATCACTGGAGATCAGAAAAAAAATAAAGAAGAAAGGAAGAAAGACGCTAAAGCCGTAGCAAAATCCCACAAGGGATACATGGCCAACTATTTTCACGAATTGCTGATGCTGAGTTGCTGACTATATCAAAGAAACCTAGGAAACCCTAAAGATGTAGTATGATGGTGACTCACAAGTGAAGATAATCAGATTGCAATCACCGAGTAGAAAATTTTAAAATCTCTTAATTAATGAATGATAGTGAACTCATTGACGATTATTTCAATTGAGTGATGGGAATTATGAGCTAACAAATAGCATCTGGAGAAGATGTAAGTGACTAGAAGATTTTTGGATAGATACTTATGAGTTTATCTCCTAAGTTCAATTATGTAGTACCATTTATTGATGTGGCTACCAATTTGTAGACATTTCACCTATGAAACTGAGAAGAATCTGGCAATCACATGAAAAGAGATTAAATAGATGTTGCAATACAACCAAGTCACTTATGAAGATGGATGAATAAACTTTTCAAGATTTTAAAGCCCAACAACCAAAAGGTCATTCCTTGACAAGATGGGCAATAATTTTAGAGGAAGAAGAAGCGATCGTGAACATGGGAATCCTAGAATACCAAAATAATTCCATTGTTATTGTCTTGGCCATATTAAGAGAAATTATAGGTTTAATGAAGAAGTTTAAGTCAATGTAGCCATAGACCAAGATAATGAAAAAAATTCAAAATGAAGACCACCAATCTGGAATCTAGCGGGAGCACCGATTTAGTTCTGGCCCATAGTCACATAAATCGCGGTTCGTTTTGGTACGAAAACAAGGTTCGCTAGGTTCAACGAATTCAGTACGAAGGGGGTAGGTTCATTTCGGTACGATGTACCATATAGTCCAGTTCGTTGTACCCCACTAAAACAGTTAAATGTCAGATTAGAAACATTAAATGTTAAACATGGATGATTTTTATATATATTAAATAATTCTGATTAAACTCGACTCAAAATATGAAAATCCCTAAGTCTCATACTCCTTTTACGTCTTCTACAAAAGTCAAAAGGTAAAAGCTCCAGCACCATCAAATTCTTAAACCTCGACGCCGCCAATTCCCTCGTAATCCGCATGCTCTTCACCTCCAAAAACGACATAGCCGGAATCAAGTACAACGATTCGAATTTCACCATCATGTACCGTGGAGTACCGGTGGTTTGGGGAGTGGTACCGGGGTTCTACCAGGCGGCGCATAGTGTGAAGAACGTGCAGACGACGGTGGCGGTGGATCCGGCGAATTTGATCGCCCACGAAATTAAATCGACAAAAATCAGTTTCAATAGACCCAAAATTGACGTACCATATCAATGAAATTTGATGTTCCAGATGACGGAAAGTCGAAAATTCCTTTGATTGAAGTCGCGATCCATGTTGATTGCAGTTGACGAACCCAGGAATTGAAAATCGCCGTACCATAGCGAACCAAATCGCTAACGATTTCCGATTGGGTAAGGTACGTACCAATACGAAAATCGCGGCCTCTCTAGCGATTTCTGTGACTATGTTCTGGCCCATAGTGCATCATCAAGGACTCGATCCTTTTGACACTTTGCATAATTCTTTTATTGGGCATGCTAACAAGAGTGATTTTGGACAAACAGATCTCTTTAACCCAAATACATAGAAGAATTTTCCACATTTTGGTCTTCGCTGATTTATCAGGCATTTGTACGTTATGTCATGGACTTTGAATTTGGGTGCTACTTTTCATGTGACATATGATGTTCCATACTTTTTGGAAAAGGTCGTTGTTCTAATGGTATGGCTACTATCTCCAATATTGGTTGTCCTTTACTTCATCCTACTCATATACTTGGAAATGTTTTGATTGAGATTTTCTTGATCATGTGTTTTCATAGACTAATCATTATTGAACACATCCAATTGGCTATGATTTTTCATGGTTGTTACCCAAAGAACATGTTCTTTGGTTGTAACCCCCGTATTTCAAAAACACCCGACACGTGTTTTAAAACGACATTCAAAGTAGGTCCCAAATTTTTCAAAATTAAACCTTCAGTTTAAACACTCAACATAACCCAACTCATCACCAAAAAGAACATTTACAAGTGTTAACAACAAACACCTAACACATCCTTAACAAACTGATGTGTAGCGGTCCGTACCATAAAAATAAGATAAATGAAACTGTCTAACCTAAGCTAAAGACACTAAAACTAATCCTAGACTTAGACTCGGCCTAAACACCTGGTTAAAATCGGAAATCCTAAACTAGACCGCTGCGTAGGCAAGTGTACCTATCGGTGACAGTATAGCTTATGGAAGACTGGATATCGAACCCTAAGGACACTAGTTTGACAAAACTAACCTAGACTGTGAACAAATAAAATAAAGGGGGGGTTGGTGCAACTGGTGAAAACCTAATTGAGACTGTAACTAACCAACTAATTAAGCTAACGACTAAACACTAGAAAAGATGACTAACACTGCAACTAAAACCGGGACTGTAAAATGAATCTAACTGCAATAGGGAAAACTGGTATACCTAGGCTGTGAATCAAAAGTGTGGCAGGTGATGACTTGGACCGACTTGTGAAGGATGAAGACTAGGATCTTAAGAAAGTAACATAGAATGACCTAATGGGACCCAGATCAGATACCAGGTGACACTAATGGAAATCCTAAGAATGTAATGTATGCACTAGTATACCGGGTCACCTTCCGGATTTTCCCGATATGCAATTGCACTTAAACGGGTGGATCACCTCCCGGATTTCTCCACCCGCGTGTGTCCTAAGACACTAGAGGATTGTAAAGTTGACTACTTTGACATGGATTGACACAAACACTAAAGAAATCTAAGACAACGCCCTCCCGGTCGTTTAACTCAAATATCCCAAGTGAAATAGACCAACCATCTAACCTATCACCTCCCGGATTTCTAGTTAGGTCACACATGAGAATTACAACACTTAATGCTATTAAATCCTATGGAATGTGATCACCAATCCACAAACTAACCTATAACACCAAGTAGTAGGCCTAACATGCATCTGATGATGGAAAGACATTCCTAGATTCTTGTGGATCTAACATTCATCAAATATCATCATTCAACACATGCAAATATCATCAAAGATCATAACTTTACAACTGATTACAAAGCATATAACATCCATAATCATAAATCAAGTCCAAACATCATAAAGTTCACAACTTTATCATCCCAAACCTAGGTAAAACCAAGATCTAGCCAACCAAAGTCAAAACAGAAGCTAAACAGTAGATAACAAGGTCTGAAATCATCAAATAACTACTGAATACAAGATAAACAAAATGAAGAAAGAACAATACTCTAAATCTTCCTTGAATCTTCACTTCAATCACCCAAATCAAGCCCTAACATCCATGGTTAAGCTCCAGCTGCTCTAGGGGCTTGATTAGGGTTCCAAAATGCCAGAAGACTCCCCAAAATCGGCTGGATCACTTCCCTTTTGTAGAGAGCAAGAAACTAGGGTTTTTGGGCTGATAATGGTTTGGGGCGCACCGCATAGCGGGGGTGTGTGAGACTGGGCGGTGCGCGCGGGACAAAATAGTCAGGCGGTTGAGCTGACAGGCGCCTCGCCTGCGGCTATGCATCCTAACTAGGCGGTGCGCGCGGGTTAATAGGAATCAGAGAATGTTTCCAGGCGCACCGCCTAGGATCAAAGCTTGGCACGGGCCGATGCGCCTAGGGTCAAAATCTTCAATTTCTTTGCTTGGTCAACCGCTCTCGATTCCGATGCCCGTTTGCCTTCATTTCTGCTCCCCAGGGACAAGATCCTGTACAAAAATAAGGAAATGTAAAAAGGAACGAAAAACTACTCTAAAATGTAAACTATATACACTAAAACAGACTCAATTATGTACAAAATAAGATGTGTTAAACTAACACATCAAAAATACCCACACTTAAACCTTTTTCGTCCTCGAAAAAGCTTGCAAAATGGAATCACAAATCAGGGACTTGGCTTTAATTTGCAAAGGATATAACAATCCTAAATCCTTGCGTATTACCTCGATTGTTGGTATATTGGTCCAATCTAAACCGAAACACCAATTTCAAGTTCCCGAATCATGATTCTTTACGTTTAAGTGTAATCATTCATCTTATGGTCCCCATCCCTCGGTCAAAACAAGTTATCCTAATCCCAAGCAAAAGCTTTCAAGGCACAGGTTTAAGTCTAATGACTTAAACCCACCTCTATATGCAAACCACCTAGAGACAATCAAAATTCAACCTAATGATGGGGATGGATGAAGGCGTAAGCATTTTGCCTTTTTATTCTCTCATTTTTCTTTTATTTTTACCTCACTTGATCGTATTACAGCACTGTTTCACTCGGTTGCTAGCCGGGGTATGACAACTGCTTTTTAGCTCTTATTCTCTCTTTCTTTTATTTGCATAGGCTCAGCTTACTTAGTGGATTGTGTAATTTCTTTTATTATGCGGGCGCCATAGGCCTCGGATTTATTTTCATAAAAAGAGGACCTATGTGCAAGGTTTGAATTTTAAAAACTCTAGGTTGCAGGTTTACAGAGGTTCCTTTATTCACTATTACCCGGTTTCAGATTCCCCGAATTTCCCAAGTCTTAGACCCACAAGAATCATGAATTTAGGTGTATTCTATCAATCCTAAGGAACCTTCTATCGGCTGGGCCTACCAACAAATCCCAAATCAATACACAAGTTAGCCTCTAAAAACCAAAGTCCTAATCATAATCCGATCATCTTCCATTATTAAGTGCAAACTAAAATCAAGGACATTTTGTAGACTCTAGCTATATACAACCTAAAACTCTAGACTCGATCAAAATATGCACAATAAACAATAATTAATATTTACAGAAAGAGTAAAATAAGGTAAAAGGTGGAAAAGACTTAGCCGATATCGTGAAATCAACACACGTGAATCTAATCCGAAAAGAAGTTGATCTCAACTGCCGGTCGTTTGCGTATGGATAAAGTCTTAGTCGCCACCCGAATGGAAATTGAGTATGAATGGTTAGAACTAGACTGCAATTAAGATCTCAAACAACCAACAAAGATCAACTGTAAAATAAAAAGACTCAAAGACTGACTTGATTTATTTATTTACAAATGACTCAATTAAAAGAAAAATCTTTTTGTAATTTTCAATTTTTTTTTGTGTTTTTAACTTTAAATATTTACAATTTTTATTATTTATTTACAAGTTTTCATTTATTTTAACAAAAAGTTTATTCAAAATTTGACTTGATATATTCAATGACTTGATTTACATAAATTTACAACTAAAAGGGGCGCCAGCCTGACATACCCACACTTAGAACAACACATTGTCCTCAATGTGGATTCAGAAATGGCGATCAAAAATGAAAACTAAAATACAACAAGGAAAGCGACGAACTCCCTGGTAATATTGCAATCATGTCGTGAGTGGAGTCGCGCGCCTTTCAATATACAATGACAACTCAAATGTACAATTGTTAATACAACAACAAATGAATTACAATTTATGCAACAACATCATAATACAACCAATAATATACAAAATTTAGTAATCATACAACAACCACAAATTTACAAACACTTTTGATACAATAATTCAACAAAAGCAACCTATGAACAACATTAAAATACAAACAACCACAACAACAACAAATATGTAAACACAACCACAAACAACACATAAAAAGAAAACAACATACCAAAATATACATATATACAATGTCTGTTTGAATACATACAACTGAAAAAGAAAAATAAATGCACTAAACTAGATACAACTACTCCTCATTCGCCCCGTCATCTGAGTCAGAGTCGGAGCCGCGCTCGGGGGTCGGATGGGATGCGGGGGTCGGGCATCCGAGAGGGAATGTCAACGCTGCTCGCAGCCGCCATACGCCTGAAAATGTCCTCAATCAAGTCCATCCTCTGAATGACATATCGGAGGGTGAGACGAGGAGGAACAGGCGGTCGGGGCGGCTCGTCACGAGGTGGCCTCTCCCCTCGGTGCCGAATACAGTGTGTCGATGGCGGAGGAACGACGGATATGGGGTCAGGGAGGGCAGGAGCCTCCAACAGAGGCATCTAGCGGGGTGGTGTGTCAAATGTCACCATCCCCAAATTCTGCATGTCGTATAGAGCGTATGGCATCATCTCGGGGCCGAGAGTGAGATGCTCCACTGGATAAGAGTCAAACACCCGAAGACGACTGGCCAAACGGCAGACGTATGGACCCTTGTCCAGCCGTGCAGTATGCCCTCCCCGACGAGGCCTTGCGAATGATGTCAACAAGATAGTCGCGAGGTTCGTCGGGTGGTGGCCCTGAAGGCAGTATAGGCAAAATAAATCAAAATAGCTCACCTTGTCCTTGCCAGAATGGCGAGGGATCAAGGTGCACGCCATAACTGATGTATGTATCGAAGGAAAGGATCGCAGATCTGGGTGGCTAGCCGTCGGTCCGTGTGTGGAGGAACCGCTATCGTCCTCCAGTACACGGCCATCTCTTCTTCGGTGACGTATCCGGGCCTGGCTGCCCTAGATACGCCCCGAAGAAGGCCCTCAAACTCTTCAGTAGCCATCTCCTCCCGTGAGAAGATGCCCATGCTGACAGCAAAGTCGGCGACACTCATGGTATGTGTCGTTCGACCTAAGGCGAACGACACAGCTCCGGGGTAGGTGAGGGAGCGTGTATCATAGAGGAAGGTGGATAGGAACTCCACGGTGAGCTCAACATACTGCGGCCACTCGCAATGCAGTAGGCGCCCCCACCGTGGAGTCACCATGGAGTCAAACTCCTCTCCGCAGCCAAGCTGCTCGATGACTGCTCGGTCATATCCACGATGCTGGATCGTCTCTAAGCCTACGACCGTAGTCATGTGCGAGTACTCGAGCGTGTCCGTCGCGAACTGCAAGAATGTGTGATCTGATATGGCGTGCAGGTGCGGTGGAACTGGGCGAGCTTCTCGAGGTGGAACGACAAGCGGAGCGGAATATAGAATCTGACGGGCCGCGCGGCAACCGCTGTGCCTGCTGCTCGGCTGTGGTCGTGCGTCTGACCCTCTTGGCCCTCGAACTCGATGCCTCAGCCATCGCTGCAATAAAATACAACAAATATATACAACAAGTTAATATCTAACTACAATCCTAATTCCTAAGTTGATTAAAAATTTTATTTGAAAAACAATTATTTATTTATATACAACTTTGTTTGATTATTATTTTTTTGATTATTAAGTTATTTATATATATTACAGTGTGTTATTCTTTATTTATATACAAATTAATGATTAAGTATACTTTTATTTATTAATTTACAAACATTATTATTTATTGAGAAACGATTATTATACATTATTTATTATGATACATACATTTTTAATTATTTATTGTTATACAAGTATACATTCAAAAATTTATTTATGTCAAAAGTGATACATACATATTGTTTATTTATTTTTAATATACATAATTACATTATTCATATACGTATGGTAAGTTATTATTGTTTATTATTTATTTCACAATTATTCTTTATTATTTATTTGAATACAAGTGTTTGTATAAGATTTATTTATGTGCAAAATTATTTATTCATAATACACTAAATTAAATTATTTATATACTTAAGTAAATTTATTTATAAAACAAGTGCACATAAATATGTGTATATCTATACTATTATATAATGCATATTGGTTGGGTTGATCCATGGACTTTAAGAGATTAAGAAATTTACAACCTTTTATACTTAATGTACAAGCATTTAAGGCAGGTAAGAGGTTTTGTCCTGGGTCGGGTTTTACCCAACTGCCATGGGTTAGACCCATCAATTTTGAAACTCAGTATACTGGAGAGGGGTCAGGGGTGTTCGTTCTTCTTTAGGAAGGTCATCTTTCTGCTTTTATCGATTACTGAACAACAATCACCCAAGAGGAAATATTTATGGGCGGGCAATTCAAATAGGAGAGTGATTTCAAAAATACGCAACTTCATCAGCATCCTATCCCATATTTAGGGTTTCTGCCTCACTCTGATCCAATCCTAATTGATGGTTTTCTCTTGTTGCTAACAACATCACCTAACGACAGCAACAATGAAATCAAACCAGGCTTGAGTGGTAGTAGGGATCAGGTTGGTCTCGAACTGCAAGCCGTCATGCTCATCTTACTTGTGGTCTTTCGATCGATTCTCCAAATCAGGTTCCTATATCGCTACCATTTTTTTTTCAATTCTATTTGAGTGTTTTATGGTTTGTTAATGTAAATTTATTGTAGATCTGTGAATCATCCTCCATTTGGGTGCATCATAATTTATCCTAATAATGTCAAAGAATTTTGTTTTGACAAGGAAAAAATGAGATTCAAAGGCAAGAATCAGCGAAACGTATCAACAAGAGTGGTTTTCAAGATGGAGCTCTGATTCAAAATTAAGAATCAGCGAAACGTATCATAATTTACCCTAATAAGTCGCATTATAAGGCCAGTTTACTGGTGTAGCTTCGATCGAATTGAGACATTTATTTTCGTAGAAAACACTGTTATTCCTTTTAATTTTTGAAAGAGGTGTTAATTTGGATATTTGTCTTTGGCTTGTTATCTGTTCTGTGTGATGTACAAACTGGTGAACTGTTGTAGGGTGAAATTAAGTGTTGTAAACGTGATTCTGCAGGTTAAATTCGTTATTCATGTATTCTTTTAGGGTTTTTGAAAATTAAGTGAGGAATTTGTTGCAGAAACACTTCACTCTAGAGTTTAGAAGGATTTAAAGATGTACAAGTGACTTGAACCCATGTGCTGAGATAAAGGTTAATGCTACACAGGATTAAGGATTATATGTATATTTACTCATAAATGTTTGATGCTTGCAGGAAAAGCACTTGTAGGCCCTATGTTTGGAGTTGAAGCAGCCATACTGGAAATATTCCAAGCTCCTCATATCCAGGTAGATGGTCAAGATTTTCCTCATACTATTATTTCTTGCTTATTATAGCATCAAAAAAATTGGAACTTAGATCTTTGTTTGTACCAACAGTTTAATCTTTGTGTTATTTTTTTTTGTGCATGCAATTGCCACAAAATGTTTCATTTTACTGTGCAAGCTGGATGTGATACGCTTTTGAGAGTTAGGTAACATATTTGTGTAATTCAAATGCTTACTTGAAGGTCACATGTTTAGTGCAACAGTTTTATCTGGTTATTGGTGGGCCCTGTACATTTTTTTTACCTTGGTAATTTGGACTTTGGTGTATTTATTGTTTTCAGGTCAATTGTTTTAATGTAAAAAGTCCATATTTAGCCAGCCAAGAGGTAAAATTAACATTAGTCAGCTATTCGTTTGACCTTACTTTGTATCTCTACTTACAGATAGTAATTTTCCTCTACATTATGTAAATAAGCTTGTGAAAAGCGTTGGAAAAAAAGACCAACCACCAGTTTGTGGCTAACCAATTTCGGTTTGTGGCTAACCACTTTCTTAATTGAGTATCTGTAACAATCACTCCGGAACAGATACAAGAAACTTCAAATATCTATTTTATTGAAGAATAATGGTTGAACCATGTAGATAGGTAATTGAGACGTGTAAGTCTTACGATTAAAATTGATCACATCACAATGTAAGTAGTTGACATGGGGATTTTTATTCTAGAGCAATTGAAGGTTTTATCTATTTTTTTATGGAATCCAAATGCATGCATTTTGAAGATTTGAGTTTGAACTGATTAATGCAACTTCAATTTAGAAAAAAATGGCTTTAAAAATCTTGAGTTTATGAATGTGATTTTAAATTTACTTGGTTTTAAATTTCAAAAGGAATTATGAGTTGGATATCTTAAACATCAAAAAATTTTAAACCCTTATTTAGCATTTGAGTGTCGTTTCATATACGTCATGGATAACAAACAAATATATAATTTATGATTTCAATTACAAATTCAAACGAATTTTTATGTTTGTCGGTTTTACTTTCTTGTCTTCAAACCTGTTTTATTTTTGTAGTATGCTCCTGGCAGATGTTCTAAAAAATAATGTAACGAGAATGGTGTAATTGCAGCAATTCAAGCCTTACAATACAACATCTCCCACATCTTTCGGTTAAAGGGTATTCAATTGAATTTGAGGTACACAGTTCAACAATAGGCACCCGTTGAGTTTTGACTTTTGAGTTCAAATCTATATCTTTCCAATTTCAAAAAAACTAAATGGTTACTCTATCAAATCATAATAATTTCTATCATGTTTGTAGATTTAGTTACAATAATCCATAGTGGTCATTTAAGTTATCCATTGTCTTGACGAAGTCCTCACAATTGGAAGTAAAGAATCAATTCATTAACCTCAAAAGTCAAGTTTCTAGAACATGTGTATCCTCTATTTTTTTTCTAAAAAAATATTTTTCAGGGGGCATTGGCAAATCAATTTGATCATTATCACATTTGTTCTTTGCTAAATTTAGTGTTTGTCTATTTAGAAGCAGGTTTGCAAATCATCTTAAATGGGAATTTGCTGTTATTTCAGTGTGTTCATGTAATTGAATGTCATTTACTCTTAATCCATTTTTGTTTGTTTAATTAATGGTACTCTTTAGGAGTTGATTCAACTTAATTTAATTTTGATTTGGGATTACATCTGCCCATTGTTACAAACATGAGCTAGAGACGACAATCTACATGTGCAAGTGGAATTCATTTTGGTAGAGGAGCTGCAAATGTGGTTCAATTCATTGTGTATGCAGATTATTTTTGGAAGAATTGTTTCAATTTTTTTTATTAAAAGTTTATGCAGATTAATTGTATATGTATGTATATTTGAATTTCAGTTAAGCCTTGCTTCCACGTCATAAGAACATGGAGTGCAAATTTATCGCGAGTTTTAGAAAGCCCACATTTATAATATTGCGAGATTCTGGTTCTTTGAGATTATTGCCCAGCTTCTTTCTAAAAGATTAATTCCATTTGTTGCTCTTGATGTGAGAAGATATGAAGTTTCAGTAACTTCATTTATAAATTATTTTGGTTGTAATCACTTCTTGCATCAAAAGATAACATACGAAGCCAGAGTTTAATTAGAAATACTCAAGTAAAACGAAGTGTAAGATATAGAATAATCATGTGTACATGAGAAATTTAATTAAAATTTTAAATAAAGAAAAGAAAGAGAGATTCTTATCTTTTGATGAATTATTCAAAGCTTTTTCCATTTTTGAAGTTTATGCTTAATGTTTTGTCATCTAAATTTATTTATATGATCATTGATCAAGTAGCAGTTACACTTGCACTGGACTTTCCTGGTAGTTGTGAGGTGAAGCTAACTTCTGGCACAACTGAAAACCATGTGATGCATACAAGTCTGATGTTCTTTTTGTGTACTTGAATATCCAGGTGTTGAATAAGATTGACGTAGAAAGAGCTTGTGCGCAGAATTGATTCATTGGATTTAGACATAACAGAATTGATTCATTGGATCCTTTTGTACTTTATTTCTTCCTAACAAGATCAAAAGCTTTTTCTTGGCAGACACATTAATATTCAAATCGTGAAAAGTTATGATTTCTCTAATTTTGGCTCACTAAATTTATTTTTACTACTCTGCTATGACTGTGAAATTGGTATCTTCTGGAAGCAGATTACTTTATATCTCCAAGAGAAAGGATTGTGGTCTTTAATAAAAGCTCTATTAAATGAGTCTCAGGATTGTAGCTCAAAGATGCTATTATTATGTTATTGGCAACACCATACTCACATACTGTTGAAAAGCTACAAATTTAAACTTGGGACATGAAGTAATTAATGTGATTTTTTTTCTTGTTAAATACTTGAATACCTAATATGAGCATTCATTATAATAATAGCAATACCTAAATAAATACTTGAATACCTTTGTTTCCTTACTGGTGGCATATTTGATACGTTTACCCCTGAATTTGTTGATTTGGGTCAATGTTTACATGTTTTTGCTAAATGTGTAGATAAGGGACAAGTTTTACTTTATGCTGCTGATTTGATGTTGCCATTGTTGGAACCTTTGCTCAAACTCTACCATATAAATAATATTATTCACAAAATATGATTATAATTAAACTAATATGGTCTTCTTAGTTATATATATTTGTGTAGGCACATGTTAAATTTAGAAGTTCAATTTTTCCATTTAATTTTGTTGACAAGAGAACTACTTTGACTTGCATTAATTACAATAGCACCAAACATAGAACAAACAAAGGTGCTTGTGAACAAATATATGTATTAATTTTTGTATGTATAATCTAAGTTGTGTTTGATATGTTTGTAACGCTTGTGACGTTGATAAATTAACAAAAAACGAACGTGCTATAAATTGTTAACGTCGCCGCATCGCGCGGGTTTCCGACTAGTATATATATATATATTTTATTTTTGAGATTTTGTGTATTAAGTATATATATATATATACTTATGACATTTTATTGGTTATTATTTATTTACAACTATAATGTATAAGTGTTTTATTTAAATTACATGAATTGCATTTATTTCAATTTATTTAACTAATCATATACACGGTTACTTATTATTTATTTATTTACATTTTATTTTATGTTATTATTTTTATTACTTTCACATAATACTTCTACTTTATTTATATACCAAGTATTTATTATGTTTATTTTATATTACATCATATGCTTATTTATTTTACAAAAATATTTATTTATTTTTATTAGTTATTTTGTTACAAAAATATAACTTATTATTATTATTCATTATTATCTTTCCGTTTTTGTTTTATTATATATATATATATATATATTTTCTTTTCTGAGACCATAAAGAATTTTTATTTATTTATTTATCTTTTATGATTATTTTTATTTTTATTTTTATAAAATTGGAAACATCTAAAATTAAAATTTAAATGAAAATAAAAAAAAACTGTAAAATTGGGACCGGGCGTATCGCCTGGGGACCCGGTCTTGGTCTCGGGCGGTGCGCTTGGGAGGAGAATCACCGGCAAACCCGAACTCCGGCAAACCCGAAGCTTTCCCGGACCGATTTTCATCCCAAAATCATGTTTTTCTCAATCCTAAACTAACCTAACCTATCCTAATCTAAGAAAATTGAAAAGAACAAGAAACGAGGGTTACCGGTGGAGTGGCGGTGGCGGTGATCGGAGACGGTGGTGGTCCAACCGGTGAAGCAGCTGCGGTGGAACGGAGGTGGTGGTGATGACCCGTGGCGGTGGTCGAGCGGTGGTTGTTGCATCCGGAGAATGGTGGGTAGGTGATCGGTGGTAGGAACGACGGGTGAGCGGGTGCGGTGATGGTGGAGTTCGGTGGTTGGTGGTCGTCGGATATGGTGATCGGAGGCGCTGGAGTGGTTGGAAGTGGTGGTGGTGGTCGAAGAACGGTGGTGGAGATGGTGGATTGTGGTGGCCACCGGTTATATATTATTTTCAAAAATTTTGGATCCGCGCGCATCGCCCCAGACCAGTCATTGGTACTGGACGGTGCGCCTGAAACAATTCTTTTTGAATTCTGGAGCAAACATCCGCGCGTACCGCCTGGGTTCACTGCTTAGATTGGGGTACCGCCTAGGGCTATTTTTTTGTTTTTGTTTTTGTTTGTTTGTTTTTTTTTAAAAAAAAAGAAAACCTAAGAAAATTAAACTAATTAAAACTAAATTAAATCCTAATAATTTTAAAACTAAAATTAACCTAATAGCAATTTAACTAAAATTTTAACTCAAAATCAAGAAAACCGAGTCAAGTGTTTCATGATGCAAATAGTGATCAAATTCTAAGCACGGAATGGTAGTCAACTGTTCGAAACGGTGATTCGAACGTATGTGACAATTACCCACACTTGAATCTGACATAGTCGTATAGGCGTAAATCCATCAACGCTCACGTAAGACTCGATATGCTAAGCTAAAACTATGTACACTATATACAAGTTGGTACGAAGCCCGAATCCCTAACCTGCGCGGGATTCGAGGAGAACAACCTCATCGTCAGACGGAATCAGGCCTCCAATGTAGGGCTTCAAACGGTGCCCATTTACCTTCCATGTATGGTCCTGAGACTCCAACTCAACCACACCATGCGGGAACACCTCTCGAACAACAATAAGGCCTCTCCAACGTGACTTAAGCTTTCCTGGGAAAAGCCTAAGTCTCGAGTCATAAACCAGCACTCGATCGCCCTTCTCGAACTCCTTGACCTTCTTCAACCTTCGGTCATGTAGCGCCTTCGTGCGCTCCTTGTAACTCCACGACTGAGCATATGCCTCATCACGTAGCTCATCCAACTCATGCATATGAAGAAACCGGTGCTTGGCAGCCTTAGACAAGTCTAAGTTCACGGCTTTCAAAGCCCAAAAGGCCTTGTGCTCAAGCTCTCAACCGAAAGATGACAGGCTTTCCCATAAACCATCCGATAAGGAGTCGTCCCAATCGGATTCTTGAATGCAGTCCTGAAAGCCCACAATGCGTCATCTAATTTGTCAGCCCAATCCTTCCTACTATGGCCGACAGTCTTCTCTAAGATTCTCTTCACCCCCCGATTGGCGTTCTCCACCTGACCGCTAGTTTGTGGATGATAGGCGGTTGACAATCGATGGGTGACCCCATACTTTGGTAACACCTTCTCCATCTGGGCATTGCATAAATGCGTGCCTCGGTCACTAATCAACGCCTTCGGGGTCCCAAACCTACAAAACAGATGTTTCAAGAATCTCACAACCACTCGTGCATCGTTGTCGGAGGTGCGTGTGCCTCAACCCACTTTGAAACGTAGTCAATAGCAACGAGGATGTACCTATTCCCTCGCAAAGCAGGGAATGGTCCCATGAAGTCAATGCCCCAAATATCAAAGACTTCAACAACCTGAATCGGGTGTTGGGGCATCTCATTCTTAGATGAGATATTTCCTGTCCTCTGACACGCATCACAGTTCCTAACTAAGTCATGAGCATCCTTAAAGACTGTGGGCCAATAGAAACCGAAATCAAATACCTTCTTCGCGGTGGAAGAAGGTCCATGATGGCTGCCGGTTAGCCCCTCGTGACAATGTCTAAGGATCTCCAAACCCTCCTCACGACTCACACATCTCCTAAAAACTTGATCTGCACCCACACGAAAGAGATAAGGAGCATCCCAGATGTAGTGCCCGGTGTCGGCAAAGAACTTCTTACACTGCTGGGATGTCAGCCCTTTAAGAAGGAAACCATTGGCTAAATAATTAGCAATGTCAGAAAACCATGGTAATCCCTCATCAAGCCTCTCCGTGCGGCAGATCTTCTCAATCCCCACGCTCATCAGCGTCTCCTGGGGAAACCTATCCGTCATCGCACCCTCGCGAATCAATTCTCTCTTCGGATCCTCTAGCCTAGACAAATGGTTTGTGGCTACATTCTCGGCACCCTTCTTGTCCTTGATCTCAATATCAAACTCGGACAGAAGGAGGATCTACTGAATCAATCATGGCTTCACGTCCTTTTTCGCAAAAAGGTAACGCAAAGCTGCATGATTGGTATAGACAATCGTCTTGGAGAGGACGAGATAAGACCTGAACTTGTCAAATGTATAGACAACCGCCAACAACTCCTTCTTAGTAGTCGTGTAATTCTCCTGGGCGGCGTCTAAGGTCTTACTCACATAATAGATCGGGTGGAAGTGCTTTTCCACCCTCTGTCCCAAGACAGCCCCCACTGTGAAATCACTCGCATCACACATGAGCTCGAAAGGTCGGCTCCAATCGGTGGCTATCAAAATAGGTGCACTCACCAGTCTCTCCTTCAAATACTCGAAGGCTCTCACACACTCCTCATCAAACACAAACTCCACATCCTTTTCAAGCAGACGAGTGATCGGTCAGGTAATCTTAGAAAAATCCTTAATGAAACGCCTATAGAAACCCGCATGACCTAGAAAGCTACGAACAACTTTAACATTCGTAGGAGGAGGGAGTTTGCTAATCATCTCAATCTTAGTTTTATCAACCTGGATGCCGTCACTGGATGCTTTATCAACCTAGAAAGCTACGAACAGTGACCGTGAAATGGCATTTCTCCCAGTTGAGCATAAGATTGGTCTCAACACATCTCCTAAGCATCTTCACCAGGTTAGTCAAACAATGATCGAAAGAACTTCCAAACACAGAAAATCATCCATGAAAACCTCCATGGAAGTCTCGATCATATCCTGGAAGATGGCAACCATGCATCTCTGGAAAGTAGCTGGAGTGTTACATAACCCAAAAGGCATACGTCGATATGCAAAAGTACCGTACGGGCTTGTAAAGGTGGTTTTCTCCTGATCCTCTGGTGCGATAGGGATATGGAAATAACCCGAAAATCCATCAAGGAAGCAATAGAACTGCTGTCCTGATAAACGCTCCAGCATTTGATCAATGAAAGGGAGAGGGAAGTGGTCCTTCCGGGTGGCATCATTCAACTTCCTATAGTCGATGCACACCCTCTATCCTATGACTGTCCTGGTGGGAACTATCTCCTTCTTCTCGTTCACCACCACAGTCATCCCTCCTTTCTTAGGGACCACATGAACTGGGCTCACCGAAGAAGAATCAGAAATACGGTATATGAGCCTAACATCCAACAACCTAAGGACCTCCTTCTTCACTACCTATCCCATGTTAGGATTAAGCCGTCTTTGTGGCTGTACCACTGGCTTGAAATCCTCCTCAAGCGGATGCGATGCGTGCAGAAGGAAGGGTGTATACCCTTGATGTCCATCAGCTTCCAAGCAATCACCTGCTTGTGCTCTCTCAGCACACTAATCAGTCTATTCTTCTCTAACTCTGTCAGAGCTGATGAAATAATGACAGGTAGAGCAGAGTCCCCATTAAGGAATGCAAACTCAAGGTGAGGTGGCAACTCCTTTAGCTCTAAAGATGCGGGAGCCTCAACAGATGGCTTGTCAGTTGGCTCAGATCTCTCAACCTCAAACACCGTGGGATACTCGGGAGGATCTAATGCTAAACTGCTAGGAATGTAATCAAGGTATGCCTCAATAGCAGCAGCATGGCCCTCATCCCTCACATCCTCATCTCTCACAACCTCGTCACCTAAGTCCTGATCTCTCAACAGATCTGCTCCACTGATGTAGTCCAGGCAACGATCCATAGAAGAGAAGAATGCATCTAAGAAGTAAACCTGATCGTCCTGGGCACTGGAGTTCTTCATGGACTTCACTACATCAAAGGTGACGGTATCATCTCCAACACACAATGAGATCTTCCCCTCAAACACATCAATCATCGCCTTCGCCGTGCGAAGGAAAGTGCGTCCCATAATGAGGGGAACTCTATCATCAGTCTGCATGTCAAGAATGACAAAATCCACCGGGAAAACAAACTTGTCCACCTTCACTAGGACATTCTTCACAATTCCCTTAGGATACTTGATGGAACAATCGGCCAATGCTAGGCTCATGCGCGTAGGTGCTGGCTCTCCAAGATCTAGATGCTTGTAAATCGAATAAGGCATCAAATTGATGCTAGCACCTAGATCAGCCAAAGCATGGTTCACAGAAGAACCGCTAAATAGACAGGGAATGGTGAATATCCCTGGATCCTCAAGCTTCTCTGGCAGTTTGTTCTGAACCAATGTAGAACGCCTAGCTCCCAAAGTGACAGTAGAGAGTGTCTCCAACTTCTTCTTGTTATACAGGAGGTCTTTCAAGAACTTAGCATATTTGGGCATATGCTGGAGAGCCTCTACAAATGGGAGATTTATCTTCAGCTGCTTAAACATCTCCAAAAAATGTCCATACTCCTGATCACGTTTCAACTGCAATGCATGTGCAGGATATGTCAGCTTGGTCAAGTCAACCTCAGACTCAACAACTACTTTCTTCCCTCTCTTCTTCTCCTCTAACTTCTCCCTCTTCAACCTCTCAACAGACGACTCACTGCTCGGTGCGGTACTTGCTGGGTCTAGCCTCAATGGCACCCTTGCAAGAGTTTCTAGCTCAATCTCCTCATCCACCTGCTCATCATCAACCTCAACTATCGGTGGTGGTTGCTCTATATCTCCTCCCTTACCACTGCGTGTGGTAACTGCCTTCACGTGGCCTCTCGGGTTTGTCTTTGTGTTTGCTCTAAAAGCACCACCTGGTCTCTCATCAAACCTCTTCGCGAGCTCACCAACTGACCGCTGTAGATCCAAGAATCCTGCCTGCTGGTTCCTAAGCAGAGTGTCATGCTCCGCAATCTTCTGGTCGCGCAGCTTGTCCTTGTCCACGATCTGATGTAGCATCTTCATCTGCTGAGCCATCATATCCTCCAGCTTCGTGTCACGATCCCTACTGCCTGAACTCTCAGGTGCATCTCTCTCAGCTATCGGAATCTGGTGCATCTGCGGTCTCTCATAGGAATTGCTGTTGTTCCCTTGCCATCATGAATGCTGATGCTGATTCTGGTTCTGTCCCTGGTTCTGGTTCCTTCAATTCGAATTCTGATTCCAGTTGGGGTTTGGATTGAAAGACCTATTCCATCCAGAATTGACGGCATCTAACTGTGCCTGATCAGTGACAGGGCACTCAGCAGTACTATGTCCTCCCCGACATATCTCACATCTAGCAGCAGCCATCTTCAACTCCTTTATCTCCTTAGCCATTGCTTCTAAGGCTGCAGCAGTGCTAGTGTCGGGTGTGACATGATGCATCCCTCTAGTCGAGATCGGCGATGCAACAGTAGGCTTAACAGCCGGTGCAGCTCTCCTCACGTAGGATGGATCCTCGTACTCAGCCAAGGCAAAATCCTTAAACATAGCCTCACACTCCTCCGGCTGCTTCTTGTCCATAATATGTCCCCCAGTAGCAGTGTTGAACCTTCTCTTCGTCTCCAAGGTAAGTCCATTGTAGAAATTCTCAACCAATGCCCAATCACATAGGCCATGCTGGGGGCATCTGCTCAGAAGGGAGTTGAAACGCTCCCATGCCATATAATATGGCTCATCATCATCCATCTGGAACGAATGGATTTGATCTCTCAGTCGGCGAACTTGGAAGGAGGATAATACTTCTTCAGGAACTTGGTCTGCAGATCAGCCCAAGTGGTGTTGGAATCCCTGGGAAGTAAGTTCAACCAGGTAGCAGCTTGGCCCGCGAGAGTGAACGGAAACAGACGAAGCTAGACGGCCTCCTTAGAAACACCATTGATGCGAAAGGTATCACAGATACGAACGAATAGAGAAAGATGGCCGGGGGCGTCCTCATCGTCAAGTCCATGAAACTGAGTGGAGTTCGTGATGGTAAACATAACATGTGAAGGAATCTGCTAGTTGTTGTTGTTGACTCCCGGATGTGTGATCGCAAATCTAGCTCCAAAAACTTCATGACTCACAAGCTCATGAACAGTACGCCTCGGTGGCAGGGGTGGTGGTGCCTTGGACATGTCGAAAGTAGGGTCAAGAAAACTTACCTGATGACATGCGAGCAAAATCTGCTCCGGTGAAGTAAGCTCAAACTCCGGTGCTCCCTGCGAACGGGTGTGGGGCATACACTTAGCTACACCCTAAAAAGATATGCAAATAAGACTCAATTATGCACAGATAAACCTAATCTAAGGCACAAATAGCAATTAACATGTAAAGGCACTAAAAGGAAATAAAACTAAACCCTAAAAATGGAAAATTGAGCTAAAAGAGGGAAAATAAGCAAGAAATGTCGACAATCTAAGTAATCTTTGCTATTGCCTAGTGTCCACGGCAATGGCGCCAAAAAATTGATGTGCAGCGGTCCGTACCCTAAAAATAAGATAAATGAAACTGTCTAACCTAAGCTAAAGACACTAAAACTAATCCTAGACTTAGACTCGGCCTAAACACCTAGTTAAAATCGGAAATACTAAACTAGATCGCTACGTAGGCAAGTGTACCTATCGGTGACAGTATAGCTTATGGAAGATCGGATATCGAACCCTAAGGACACTAGTTTGACAAAACTAACCTAGACTGTGAACAAATAAAATAAAGAGGGGGGGTTGGTGCAACTAGTGAAAACCTAATTGAGATTGTAACTAACCGACTAATTAAGCTAATGACTAAACACTAGAAAAGCTGACTAACACTATAACTAAAACCGGGACTGTAAAATTTATCTAACTGCATGGGAAAACTGGTATACCTAGGCTGTGAATCAAAAGTGTGGCAGGTGATGACTTGGACTGACTTGTGAAGGATGAAGACTAGGATCTTAAGAAACTAACATATAATGACCTAATGAGACCCAGATCAGATACCAGGTGACACCAATGGAAATCCTAAGAATGTAATGTATGCACTAGTCTACCGGGTCACCTTCCGGATTTTCCCGATATGCAATTGCACTCAAACGGGTGGATCACCTCCCGGATTTTTCCACCCGCGTGTGTCCTAATACACTAGAGGATTGTAAAGTTGACTACTTTGACATGGATTGACACAAACACTAAGGAAATCTAAGACAACACCCTCCCGGGTCGTTTAACTCAAATATCCCAAGTGAAATAGACCAACCATCTAACCTATCGCCTCCCAGATTTCTAGGTTAGGTCACACATGAGAATTACAACACTTAATGCTATTAAATCCTATGGAATGTGATCACCAATCCACAAACTAACCTATAACACCATGTAGTAGGCCTAACATGCATCTGATGATGGAAAGACATTCCTAGATTCATGTGGATCTAACATTCATCAAATATCATCATTTAACACATGCAAATATCATCAAAGATCATAACTTTACAAATGATTACAAAGCATATAACATCCATAATCATAAATCAAGTCCAAACATCATAAAGTTCACAACTTTATTATCCCAAACCTAGGTAAAACCAAGATCTAGCCAACCAAAGTCATAACAGAAGCTAAACAGTAAATAACAAGGTCTGAAATCATCAAATAACTACTAAATACAAGATAAACAAAAGAAAGAAAGAACAATACTCAAAATCTTCCTTGAATCTTCACTTCAATCACCCAAATCAAGCCCTAACATCCTTGGTTAAGCTCCACCTGCTCCAGGGGCTTGATTAGGGTTCCAAAATGCCAGAAGACTCCCCAAAATCGGCTGGATCGCTTCCCTTTTGTAGAGAGCAAGAAACTAGGGTTTTTGGGCTGATAATGGTTTGGGGCGCACCGCCTAGCGGGGGTGTGTGAGGCTGGGCGGTGCGCGCGGGACAGAATGGTCGGGTGGCTGAGCTGACAGGCGGATCGCCTGCGGCTATGCATCCTAACTAGGCGGTGCGCGCGGGTTAATAGGAATCAGAGAATGTTCCCTGGCGCACCGCCTAGGATCAAATCTTGGCACGGGGCGATGCGCCTAGGGTCAAAATCTTCAATTTCTTTGCTTGGACAACCGCTCTCGATTCCGATGCCCGTTTGCCTTCATTTCCGCTCCCCAAGGACAAGATCCTGTACAAAAATAAGGAAATGTAAAAAGGAACGAAGAACTACTCTAAAATGTAAACTATATACACTAAAACGAACTCGATTATGTACAAAATAAGATGTGTTAAACTAACACATCACAAACATTTACAAAAATGTTGGGTTTTCAACCAATAATGCGTTCAACCCGAGTTCTTGCGAGCAATCCGATCACATCCACCTTCACCCCTTCCATTCACCTGTAAACACCACAATTAAGTCACCATTAGTTCGTTAAAACCAAGTAATATCACCATGCCCGAATATCCAAGCATACATGACCAAAATAGTCAATTTTGGTCAAAATGTGCTCCCGGCGTATTGGTCAGCGTATGACAGGGATTTTTGAGACTTTGAGCTGAAGGTGGCGTATCATACGCCCCTGGCGTATCATACGCCGGACCCAGTCTACATATCGTTTTGTGCTGTTTTTAACAGTAGCAACACATTTCGCTCGTTTCCGACCTTGCCAATACCCCCATAAGAATTCTATAACACCATATAAACATAATAATCAAACTTTAATCACCTTTTGATGACCATAGTAGTCATAACATCAAACGATTTACTAACGGGTCGTTTTCACCCATATCACCAATTAAATTTTTTTACACCAAAGATTTCTCAAGTTAAGCAAATCACACCACTTGTGATTTACCCAACTTGATTCCACCAATTTAGGACATTCACACACCTTGCGAATAATCCAATTTCATGATCACACCACTTGTGATTCAAAACACCAATTTAAGTCAAACTTAAAAAATAAATTCACACTTCTTGAAAATTATTTCCATTCTTCCACAACACACACAAAACACCAAAAGCAAAAATAACTAAGCAATTTAAAACACATATTGCATGTTATTGACCACACTAGGTCAAACATACACCTATTCACCAAATTCAACATTCAATGCATATTCCACATACATATCATGTTATTGACCAACAACAAGTCAAACATACATCTATTCACCAAATTCAACATACAATACATATTCTACATACTGTCACACAACCCACGCCGCGTGCGGAATCCACGGCGAGTGACTATGTGTTCATATGCCAATGTTGGAAAATAACCCATGATTAACTATGTTACATAGAATTAAGTTTATTTAACAAACATAATACACCTCCGATACAACAACAAGTTTACTACAAGATGACTATTATACAATACGATATTTATGTTTTGTTTCTAAGTCACGACTATTTCTAGTGTTGATCCTGAACTAGATTGTTTTGCTGTCGCCCCTGATTACCTGAAACATGTAAATAAAAGTCAACTACAAGTAGTTGAGTGAGAACATAGGTTTTGTAGATTCAAAACAATTATTCAAACAATGATTTCCATGATCTGGTAAGCACAAGTGATCAAACAGGTACTTTGAAATTGAATCTAATTGAGCATGCAAACATCAAACCTAATGATAAATGATCATCAGTAAATGATTGTTAGTTCATATGATGATGTCCAACCCACGGTTGAATCGATTATGATAATGATACTTGTTTTCCCGCATATGATCATACCAGTACTACCAAGGGCTTGATAACAAGTTAATGATATTTACATAAGAATGTCCTCAAATAGCATCCATATAACCAAAGTTCCCAAGTGATCCACTTGTTTTAATGATTTGATAAATGATTTTCTTGATAAATGTTTATCATGATTTTCCTGATGATACCGATATATGATTTTAAAATGGTTGACAAAATATGTTTTGAAAATGCATCTACATGTTCCACCCCGAGTTTTGGTACAAGTTTAAAGAGAGAGAAAGAGGGCTATGATCTCACTGTTATATGTTGCTGATGATGATCTTGATGTTCAGCTGATGGGAAATCTTATATGATTCCTAGTGTTAATCCTCGGATCCCAAATCTGTAATTGATCAAAGTTCTATAAATTGTTTGTGCTTAGTTTGATTTCTCAGTTTAATGAATACCTATTGTATGGAAAAATCCTAACAAGGATTAATTATATCACTTGAAATGTGATATACTGGGAACCTATAATAACTTAGGTTCTTATTCAAACTCATGGACTCATTGGATTAATCAAAATCTCTTCTGATTAATCAAATAGGTATTGTTGTTGATTATATCACTGAAACAGTTTTTCAGATGAATTTCTGATTTAGGAATGGTCAATCCTTGCTACTGATCACGTAGATATCATAAAACATAATAATGTGACATTAGACTAGGTTTAATAACCATGTTCAACATACTAATCTGACTGTTATCATAAACATCAGATAGTTGTTTTAATGATTATCTTAATGATTGTGATTAGTTTGAAATACTTGGATTTAATCTTGCATTTCGAAGATTGATCAAAACAATCACAACCAATGTTATAACCAAATGGTTAAAACCATTATGATCTATGATATGATTTCATGATAACCGGGCATTATAACGGATCAAAATAAGGATTTCACCGTTAACCTGTCGAGTTCTACGTTTCTAACCATTCCTAATCAACAACTACGCAATAATCAACCACAAATCTCAAATCTGAGCTCAAGCAATTGATTTAATCAATATATTGCTAAATTAGTAGGAGAATCAAATTTTTACCATTTCGAACGGATTTTCGATTGAAAAACGATGATCCAACTTTGTAGAACTGATTCCCAGCCTCAATATGATCTTCCTTTGGACTTTCAGCAGGGTTTTGAAGCCAAAATTTTGATCAGATCGAGTTTTAAGTATGTATGTTCGAGAGAATGAAAATTATGAAATATCTTTCATGAAATCTGATATTACATTCTGATCTGCCGAACCTACGCATACCAGCCGTACCGCCTAGAGAGACCCACTAGGGCTAGGCGTACCACGCGGGCGCCTGGTCTCAGATATTTCTGGGGTCTCGCGCGTACCGCCCCGCATGGCTGAGTGGAGCTAGGCATACCGCCTAGGATCCCTGATTTCAATATTTTTGAACTTTTCTTCGTTTTACGATTCCGGAGAATCCGGAACTCTGTTTCTCATACGGTTTTCGCCTACATTCACGATTTTTCGAGATCTTTTCAATGGTTATAATTTCAAGGCCTGAAGAATTAAGATTATTTGAGCTCCTATAATGTTATTGTTTAGCTTCTCGTAGTTTGAAATCGGAGCTTCGTTTTGAAATTCCTCTTACACTCATTTTCTCTATTTTTGAGTCCCGAATATGAATCTGAAATTCATTGGTCACCTATATGAATGAATGTTAGGTGACGAATGTTTTATTATGAGGTTCTGAAATTATATTATAAAGCCCCATAATTGCATGTCATTGACCAACAAAAGTCAAACATATATTAATACACCAAATTCCACTCAATTGACTTTGGAAGTTCACACCACATGTGAATCATTCCAATCTTTACCACCATTTGTAAACTACTACATATCAACCATATCAAATGCAATTATAAACACGTATTGCACATTATCACCAAACACCAATAAGTCCTACACCAAATCAAACACCCAACACCCAATATGCATATTCCACATACTTTACAACACTTTCACACCACTTGTGAAATCCCTACATAACAATAACATTTAAGCAATTATAACATCTATTGCACATTATTGTTAAACACCAATTCACCAATATCCACTCATCAATGTAAATCCTAACAACATCTCAACACATATTCATATACATATGCATAACACACCATATCACATGTTAATTAAGATGAGTTGAGTGACTTACCTCGCTCCGATGTGTTATCCACAACCATCTCCTTCCCGGGTCGTTTGATTCCACTATTGCTTCCTATTATCACAACTAATAGGTTTAACAATAGAGTTGACTACAACTAGTCAAATTACACCTATTTGACCCATTATCACCATTTCAATCTAATTTTACATACAATTGCCCCATATTCATACCAATTCACCAATTTTGATTTTATACATTCATATTTCATATCACCATACACTTATAACTAAGTTTTAAGTTAAACACCTCAATTGGCATTTCATCAAACACCTCATATGCATACATTTATCTACTTATAATCATTGATCATTAACACCTCTATCAAACTCCATTTTGATTTATAAGATGAACATGTTTATCATCATGACAACCAAACTACAACAACTTCATGAAATCATCAAATTCCCAACTTTTAAAACTAACTTTAACCCCTAGTTCATAAACTCCATGAACCATATAAACCCCATATATCATATTGCTTCAATCATGAAAGAAATGATCAAAAAGTTGTTCTTGGATGTTTATCACTAAGAATAACAACCTTTAACACCCTCCAAACACCAAATTTGAAGTTTCACCCATTTTTCCCACACCCCTATGAGAGACCCTCGAAAATTTCATCAAAAACACCCAAAACTTCTTACCTTGTTGTAGTAGAATGCTAGAAGAATGCCAATTTACTCTAGCCTTCAAGATCCACTCACAAATCAATCACCAATTTGATCTATCTTGTGTTTTTTGGGTTTTCTCCCTTCTTGCTTCTCTCTTGAACGACACAAACAAAAGAAATGGTCTTATGACCAATTTTGACCACCCACATTTCCATATAACCCCCTTCTATACCACTTTCAACTAATTACACATTTAGTCCCTCAATTACTTGTTAAATCTAACTAGTTATAACTAACTTAGTTAAATTAGTTAACACCCACCATATAGTTATAGTTAACAAATACTATTAAAACACCCACCAAATAATATTTACGATAATTAAATCTTATGAAACACCCAACATATAAAACAACATTTCAAAATGTCACCAATTATATTTGTTTTATAATATTTCCCAAAATGGGTCGTTACATTGGTGCTAGGAAATCATGGTTCATGAGGGTTGGAAAGGATGGGATAGAGGCCGAGAGTTGGACACATTCGAATGGTGGATTTAAACCATAAATATTTGAGAATGGAAAATTAAATCACCTTTAGAGATTTTTTGATTTATGGTCTCTGAGAATCGTTCCAATGGTGTATCGAATGAAGATGATTATTACGTTTTTAAGGGAGTTTGTGGTTTGTTCATATTCGAACTTGGCCATATACATAAAAATTTTGATGAGAACCTCCGGTTCATATATATTGACGATCTACATTTTGGAACCGTTTTTCTTTTGCATTCTCATAGGTGTGGGATTCATAGTCACGGCTGAAAATCCAAGTGATTCGGCCGGAGACCATGGTGATGGCGATGGCAACCTAATGTGGTGACGAGTCATGGTGGTCAACAATTTGTTCGTGATATAAGTCGGGATCAAAAGTACGGTCGGCTTGCTTGGGGTGTTCGAAGCATGGGGTGGCGGCACATGCTTATCGGCCGTGTAGGGTTAGCTTGGGTGTGGTCGAACCAATGATGGTGGCCATGGTGGGTTGTATGATTGGATTGTATGGAATTTGGAGCCCGATGTCATCCTCGCGGCTAAGGGAGGCAATGGGTCGGTGGCTTATAATATTCTTTTGGATTCCGATTGCATTATTATGTGGTTTATAGTTGTCGGCAATACATATGTTCATCGTATTGGTTGCAAAACGTGGAAATGGTGCATAGCATATGGCATATGTATTGTCGGTTGGGTTTGATTTTCATGGAAGGGTGCATGCATGATTGTGGCTCAATCTCCAATATGGAGATAATGGGTCGGTGCCTTATTCTTAGCCAAACAAAATTTACGTGGGGCTGCATAAAACTTATGGCTGGCATTTTATTTGGGTTGGGTCCTTCGAGGTTTGGCCGATAAGGCATGATGTCACGATGAGGTTTGGCCGATACAAAGCCACAAGGTGGTCGAGAAGCATGGTTATTCTCAAGGCTGGAAATCGTGGTGCCTAATATGTTTGTATGGGTTATGGTTTGCATGGCACTATCGATTGTGGATTGCATGGTGGCCGACTTGTTTGCACCGGCTTTGTATGTACTCAGCTTGTTTGTGCGATGGTTTTGCATGGCTTATAAGGTTTATATGGTAGATTTCATGGCTTTTTCATAGTGCTGTCAACGAACCGAACGAGAACGAACGAGCCCTTGTTCGTGTTCGTTCGTTTAACTTTTAACTTGTTCACGAATGGTTCACGATCGCTAACCGAACGGAAATTCTTGTTCGTGTTCGTTCATTAAGGAATTTAGCTTGTTCACGAACGCTTCACGAACAGTAACGAACACATATTATTTAAATAATAAAAATCAACATTCTTAATCTCAAGCATTGGAGATAACCATTTATAAATATATAAATTAAAATATTATAGTATTAAACTAAAAATAACTGAAATATTATGGTATTAAACTAAAAATTAAAAATTAAAAATATACAACACATTTAATGAATAAATATAATAAATTGTTGGATCGGGTTGTTAAACCTAACAACACTTCACTAGTATTTTACCAATACAATCTAACAGATGCGGAATGTCTATTAGAAGGATCTCACAAACTCTCAAATGGTGAACAAATAATCTTTGAATGACACTTAGAACACAAGAGTAAATTCAAGCTCAAAGATATATTTCTCTCAAAGGATTACAAGTGTGAAACATACAAGCACCCCATACCGGTTTACAATGAGAGGTTATATAGCTAAGGCTACAACCGTATACACGTAGGAATACAAGTTGGGTATACTAGACAAGTACATAAAGTAAAGCTTATTCTAGTATGTAGAGTGTCTTAACAGGCTAAGACACTCAATTACAATTATTACAAATATAGACATTGACTTAACCAAAGACTAGCTAAATACAAAACGCATTTAATGTTATTGATCTTCAAGGCTTCAGATGATCTTTTGCATTTAGTGCTAGGTAAGAGAGGTAAGGTGCTGTCTGACTATCGGTATGTTCTTTTTGTATTTAATCAGACCAGCATGTCTTGTGTCAGTCCCTTTTGTACTAAGAAAATAATCAGCTACAGTCTTTGTCTGAGGATAAACCTCGAAAGTCCTTGTCTTTATCTTTGGTGCAAAGGAGAGTCTTCGGAAGCTGTCAGTCTTCGGAAGTCTTTTATTCTTCAGAAGCTTTATGTCTTCGGAAGTTATGAAGCTTTATCTTCTAAGTACCTATCTTCCGAAGTGTTTGTCTTGTACAGTCTTCAGTAGAAGTGAGTTACTCTTAAGAAGCAATGCTGCTTCCGAAGAGGAACTCCTTCTTTCAGAAGGCTGTTTGTCTGTGTAGTCTTTTATACTTAGACAAATTTGAAGTTTGATGAGCATCAGCCTTTATAGTCTTTACAGTCTCCCCCTAGGCTGATGCTACCAAAACTTCCTATGGGACACTCCTTACCATTTTCTCTCGTCTCAGGACTTGTGCCCTTGCTGTTACCCATCTGAGTGCTTGCCTCCCTTCTGATCCATTGTCTGGATTTTCAAGAGTGAGGTTTTCCAAATCAAAAACAAAGGGTGCAGCCGGCACAATCAGTTGTGCCAAATCCAAAACCTTTATTCCTCCATTGAGCAGAGTGAGAGTAAACTCTTTGTGAACTATATTGTAGCTCCACTTTACAACAGGAACGTAGGTATGATAATGCTTTAGATCATATAGGTCCTTTGGATGATCTTTGGGCATTGAAGCTGCTGGTTTGGCTTTTGGTCCTAGGGGAGGTGACTCTGGCTCAGAGTCAGAGGAGATGGCAGATGTTCTCTTTTTCCTTCTGGCCATGCTCTTTCTTCTTGTGAATCTTGGTCTTTCTTGAGCAGTGGCTTGACTCCTCTAATCTCTGGCCTGCTGTACTTCCATATTTGAGCCCACTGTTGCACCTGTTGTTGTAGTGGGCTGTGGATCAGCATCCTCAGTTATTGAGGGTTCTGTTCTCCTCTCATCAGCCTGTGTTTGTCTCTGAGGATCAGAATCTATTGATGGTTGTTTCCTTGTATTCTTTTTACCCTTATTGATCTTGATCACTAAAGAAATTGGCATGTTGTCCATAGAAGGATTTGATGGAGGAGATGTTTGTTCTTCTTTAGGGTCTAGGGGAAACATGTTGGGGAACGTGGCCTTAGTAGCTTCCCCACACATGACTTCCTCACCATCTCTGATCCCGGATCCAGAGATGGGAATTTCAATTGTAGCTCCTTCCCCTAGACCAAAGCCTCTAATTAGGCTTTCCCTTTGAGCCTGTATCTGATCAATTGGAAGCAACTCACCTCTGGCTATTTTGGCCTTGATGTCTCTGATATGCATATCCATGGTTGAGTTCTTCATAGGGCCTAGCTGCCGAGCATGGAAGCCATATTCAAGGAGGAAAGCCTTTGACTTGTCTCTGTAGGCCTTATCCTTCTGTGTCTTTGTGAGCTTCACTTTGGCTATTGATGCAGCAGCTGCCTGTTCTTGCCGCTGCACCTTGTCCAGCTCAGCAGCCATCTGAGGCACCGACCAGAGCAAAACTTCATCAAAATCATAACCCTTCTCCTCGAGTAGAGCAGAGAGTCTGATGCGCTCTTCATCTTGAGAGGTGTCTGGTCGGCCCTTCTTTTTCTTGGGTACCCTCTCCTCTAGCACTGCTTCCTCCTCTGGGGTGAGTTTCCTTTTTCCTTTGTCCAATGCTTTTGTCCCAGAGGAGATGGATCCTGTAGCATCACCAACTGGTTCATTGGCTAGTAGCTCCTCTGTGGAGGAATCATCAATAATGACTGGGCCTTCGGAAGCAGCTGCAGCTTCGGAGTTAACCTTAACATTCACAGCCTCCTCCAGTTGACCAACCATCTTGGGTGACTCCTTATCAGTATCCACAGAGTGCTCAGGAGTGGAGGAGAGGTCTTCAACAGCCTTTATCCCAGAAGGGGATACAGGTTCCATGGAGATTGGTTCTTCTTGAGTAGTTTCCTCCATAGCATTCTGGACTGTAGTCTCAGCAGGAGACTTAGTCCCAGAAAGGGACTGTTGAGTCCCAACAGGGGACTGAAGCTCCATAGAGACATTTGTGGTTGTGAGCACATGCTCTGTCTCTATGAAAGCCTCTGTTGCCTCAGAAGAAGAGGAAGAGGAAGTAGTAGTAGAATCATGGAAGTATGTGCCCAAGAAGTCATCCCATTCAGTAGTCAAAGTGACTATGGATGGATTGACATCCTGTTCCACTTCCTCTTCTCTTACTTGTGGTCCTGACCCTGCAGAAGGTGCATTCTCCCCCTTTTTGGTAGCATCAGGGGAGATGAAGGTAGTTGTAGCAGGATCAGGATGGAAGGGAGTGAGGATCACTGGGGGGCACCTCCGGAGGTCCAGAATAGTAGCATCTTTAGTCTGAACCTCAAGACGCAGGGTAGCAACCTCAGCTTCCCGGTGAGCTACCCTGGCTTGGAGGGATGTTATTGTTGCCGTCAATTCCTTTGTTATGGTGCCCTCCTCCACATGAGTGGAGTCATTGGGCGATGGAGTTCTGAGCCTGGCTCCTGCAGCTCCTCCACCAGTTGTGGTTTCTTGGCACCATGGATTCCCCTCATTGAGAAGGGCTTCAAAGAAGTCCTCCCCAATGTGGGTTGCCGCAGGTGAGGTCTTAGTGCCTGTACCACTGGCCTGAAGATCCTGAATAGGATCATCAGTAGTGGCAGCCTCATCTGCATTGACCCTTTCTGTACTCCTGGGGTCAACCTCTGAAGTGGTAGACTCTGGGTCAGGAAACCTGGCTTGCAACTGTGTCACCACTCTCATAAGTGTTTGGGTAGTGAGAGAGAGTGGTTCCTCCACAGCAACGGCAGAGGATTCTTGAGCCTGGATGGTGGTATGGGTGGGGGGCATTTCTGGGTGATAAGAGCCTGGAGACTTGGGAGACAGTCTCTGATATAATGGAGTTGCTTCATCAGAAGCAGACTCAATAGTGGGGGTATCCCTTTGGATATTCTCAGGTATGTGTTGTGACATACTCTGAGGGCTATCATGCTGGTTAAGGGCAGCCACAGGTTCCAGAGGAAGAACCTGTGGAGTAATAATAGGTGTGTCCTTCACCTTAGGTGGAATTGTCCCTTGAAAGTTCTTTTCACCTTTTTCTTGAGGGGTTCAGAAGAAGGAGCCAGAACAGCTGTAGAGAGCTGTTCAGGGGTTCGGCAACATTTGTAAGTGATTGTGATGGGATGTGGAACTGAAATGGAAGGTGTGGGTTCAGCATCTGTGGGTACAACAGAGCTGTCACCTTTAGGAGTTGGTAACTCCATAGAAGGAAGAAGAGGAGAGAAGTTTCCAGAAAACTTAGCACTCTTCTTCTTCAATTGTACAAAAACCTTGGAAGAGACCAAGGGAATTTTGTATGTATTCCCAGTCAGTGAGAGGACAGAACCCAACTCACCATAAAATATATGCTGCAAAAACCTGGGGTACATACAAAACTTCTTTGGTGACGAAATATTGTCAACCATATTATTGAAAATAAAAGCAGAAAAGTTAAACATTTGGTTTGAGATTAAGCCATGAATAGCCGAAGCTAAGTCAGATGGAACTTGATCCCAACCACCTGTCTTATTAGAAAGACAGTGCAAAAACAAATGTATGAGGTACTTATAATTATAGGACACTCCACCCTTCAAATTAGTAGTTGAAAGGAGAGGACCTTCGTACCCCATTGACCTAAAGGTCAATGCTACCTCATCCTTAGTGAATGAGACCCTTCCCCCGGCATCACCAAGTTGAAGATGCTGACAGATGGTCTCCACTGTGATAGATATGGGATGAGCATCAATGGTGGCATTAAGAATCCGACCAGTGGGAGATGAAGAGACCGAACAGGAAGCCCAAAATTGTTGGTGATGAGATTCATACACCATGGGCTGAATAGTTAGAGCAAAATTATACCTGCTCCTTTGAAGAAAGGAGATGATCGGTGCGAAGTCAGCATCATGTTCTGCTGATAACTCCGCCGGTAGGTTGTGAGCAGGTTTGAAGGGAAGAAGAGCCATGATGATTGACGGTTTTTAGGTTAGAGATCGACGATTTTTAGGGTAGATTTGAAGAGAGAAGAGAAAAGCAAATTGAAATGAAACGATGAGAGAGAATGAATGAGCGGGAGACCTTTTATACCTTCGGATGTCAGCATTTAATATAGAAGCACATTAAATTTTGAGATCCGGATGTCATAAAAAGTTCTTCCGAATACAGCTCATTTATTATTCAAAGTTTCTAAGTACAAGGTTCTTCCGAGAGGTTATGTATCGGAAGAAGTTCATGAGACCAAGAATGTTCTTCGGAAGATACTTACTTTCGAAACATATACAAGTATATTATCGGAAGTATATCTTCTGAAGACTTAGATAAATTCATCAGAGGAATTGTTCTTCGGAAGACACCTTGTTCTGAAAATAAGATTCAGAAGATGTTGCTTCCGAAGTTATAATGTATTGGAAGTATAAAACTTCAAAAGGAAAGTTATCTTCTGAAGTGTGATATCTTCTGACATAAGGAAGGAATAATGCTTCCGAAGACTTAAATTATCTTCTGAAAAGTAATCACTCATCAGAAGATAATTTAAGTTTATCTTCCGAAGAATTATTGATTTCTTATTAATTCATTTACTCAAAGTTAATCATGCCAATGGCTGTTATTAAATACCTGAATCTTCCTTCATCAAATGCCTTGGTGAAAAGATCAGCCAAATTGTGTTCTGTATCAACTTTGACTAGATGAATTAACTTCTTCTCTGCACAATCTCTGATGAAGTGATACCTGATATCATTGTGCTTGGTCTTGGAGTGCTTGACAGGATTATTAGTGATGGAGATTGCACTGGAATTGTCTATCTGAATGGGAGTATTGAAGACCTTTACTCCATAATCCTTCATCTGATTTTGAATCCATATAACTTGTGCACAGCAACTTGAAGCAGATATGTATTCTGCCTCTGCAGTAGAGGTAGAAACACATGATTGTTTCTTACATTGCCAAGACACAATTCTGGATCCAAGAAATTGACACCCTCCTGATGTGGATTTCTTGCTGATGTTACAACCTCCATAATCACTGTCAGTATAAGCCATGAACTGAAAATCTTCATTTCTAGGATACCATAATCCTAGACCAGGTGCTCCTTTGAGGTATCTAAAAATTCTTTTCACAGCAAGCATGTGTGAAGCCTTGGTATTGGCCTGAAATCTTGCACACAAACAAGTTGCAAACATTATATCAGGCATGCTTATTGTTAGATACATCAATGAACCAATCATAGCTCTGTATTGATATTGATCAACATCCTCCCCCTCAAGGTCAGGGCTAAGATATGTTGTCTTAGACATTGGAGTACCTAGAGCCTTGCAATCAGTGAGTTTGAATCTTTCAAGAATGTCCTTGACATATTTTGATTGGCTAATGAAGATCCGTAGGAGTTTGTTTCACCTGGAGTCCAAGAAAGAAGGTAAGTTCACCCATTGAACTCATTTCAAACTTGGACTTCATTAGTGATTCAAATTCCTTGCTGAGAGATTCATCAGTTGAACCAAAGATAATGTCATCAACAGAGATTTGTACTAACATGATATGTTTATTGGACTTCTTGAAGAAGAGAGTCTTATCAATTGTTCCTCTCTTGAAGTGGTTGACCAAAAGAAACGAAGAAAAAGTTTCATACCATTTTCTGGGAGCATGATGCAGCCCATATAGAGCTTTATCAAGCTTACAGACATGGTCAGGAAACCTTGGATCTTCAAAGCCAGGAGGCTGACCCACATACACCTCCTCATCAATCCTTCCATACAAAAAGGCACTCTTTACATCCATTTGAAAAACCTTGAAGTTTTTGGCAGCTGCAAATGCTAAAAATATTCTGATTGCTTCAATTCTTGCAATTGGAGCAAAAACTTCATCATAATCAATACCTTCTTCTTGTGTATATCCCTGAACAACCAACCTTGCCTTATTATTGATGACCACTCCCTTGTCATCCTTCTTGTTTCTCAAAACCCATTTTGTTCCAATTGGATACTTACCCTTAGGTAAAAGGCAAATCTTCCAGACACCTTGTCTTTCAAATTGAAGAAGCTCCTCCTACATGGCGTCTACCCAACTATTGTCTTTCAATGCCTCAACAACTTTCTTTGGTTCTACTTGAGATAGAAAGCAAGAAAACAAACAAATGTTTGCTTCATGCATAGAGCTTCTTGTTCTTACTCCTTCTTCAACATTACCAATAATGTTCTCAACTGGATGAGTGTTATGAATGCGAGTTCTAGGAATCACATCCAGCTGAGAAGCTAAATCCAGATTTGTTAACTCAAGATTAGGAAGTACCACCTCAAGTTGAATTTCTGGCAAATCTTGTAGTCTTTGAGATTGGACTATTGTAGGGTCATTTTCTTTGGGAGAAGAAGCTTCCAGAGTGATTGGACCTGATTGGACTGTTGAGGGACTCACATATTCTTCCTGACTCATTGGTACTGAAGTAGAATCACATAAAGGGACAGCATGAGATGTGTTCACTGTCTCAGACTGAGAGACATCATTTTATGCTGAAGTGGATTCTGCCAAGATTTGTCTTGAAGCTATTGGCAGTTCAACATGAAAGTCTTCTTCTCTTGTGGACTGGGAGGAGTCTTTGGTATTTGTCTGTAAATCTGGAACGAACTCTTTCACAAGATTAAATGTAGATGTAAAGCTATCAAGATCAAATAACCAATCGGGACCAATTCCAAGCTTATTGATAGTATGTTCATTGAACTGAACATTTGCAGACTCTTCAATAATCCTGGAATCTTTGATGTATACTCTATATGCCTTTGCATGAGAAGAGTACCCAACAAAATATCCCTCTGCTGATTTCTCAGCAAACTTGGCTAGATGATCTTTGGTATTCAAAATGGTGCATTGACATCCAAATGGTTTGAGAAATCCAATGAATGGTTTTCTCTTATGCCAAATTTCATAAGGTGTCATTCCATGTGTCTTAACTACCAATACTCTATTTTGGACATAACAGGCAGTGTTGACTGCTTCTGCCCAAAATGTTATTGGAAGTTTGGCATCAGACATCATGGTCCTTGCAGCCTCAATTAGTGTCCTATTCCTTCTCTCAGTAACACCATTTTGTTGTGGAGTCCTAGGAGCACTAAATTGTCTAGTTATACCTTTTGATTCACAAAAAGAATTTAAAACATGATTCTTGAATTCTGTTCCTTGATCTGATCTGATTATTTTTACATGGTGATCACTTTCATTCTCCACCCTAAGTATAAATGACTTTAGGGTCTCAGCAGTTTCATCTTTGGTACTTAAGAAAAATACCCAGGTGTACCGAGAGAAATCATCAGTGATTACCAAGCAATATGACTTTCTACCAAGACTTTTAACATTAGTGGGGCCAAACAAGTCCATGTGGAGTAAATGCAGGACTGTTGTGATTGAGTTTATCTCTTTGGCATGATGAGATGTCTTGTGTTGCTTACCTTTTAAACATGCAACACATTTATCAACACAAATAAACTCTTTTGATGGTAAACCAGTTACTAAATTGTTTTTGACAAGTTTATTCATATTTTTAAGGTTTACATGACAAAGTCTCCTATGCCAAAGAGATGTCTCATCAAGTGAAGCTTTAGAAAGAAAACAACTTATATTGCTAAGTGGAGTAGCTGTGCTCATGTCTAACATATACATGTTGTTCTTCCTTGGTGCTCTGAGCAAGATTTGTTCATTTGGTACAACAAAACCAGGTTTTAAAACTATACATTTATGCTCAGTGAACAACATGTTGTGTTTTTGATCGCACACCTGTGATACACTCAGCAAATTGTAGTTTAGTTCTTTTACAAAATGCACATTCTCAAAGCTTACCTTGTCGTTTGTGATTGTGCCCTTACCTGTGATGTATCCTCCCACTGGATCACTTCCAAATGCAACAGACCCACCAAAGAATGGTTCGTATTTGTGCAGGTGAGTCTTATTGCCTGTCATGTGCCTAGAGCAGCCACTGTCAACAATCCTCAAATTGCTCCTTGATTCCTGCTGCCCCTGCACATGACAAAAATGAATTAGTCTCTGATGGGAACCCAAGCCCATATGGTCTTGGGTTTTCCATTTGCATCGTTGTAAGTAAATTTCTTAGACATCATCCTAGATGGAACAGATGATGTGCTTGAAGATGGTGGAACTGGTGATTGAACGCATGGTTCAGCTATTTCCTTTTTCTTCCAAATCTGTTTGACTTTTGAGGTTGTCGGAAGAGTTTGATTATTTTGATAGTCATCGGAAGCACATTTTGTCTTCCCTTCCGATGACTTGGGTTTTGCTGACCAGCTGGACTTTGCTTCTGAAGTTCTTCTTCCGAAGGGAAAAGATTTCTTTGGTTTGTAGGAAGCCTTCTTTTCATGTGCTTCCGAGGTTCTTTTTCCTTCGGAAGCCTTTCTTTTAGGATCTTTCGTAACATTCTTCTCGGAAGCCTTCCTATTCTGAGTGCTTGCTTCCGATGCATTCATTCTGAAACCCTTCTTGTCTTGTTTCTTCCGACTATCAGAAGTACTTGCTTCCGATACTTTCTTTCTTGAGTTTCTTCCTGATTCTTCCGAAGAAGAAGATGACTTGCTACCACTCTCCTTTCCTTCTTGTTTCTCAGAGAACATTCTGCTTCTTGGATTATAGAAGCAATCAGCAGCAAAATGGTTTTTGTCACCACACATCAAACATACAGTTTGATTGTTTAGGAATTGTTGATGCTGATGGTTGTTGAAGGAAGTTGAACTTTGATTCATAGGAGATGATGATTTGAATGTTCCAACAGACTTGTTGGTTTGAGAAGTTACCTGTTTTCCTGAAAAATGGACTTTTCTCTCCTTTGATCTACCCCTTTTGGACTTGTCAGATGGACAAGTAACATATTCATCTGAGGAGGTACTCCCAGTTTGAATGTTCTTGGCTTTGACGGAAACTGATGAATGTTTCTTAGTTTTCTTAGTTCTTTTCTTAGTTTTCAAAGCTGAATTTTTTGTTTTTGGTTTAATGGGAGTATCATCCTCATCTGAGCATGTTGAGTTACTTGGGTTTAGATCAGAGAGATTATCAGTTTTGACCACCTTGTGTATGTCCAATTCTTCATCATACACAAGGTCAACTACTGGTTTACACCTGATCTCCACTATAGGAGTATAGGCAGATGGAGGCTCTACTTTGTTATAACCCAGACCAGCCCCATTTTTATTCACCAATTCAGTTGTGCTGCTCATTCTGAAAAGCTTCTCATACTTTTCACCTTGGCTTAAAAATTTCTCTATAAGACTCAGCCAATACAAGTTCAGTCTTGGCAGTAGTTAATCTTTCTAAAAGATTGTTAATTTGACACTGTTTGTTAGTGTCTTCATGTTTTAAGCTAGAAATGGTCTTTTTCATTTCTTCAATCTTTTCTTTGTAATTTCTTTCACATTCAAAAAAATTTGCCTTGACTACTTGTAATGACTCAAGTTCTTTACAGAGTTGAAAGTTTATTCTTTTAAAAACATTTAACTTCTCTAAACATTCAGGTGTGCACATGTCATCAGTTACCTTGAATGAGGAAGTAGACTCATTTGCCATCAATGCACTGTTGGAAATTGAAGCATCCTCAGCTTGAAAGCTCCAATATGCAAAATCTTGCTCAGCAATGTTTGCATTGTTTGTTGAGCTTGATGGTCTTTGTTGTGATTGCCCAGAAGTTGATGGTTGAGTTCCTGTGGACTTGCACTCTCTGGCAAAATGACCTAACTGTTGGCAGTTGAAGCATTTCAGCTTGGACTTGTCGAGACCAAACCCAGTCTTCATATTGTGCTTTTTAAATTGTCTGCCAGTTCTCTGGTAGAACTTCTTTGCTCTATAGGAGATCATGGCCATCTGATAGTTGATGTCCATTTCCTCAAGATCATCTACATGAATACCATCTAAGTCTTCTTGGCAAAGATGAAAGTAGTTAGTTTCCTCAGCCATGAAAGCCCTTGCCAAGATGTTAAGAGTGGAGTTGGGTTGGAAAAAGGGTTTGTGTGTGTGGTTGATGGAGTTGGTGTTGGTGTTTCAGGAAAGCTAACAATGGGTGTAGAGGTAGGATGGTAAATGGGTTGATAACTCTGGTAGGAAGAGTTGTTGATGGGTGCATAGAGTGTTGCTGAACCAAGAGTTGCATGAGTGGATTTAGGTTCCTGAGCATCTATTTCCATATGATATGCACTGAGTAAACCAAACAGTTCATTCAGCTTTAGAGTCCTTAAATTTTCTGTCCTCCGGATGGCTACAGAGTATATGTTCCAATCTTGAGGAAGTGATCTAAGAAACTTTCTGATCACATCCTGGTTCTCCATTTTGACACCAGCTACTACCAACTCATCAACAAGCTGAACATACCTGAGGTATTGAGAAGTCATCTTCTCATTGTTCTGTTGACAGAAGTTTTCAAACTTTCGTTTCAGCATGTCCTTCTTGTTTTCTTTGACATCTTCAGAACCTTCATACATCTGCTGTAGAGAATTCCACAGCTCTTGAGCAGATTTGCATTTCTTGAATGCATGTATGATTGAGTTAGGAATTGCCATCTGGATGAGCCACAAAGCTTTCGAATCCACTTCCATTTTCTTGTAGTCTTCATCAGAATAGAGAGCTGGATCCTTTGGCACAGGAGCTCCACCAGCACCAGCAGCAGGAACAGTTGGGATGAAAGGCCCTTCAAGAACCGACTTTCAGAGTTTGAAGTCATGATTCCTGATGAATCCCTCCATCCTTACTTTCCATGTGTCGTAGTCTTCTGGAGTGAACATTGGTGGCTTGTTGAGAGTACCATTTTCTGTATCGTGTTTGTTGAGTGCAGCCATTTGAACAAACAGACATAATATGAGTTTTAAAGTAGTGAGATTTCTAGAAGAACTAGTAACTTAATGATGGTTAGTCACTTAAGTTCAAGAGCCAAAGCTCTGATACCACTTGTTGGATCGGGTTGTTAAACCTAACAACACTTCACTAGTATTTTACCAATACAATCTAACAGATGCAGAATGTCTGTTAGAAGGATCTCACAAACACTCAAATGGTGAACAAATAATCTTTGAATGACACTTAGAACACAAGAGTAAGTTAAAGCTCAAAGATATATTTCTCTCAAAGTATTACAAGTGTGAAACATACAAGCAACCCATACCGGTTTACAATGAGAGGTTATATAGCTAGGGCTACAACCGTATACACGTAGGAATACAAGTTGGGTATACTAGACAAGTACATAAAGTAAAGCTTATTCTAGTATGTAGAGTGTCTTAACAGGCTAAGACACTCAATTACAATTATTACAAATATAGACATTGACTTAACCAAAGACTAGCTAAATACAAAACGCATTTAATGTTGTTGATCTTCAAGGCTTCAGATGATCTTTTGCATTTAATGCTAGGTAAGAGAGGTAAGGTGCTGTCTGACTATCGGTATGTTCTTTTTGTATTTAATCAGACCAGCATGTCTTGTGTCAGTCCCTTTTGTACTAAGAAAATAATCAGCTACATTCTTTGTCAGAGGATAAACCTCGGAAGTCCTTGTCTTTATCTTTGGTGCAAAGGAGAGTCTTCGGAAGCTGTCAGTCTTCGGAAGTCTTTAATTCTTCAGAAGCTTTTTGTCTTCGAAAGTTATGAAGCTTTATCTTCTAAGTACCTATCTTCCGAAGTGTTTGTCTTGTACAGTCTTCAGTAGAAGTGAGTTACTCTTCGGAAGCAATGCTGCTTTCGAAGAGGAACTCCTTCTTTCTGAAGGCTGTTTGTCTGTGTAGTCTTTTGTACTTAGACAAATTTGAAGTTTGGTGAGCATCAGCCTTTATTAGTCTTTACATAAATAAACTTAACCGAACATAAACGAACGTAAATGAACATGTTACCGAACGTTCACGAACACAAATGAACGAACACGACCTCTGTTCATGTTCGTTCATTTAACTAAATGAAGGGATTTCTTGTTCGTGTTCGTTCATTTATTAAGCGAATGAACATAAACGAACTTCCCCTGAACGGTTCACGAACTGTTCGCTGAACGTTCGGTTCGTTTACAGCCCTACTTTTGCATGTGGATCGCAAATCATTTCATAGACATGTGGATTATTGAATAATTGGATGGTTTCATATGCATGCCTAGTATATATCTATGAAGTGCATGAGGAATGGATAAGGTTAAATGATAAAGTCTTGAATTGGGAGCATGGTTGCTTTGAATGATGGATTTGCATGGCCTCATGTACGTCATTGTGTTGGGTATGGCATACTTCTGTTTATTACAAGCTTTCAATTATTTAGGGTTTAATAAATTCAGTGAACATCATCAACACTTAAAGAGAAGATAATTCTTGTTTTCTTAAAGGCCTTAGAAATGGGGGAGAAAACACACCTAAGTATGGGCTAAGGTGGACATCTAGTACAAGATAGGAAACGTTTGTTACTATCTTTCATTTGGGTGTTAGGTCCTCTAAATGAACCTTAGAAATGGGATGCAGATTGAACCAAAGTATGGACAAGGTTGATGACAAGTAGTGAATGAGTTAAGCATGAAGAATGGAGTGGGCTTGTGGATGCTTTGGAATATTTGGGCTTTGAACACTCATCACATGATATTTCTTGAGTTAGTATTAGTCCTTGTTTGCATTGGGCCTGCGTGCCTTAGTTTATTTTCTCGTTAGGCCTGCATGCCTATTTTTAGTTTGTTGCATTTGTTTTATGCGGTTTTAACCCCCTCTAAGGTAAAAAGTCCTGGAGGGGGGAATGCGTTTTGTTTGTAACAAATATTCTTTTTAATAAAATTTTTCAGGGCTTGGCGTTTTTCAAAAAAAAAAAAAACAAGGCTCTCATGTCCATTACTCACTTAGTCTTAGATCATCCAATTGTTCTTATCTTTTCCTAATGTGGTTTGTGTCTAAACTTTAGCCACAAAATTCCTTCACCGCATGCTTCCTAGACCTCATCAGCTATTTCTTTCTGCATCAAGAGAGTTGGGGCATTCTTGCTTCGAACATCCGTCTAATTCAGTTTTGTCTCGTCTTTCCTTCTTGAACATGGCAATAAGTCCAAGAATAAAAAAAGTAACTCATAAAGCATTTCAAAGTCTACTAAATTGCTTTGTAGTTATTGTCACTCACACTAATGAACCTTTACATATTGTGCATTGTGATATCCAAGGACAAAACCAATCATTTCTTGATTTGGATATCGTTACTTTATTATTTTAATTAATTGATGATTTTAGTCATGTTACCTGGATGTACCCCGTATTCAATCGTTTTTTAAGCTAGTTGATTCCTTTAGAGATTTCAAACATGTTACCAATCATCTTCAGTGTGGTCATACTCCCGAGCATATATGAGGTCCTATGGGAAAGTTCATTTCCGAGTCTAGGATTACTTGCACATACACACCCTAACAAAATGGGGTAATTGAGGGGAAAATTGTCGATCATGATCATGATCATGATCATGAATGAGATAGTTTAAGCCTTACTATTTCATGCTTTTCTACCTCAGAAATTATGTTATGATACTGGTGCTACATCTGCATTTCTCATCAATCACTTACCATCACCGATCATACGACATTCGTTTTATTTTGAGATTGTTTTAGGTTCTTGTCCTAATAATTCTATTTTACGTACCTTTTGATATTTGTGTTATCCATCTTGGTTAATATGTTATGATCCTCATGCTTGTCATACCTTTACCACACGTCATATTACCTTGTATGAGACTTTTTTTTAACATTCATGCTACTACTCTTCCTTAGTTTTCTACTTTCACCACAACCTATCTCTTTCATTAATCCTCCTTCATTGTTATTTTCATCACCACCACCACCATCACGACCACCTACCAATTCCAATTCATCCTATGGTCACCGTTCTTGTGATCATACGTGTCAGCCTAGACAGTTTCCAGATAATGTTCTATTTGATGTTTCTAGAGCTCCTACTACTAGGACTACCACTATTGACTGGACTCTTAAATGAAGATCCTTGTGATGGGATGTGACACATGCTAAGGTCGTCTCCTTTCACTTTAACCATACTTGGGTATTGGTATCGCCTCACTCTCAAACAAAGATTGTTGGTTGTATGTGGGTATACAATATTAAACGTATTCCTAATGGGTCTATTATCACTGAAAAGTTTGGCTTGTTATTAAAGGCTTTCATTAGACATAGTGTGTTTATTACACTGATACGTTTACTCATGTGGTTAAACCTACTATGTGGCTGTATTCTCAGTTGGTTTTTCTCATAGATTAGACATGCAACATGTCGACGTCAATGATGTCTTTCTTCATGGTGACTTAGTATAGATTTGTACATGACACAGTATTTAGGCTTTCTTAACTCAACTCGACCAAATCATGTGTCTTTATTGTTGAAGGCACTTTGTGGCTTCAAGGAGGTGCATCGAACTTCGTTTCAAAGCTTTTTCTACTGTTGTTACTTTTTGTTCTTAGTGTATGTCTTGGTCTACATTCATGACATTGTTTTTTATTTTGCATAATTAATCTTTGTGCATGCGTTGTCTCACTTTCGCGTACCACTGTGTTCTTAACACTAATGCTCTTGCAAAAGAAGTTATCTTGGAATGAGAATGATCAACTACTAATTAACATTTGTTTGGTAATTACTTTGAAGGAAATAACTTAAACTTGGCTGTTCCATTATATGAAGCATCAGTTATGGGTGATTGGGAAACTGCAAAGTTCATCTTTGACAAACATCCGAATTTGGTTCGGTTTAATCACAGTAAGAATTTTGGCACAACATTACATGTGGTTGCGATAGCAGAAGAGACCGACTTGACCTTAAATTTTGTGAAGAATCTAGTAAATATGATGACAAGGGAGGAGTTGGAGCTCAAAAATAACCATTCCAACACCGCGTTTTGGGTAGCATCTGCATTTGGAAAAAAGAAAATGGCTAAGATTATGATCGAAAAGAATCGAAGCCTTCTAGACATCCGTGGTAATTGTGATTATCTGCCATTGTCCATCAGTGCTTTGAATGGGATGCACAGCATGGTGAAGTATTTATACAAGAATTCTCAAAAGATGACGGGTGATAATTGGACAGATAAAGATAGGAGTTTGATACTCTCACATTGTGTGAAGCGTGATTTCTTTGGTAAGTGATTCTTGTGTTTAATTTCCTTAAGAAAAAGACCCAAATTAAAGTTTTTAAAAATCGAGATTTAGATCAATATTTTTTACTATTTCTATCTCAATTTTTCTCTTCGTTTCATATCATTTTGTGTAGCTGTTGCCCTCCAAATCCTAGAGGACCATCCAGAACTCGCTCAAGACGTGTCTTTACTTGAAGTTTTGGCCAGGAAGCCTTATACATTTAAAACTGTTGAAAAGAATTTGATCACAAGAATCATAGTAACAAGTAAGCATTAGTTATGTTCATAGATAAAGACATTCCTCATTAATAGTATTCATGGTTCTATTTTATATTATTAATTTTGTTGTTTTTTTTTAACAACAAACATACCCCTGTCTCGAGCAGGATTGAAACTAGTACTAACTTCTTCTGGTTTTATATACTTTTTTGGTTGTTCCTTGTTTTCAGCAGTTAGATTTTTTCATATGAAAGCGCAACCTACGGCGGAAGAGGATACCGAGTCACTAAAATTACTGAGAGCCATCTGGGGACATGCTACCAGAACAATGAACCTTGATGAAATTGAGGTTATGCTCAAACGCATTGGAGTTTCATTTGTTGCTGCAGAAATGGGCAATACGGCGTTTATCGTTGAGTTGCTTCGAACCTATCCAGATCTTATGCTTGATAAAAATGAGGAAGGGCACTCTATATTCCATATAGCTGTTATGAATCGTCATCAAGGTATCTACAACCTGTTGTATGAGATAGGCAGCAACAGAAACAATGTGTGCAAAACAAGGGACAAAGACTGGAATAATATGCTTCATTTAGTTGGGAAGAGTTCAAAGAAAATGGCAGCCAAGACGTCAGGAGCATCTCTCTTGATGCAAAGAGAATTATTGTGGTTCAAGGTATATCTTCTTGTATATTCCTGAACTCCTTAATTAGTTGATTGCTTTGGATTTTAATAATTTACTATGACCCATTATCTGATAATAATTCATACTAGTATTTTGGTCAATTATAATACTAATTTATACTTTAGTTAAAAAGGGCAATCCTAATTGCATAATCAACATTCATTTACACTCGATTTTGCTCACAATGATGATTGTAAACGAAATAAAAAATATATAAGCGAAATCAAGTGAAAATCAATGATGATTATGATACTAGGATTTTCCTTGGCAACGAAAATAAAGGCTAGGATTATCATTTGTTAAATTGTTAGCATGGATTATTAACGGCAAATGCGTCATAGTTTAGATTATTAAAATTCAATTTGCCAAGATTAAATACCATTCCTAATATTTCAACAACCATTAATGTTACGAAACTATTTAAATGGCGTGAATGATTGAGCTTAATATTCACGACAGGAAATGTGACAGTTCGAGCCAAAAGGTTCCAACCATAACATGAATGTGTTAAATGAGTCCTTTTAGTGAATACAAAAGTATCAAATTTAGTTCAATTATATATTTATTTTATGGGGGCTAATAGTGACAGGTGGAGGACCCGGCAAAGGTGGTGGCAACATCACAATGATGTCGTTGTGGTGGCGGTAACGAGAATGTGGTGTCGACATAGACAATGATGGTGGTGTAGAAGGTGGCGATGACGATGGCGGCGGCGGTGATGAGGTTGAATTAGATTGTGAATAAGGATGGTTTTAATTAACTAACAAGTTTTATAAACTCGATGTAAAATCTAATTAGACCAAAATTGACTGGCTATATAATTTGAGTCGGACCAAATCAAAAACTTTTCGTCGATTGCACATACTATTAAAAGGAGTATTTACTGTTGTGTGTACATTGTAGGAAGTAGAGAAGATGATGCCACCTTATTTGAGGGAAGCCAAGAACATACATGGTGAAACACCATATGAATTATTCAGTAAAGAAAACGAAGATCAAGTTTCCCAAGGTTTTAAATGGACACAAGATTGCATGGTTGTTGCAACACTTATTATCATTGTTGCATTTGCCGTAGCCTTTATGGTTCCAGGTGGCTACAAAGGAGATAAAGGCCTTCCTTTTTTCAGTCATCAGTGTAGCTTGTTAGTTTTTGTGGTTACAGACGCCATTTCTTTGTTCTCTTCCTCAACTTCACTCCTAGTCTTCCTATCTGTCCTCACATCTCGTCACGGTCAACAAGACTTCATGTATTCGTTGCCCGAAAAGTTGATGATTGGTCTACTTGCCCTTTTCATCTCTGTAGCAACAATGATGGTGACTTTAAGTGCAAGTTTCTTTGTGCTATACCACGACAACTTGAAATGGTTACCAATCCTTATTTCTGCATCTGCTACCCTACCGGTCCTTGTGTTTGCAGTATTGCAACTTCCTCTTTGGGTGGATATGTTTCGGTCAATGTATGATTCTCGCTATCTTTTCAAGCCCAAGAAGCACATGCTTTACGCTACAAAACTGAGGTTACATGCTAACATCTTTCCTTCGTGGCAGTTCTCATATAAAAGCATCATTCAGAGGACATTTTTCAAAAGAGGTTGATGCGTACTTGGACTAATTATGTATGCATTTCGTTTTGATGCTTGCGATGTATTGATGATCTTTTTGTCGTATCCTTACAGCTACTATTACTCGTTTTATGTTTCTTAACGACTTCTTTAATTAAATCCAACTCCCATAATATACAACATCAACCTCAACTTCATTTGTTTCTCTTGCTTGGAACTTGAACTTTAAAAAACTTGTTCGGTTAATTAGTCAAATACAAAAAGACTCTAATTTTTGATCATTCAGATGTTCTGGTTTTTCAAAAGCAAACATCAAACCATGTATTTTGGTTTAAGAATAGGATGTTTGGTTCTGTACAAATGAATATGTAGCTAGTTTAAACTTTTAACATATCTGTCTGGTTGACTGCTCAGATAAACCCATACATCATTTGGATTTGGTGTTGGCTTGTTAAATATTTTTAAAAAAATAAATATGGGAGAAGCGAAAATGAACATGATGATAGTTTAGGGGATCATCAGGAAGAATAAAGTGCAAGAAAAAAATTATGTTTCTATTAAGCAATACCTTCCCTCTGCAAGATAAATTCCACAGCCTCGATCTTCTTCAGTGTCAACAACCTGCACAAGACAAGTAATAGAATCAGTCAATGCTTCAAGAACATGTAGATTTCCAATTACTTTGATCACATAAAAGCTTATTTTAACAAAAAATCTGCTAAGACGTAACAAGTGCTTGGGGGAGATAAGAGAAAGGATATTAGGGGATTCAGGTGTTCTTGTTCGGTGACCATAAAGTTATAAAGCCAATAACAAAATGCAAGGCCAAATGCCACCCAAATCCTATGGCTTCCTATCTTCCTAACAAAACAAGATAAAGGAAACAAGTTATCCAGAGCAATACAATCTCATTTAGTGCAAGTTTCCCTTTTAAACTGAACGTTTTGTTAGATGTGAAGTATATTGGATAGTTAACAATATCAGTAAGCCATGCAATTTTTAGGGGTATTTCAACACTAATTGATAACATATTTGAACTCTCGACTTACCTGATCAGCAGGATAATCTATGTGGTTCTCTTTTCCTCTAAAAACACCTTTCCTTGTCAAAATAGAAAACCATGGATGTCCCGCCTAAGATGCAAACATGAGAAAATAAATTCATATAATCCAGACTTGACTAATCAATTAAACTTGGTTCAATTCAATAAATTCAGAAAGAAAAAAGCAAACATGTCTTGCACCCTTGATGTCATCTGATGGATTGTCCCCAATCATGTATAGGGTTTCAAAATGGTGGGATTTCATGTCTTTGCTCATTGCATGGCTGTTTTGTGGTCCATGTTTTGTATGGTGATAAAGGGTCAATGCTATTAAAGTAAGATGCATACTCGTCTACTGAAACAGCCTTTCTATAAATAATTAAAACAAAATACCAAGATGATATCCAGAATACAGGACATATTCAAACTTCTATGAATCTAATATACAGTATTTTACATTCCATTAAGATTAATTGTACTTACTTGAAGCCATATTCAGACATCACCATTGCAGGCTCTCCTTTTCCAGTAGCAACAACCAATTCATTTTTAAGCCTAAACGCAACGACAAAAAAAATCATATTACTGTTAGGTTAATCGGTTCAGTTGCGGGTCACGGGTCAGAAACCGAAACGGGTCACGTTTGGGTTTACTAAATGGGTCAAGTTTAGTCCGTGTTTGCAGCTGAAATTTAGTCACATTTTGACCGAATATTGTGGAGAATAAATCAACATTTGGAAGTTGTTGCAGAATAACAGGAGCTCGTGGACTGACTTGATTATTTAGCATGTGGTTTATTTTGTTTATTTATTATAAATAGCAGTAGTATGTATTGGTTTTACTTGTACTTTTTTTTCAATATAATACAGTTAAAGTTTGAGAGTTCAATGTTCTTCCTTCTGCACACCCATTTTCATACGTGAGTTTAAGTGTGTTGTGTGTGTATCTGGGCCTGAACCTACATTTGGTACCATAGCCTAGGGCTTGCGGAAGGTTGAAGAAGCCGGTTTGAGAGTCGACTTTCGAAGGAGGAGCTTTCGGGTGCGGGGCTGCGAAAGCAGCAGAAGCGCAGGCGGGTCGACGGGGTTTTGGGGACGTGGTTCGAGTCGGTAGCTTGTTTGGCTGCTGATTGAATCGTACAAGAAGTTCTGGACAGCAGGGGCTGTTTAGAGGCTGATTTACAGTAGTAGACGGAGTAGAAGATGTGTTTCGGATCAGCCGTTAGCACCGGGTGTGTGCTGTTCAGGACGGAGGTGAACGGTGATAAACACAGGCGTTCCGGAGTTGTTAAAAAGGGTGGTTCGAGATGTTCTTTAGCAGGGGGTGCTGCTGTCCGTTTTTGCAGTCCTTGATCGGCGTGTTTCATGTTAAGAGGAGACCGGTGTATGCGTGAAAAACGAGCAGAAAGTATCCGTCAAGCAGGTGGCTTTGGATTCGTGTCGTTTAGCAAGTGGAAGAAAACGTCAAAGCAGGTGGCTTTGTTTTCTTTGCTGGTGGAGATGCCTCTTTGAACAAGGTGATCGAAAAGGTATAACTTTCGAAAAATATATCAACATAATGGAGTTGAAGTTCAACCGAGATGACTCAGGTATGGCCGGGGAAGTGGTCGTCGATCCGTGAGGAGTCGAGATGGTAACGAGCGTTTTCAACGGGATGCCATGTTAAATGTTGCAAGGGTGAGAAGAATTTGGATGTGGTCGAGGTGAAGGCCGGGTGTCCGGGAGACTTTGGGTGTGACCAAGATGGTGGTTGGGTGTCCGGTAGAAGTCAAGAGTTGAAGGTGACTGAACGTTGTTGTGAACAAACCGATTAAGGGGGTGATTGTTAGGTTAATCGATTCAGTTGCGGGTCACGGGTCAGAAACCGAAACGGGTCACGTTTGGGTTTACTAAATGGGTCAAGTTTAGTCCGTGTTTGCAGCTGAAATTTAGTCACATTTTGACCGAATATTGTGGAGAATAAATCAACATTTGGAAGTTGTTGCAGAATAACAGGAGCTCGTGGACTGACTTGATTATTTAGCATGTGGTTTATTTTGTTTATTTATTATAAATAGCAGTAGTATGTATTGGTTTTACTTGTACTTTTTTTTCAATATAATACAGTTAAAGTTTGAGAGTTCAATGTTCTTCCTTCTGCACACCCATTTTCATACGTGAGTTTAAGTGTGTTGTGTGTGTATCTGGGCCTGAACCTACATTTGGTACCAGAGCCTAGGGCTTGCGGAAGGTTGAAGAAGCCGGTTTGAGAGTCGACTTTCGAAGGAGGAGCTTTCGGGTGCGGGGCTGCGAAAGCAGCAGAAGCGCAGGCGGGTCGACGGGGTTTTGGGGACATGGTTCGAGTCGGTAGCTTGTTTGGCTGCTGATTGAATCGTACAAGAAGTTCTGGACAGCAGGGGCTGTTTAGAGGCTGATTTACAGTAGTAGACGGAGTAGAAGATGTGTTTCGGATCAGCCGTTAGCACCGGGTGTGTGCTGTTCAGGACGGAGGTGAACGGTGATAAACACAGGCGTTCCGGAGTTGTTAAAAAGGGTGGTTCGAGATGTTCTTTAGCAGGGGGTGCTGCTGTCCGTTTTTGCAGTCCTTGATCGGCGTGTTTCATGTTAAGAGGAGACCGGTGTATGCGTGAAAAACGAGCAGAAAGTATCCGTCAAGCAGGTGGCTTTGGATTCGTGTCGTTTAGCAAGTGGAAGAAAACGTCAAAGCAGGTGGCTTTGTTTTCTTTGCTGGTGGAGATGCCTCTTTGAACAAGGTGATCGAAAAGGTATAACTTTCGAAAAATATATCAACATAATGGAGTTGAAGTTCAACCGAGATGACTCAGGTATGGCCGGGGAAGTGGTCGTCGATCCGTGAGGAGTCGAGATGGTAACGAGCGTTTTCAACGGGATGCCATGTTAAATGTTGCAAGGGTGAGAAGAATTTGGATGTGGTCGAGGTGAAGGCCGGGTGTCCGGGATAAGTCGAGTTGTGGATGACTTTGGGTGTGACCAAGATGGTGGTTGGGTGTCCGGTAGAAGTCAAGAGTTGAAGGTGACTGAACGTTGTTGTGAACAAACCGATTAAGGGGGTGATTGTTAGGTTAATCGGTTCAGTTGCGGGTCACGGGTCAGAAACCGAAACGGGTCACGTTTGGGTTTACTAAATGGGTCAAGTTTAGTCCGTGTTTGCAGCTGAAATTTAGTCACATTTTGACCGAATATTGTGGAGAATAAATCAACATTTGGAAGTTGTTGCAGAATAACAGGAGCTCGTGGACTGACTTGATTATTTAGCATGTGGTTTATTTTGTTTATTTATTATAAATAGCAGTAGTATGTATTGGTTTTACTTGTACTTTTTTTTCAATATAATATAGTTAAAGTTTGAGCGTTCAATGTTCTTCCTTCTGCACACCCATTTTCATACGTGAGTTTAAGTGTGTTGTGTGTGTATATGGGCCTGAACCTACATTTGGTACCATAGCCTAGGGCTTGCGGAAGGTTGAAGAAGCCGGTTTGAGAGTCGACTTTCGAAGGAGGAGCTTTCGGGTGCGGGGCTGCGAAAGCAGCAGAAGCGCAGGCGGGTCGACGGGGTTTTGGGGACATGGTTCGAGTCGGTAGCTTGTTTGGCTGCTGATTGAATCGTACAAGAAGTTCTGGACAACAGGGGCTGTTTAGAGGCTGATTTACAGTAGTAGACGGAGTAGAAGATGTGTTTCGGATCAGCCGTTAGCACCGGGTGTGTGCTGTTCAGGACGGAGGTGAACGGTGATAAACACAGGCGTTCCGGAGTTGTTAAAAAGGGTGGTTCGAGATGTTCTTTAGCAGGGGGTGCTGCTGTCCGTTTTTGCAGTCCTTGATCGGCATGTTTCATGTTAAGAGGAGACCGGTGTATGCGTGAAAAACGAGCAGAAAGTATCCGTCAAGCAGGTGGCTTTGGATTCGTGTCGTTTAGCAAGTGGAAGAAAACGTCAAAGCAGGTGGCTTTGTTTTCTTTGCTGGTGGAGATGCCTCTTTGAACAAGGTGATCGAAAAGGTATAACTTTCGAAAAATATATCAACATAATGGAGTTGAAGTTCAACCGAGATGACTCAGGTATGGCCGGGGAAGTGGTCGTCGATCCGTGAGGAGTCGAGATGGTAACGAGCGTTTTCAACGGGATGCCATGTTAAATGTTGCAAGGGTGAGAAGAATTTGGATGTGGTCGAGGTGAAGGCCGGGTGTCCGGGAGACTTTGGGTGTGACCAAGATGGTGGTTGGGTGTCCGGTAGAAGTCAAGAGTTGAAGGTGACTGAACGTTGTTGTGAACAAACCGATTAAGGGGTGATTGTTAGGTTAATCGGTTCAGTTGCGGGTCACGGGTCAGAAACCGAAACGGGTCACGTTTGGGTTTACTAAATGGGTCAAGTTTAGTCCGTGTTTGCAGCTGAAATTTAGTCACATTTTGACCGAATATTGTGGAGAATAAATCAACATTTGGAAGTTGTTGCAGAATAACAGGAGCTCGTGGACTGACTTGATTATTTAGCATGTGGTTTATTTTGTTTATTTATTATAAATAGCAGTAGTATGTATTGGTTTTACTTGTACTTTTTTTTCAATATAATACAGTTAAAGTTTGAGAGTTCAATGTTCTTCCTTCTGCACACCCATTTTCATACGTGAGTTTAAGTGTGTTGTGTGTGTATCTGGGCCTGAACCTACATTTGGTACCAGAGCCTAGGGCTTGCGGAAGGTTGAAGAAGCCGGTTTGAGAGTCGACTTTCGAAGGAGGAGCTTTCGGGTGCGGGGCTGCGAAAGCAGCAGAAGCGCAGGCGGGTCGACGGGGTTTTGGGGACATGGTTCGAGTCGGTAGCTTGTTTGGCTGCTGATTGAATCGTACAAGAAGTTCTGGACAGCAGGGGCTGTTTAGAGGCTGATTTACAGTAGTAGACGGAGTAGAAGATGTGTTTCGGATCAGCCGTTAGCACCGGGTGTGTGCTGTTCAGGACGGAGGTGAACGGTGATAAACACAGGCGTTCCGGAGTTGTTAAAAAGGGTGGTTCGAGATGTTCTTTAGCAGGGGGTGCTGCTGTCCGTTTTTGCAGTCCTTGATCGGCGTGTTTCATGTTAAGAGGAGACCGGTGTATGCGTGAAAAACGAGCAGAAAGTATCCGTCAAGCAGGTGGCTTTGGATTCGTGTCGTTTAGCAAGTGGAAGAAAACGTCAAAGCAGGTGGCTTTGTTTTCTTTGCTGGTGGAGATGCCTCTTTGAACAAGGTGATCGAAAAGGTATAACTTTCGAAAAATATATCAACATAATGGAGTTGAAGTTCAACCGAGATGACTCAGGTATGGCCGGGGAAGTGGTCGTCGATCCGTGAGGAGTCGAGATGGTAACGAGCGTTTTCAACGGGATGCCATGTTAAATGTTGCAAGGGTGAGAAGAATTTGGATGTGGTCGAGGTGAAGGCCGGGTGTCCGGGATAAGTCGAGTTGTGGATGACTTTGGGTGTGACCAAGATGGTGGTTGGGTGTCCGGTAGAAGTCAAGAGTTGAAGGTGACTGAACGTTGTTGTGAACAAACCGATTAAGGGGGTGATTGTTAGGTTAATCGGTTCAGTTGCGGGTCACGGGTCAGAAACCGAAACGGGTCACGTTTGGGTTTACTAAATGGGTCAAGTTTAGTCCGTGTTTGCAGCTGAAATTTAGTCACATTTTGACCGAATATTGTGGAGAATAAATCAACATTTGGAAGTTGTTGCAGAATAACAGGAGCTCGTGGACTGACTTGATTATTTAGCATGTGGTTTATTTTGTTTATTTATTATAAATAGCAGTAGTATGTATTGGTTTTACTTGTACTTTTTTTTCAATATAATATAGTTAAAGTTTGAGAGTTCAACGTTCTTCCTTCTGCACACCCATTTTCATACGTGAGTTTAAGTGTGTTGTGTGTGTATCTGGGCCTGAACCTACAATTACAACACTTGACTAACATTATAAAACCAGAATATAAATCGTAGATATACCTTGCCAGAAAGGTTTTGAAAGGCAAGTGACCCAGTACTATCTGCATAAGGTGGATATTCATGTAATGGATATCAATAATCAATAAACTAATAAGCAGAATGAATTCATCGGTCACGATAACAACTTTTATGAATGAAAGGGTCAATATTCACTCCAAGAAGTTGACTCGACTCCTTAGCCCGTCTAGACTCAGGGATGCCTCCTCCTGTTGCATCAATCAAACATCCAGCAATTTTAAATTCTCTGAGAGAAAGAAGATTAAACATAATTATTCCACTAAACAAAGATCAAATCATCCAATTTACTCACCATTTGTCAGAAACAGGTATGGGATCTTCAGGTCTACCTACAAGAGAGAGATTATAGGGCTTCAAACCATTGCCTTGAAATCATGGGTCAATATATACAATACAACATACACTGTTACCTGAATCATCATATAATCTCCTTAAAGCTTGTCACACCCCCACCTCTCGTCACCTGAGATGATGTCATACGTCTCATTTTATTGGTTGCGGAAGCATAGTGGTGATGTCTCAGAGATGAGGTGTGACTTACTTGAACCGATATCACAGCACACAGATTCACTTAAAATAAATACATTACAAGGGTTTCGTAATTACATTCAACATTACAACTAAGTTTATTATACAACATATTACATTAAAGTTCAACTAAGTGAAGTGCATCCTCACTGTGTCGTCACCGTTGTCCTGCAAAAAAATGTTGAGTTTGAAACGTCAGCACAAAGCTGGTGAGTTCGACAGTTCAGTTAGAACAATATGATATGATAAGTAATGTTCACAAAAAGTTCAGTTCTGGATAACCATGGGACCCGTATCTAGTTCCTTTCGGACAGTTGTTCGTTCACGAAGATACTACCCGTCGGTAAATATCTTATTGCCTCATTATCTTAATGTCTATCACTAACATTAAGAAGTTGTTATGGAAACAGGTACCAAACATTCACACCAGGGGAGATGCAATCCTCCCAGCAAATGGGTTGTCAGCCAATAGTACTATCAATGGTTCCTGTTCGGCCGCACATGGGTTCACTAGATACAGTTCACGAATGAGGACTTTTGATACTGTGATAGTTGTTACTAACGGCAAAATCCCATGAAATCACACAAAAAGTCACATGAAATCACACAGATATCAGTGATACATATCATATGTTCAGAAAACAGTTTGCAGAGTTACCCGATGTTTATAAAACAGTAAAAAGAAAAGGGGTTGTACGAAACTCACTTGATGTCTTAAAGCAGTAGAAACACACGCAACTGGTGCTATTGATAAAATTCTGCATTAGTTTATGTTTGATATGTTATTTATGTTTTAACTTGCGGATTAAATCCTTTTGAACGTCCAATGTCAAAGACATTGCCTTAACAGTCATCAACCCGATGTTTAGTATTTTTTTTACATATTTTAATGTAATATCATACAATGTATGATAATGTAGGAACCTATACGGATTCAGGTTCCTAATACTAAGTTGATGACTCACTTGATTAATCAGTATAATCTCAGATTAACCAAATAGTTAATGTTGTTGATTATAAGTGCTAAGATAGTCTCTAGACAGTTTAATGGCTTAGGATTGATTAATCCTTGTTATTGATTACCCAAATATCATGGAATATCACAATGTAGTATTAGAATAGGTTTAATAACCATGTTTAACATACTAATCTGACTGTTATCAGAAACATTAGATAATCGTTCCAATGAGTATGTTAATGATTGTGATTAGTTTAAAACACTCAACTTTCACGTTGCATGTTAAAGATTAATCAAACTAATCACATACATAGTCACAACCAAATGGTTTAAACCATTATAACCATTGTTATGATTCCATGCAAACCGGGCATTACAACGGCTCAAAACAAGGATTTACCCGTTAACAGTTCGAGTTTGTCATTCAAAATCAATCATGGCCATCATCTAGGCAATAATCAACAACCCTAACTATATCATTACGTTCAAAACTAAGATTTAATCATTCATAATCAAACCAGAAGGTTTAAAATGAACCATTACCTAATCTGACGGATTCCAACGGATGAAATGATGATCAGAACTTGTTTTAACGTCTCTTGATGCGATCTAAACGTCAAGAAGCCTTCAAATATGGATTTTTGCTGATTTGAAAGTGAATTTTCGTGAATGATGTTGGCTGGCGTCGATGATAAAGATGAAATGAGGATTAGGATGAAAATCTTGATTTTTAAGCAAGTTGCCCGACAAAACCACCCCAGGCGCATCGCCTGGCCGCCTGTACCCACGCCAGGCGTACCGCGCGGATGAAACCGGCCTTCCAGAAACTTTCGACACCCGCGCGCATCGCCTAGGTTAATCCCTCGACCTGGGGCGTACCGCCCCAGGGCTATTTCACCCGTTTTACGACGGAAACTTCGTTTCGCGATTCCGAACAATCCGTAACTCCGTTTCGCGCACCGTTTTCGCCTACGTTCATCATTTTCCACGTACTATCATCCCGTAATAGTTTCGATTGTCAATTCAACGTGGATTTTTAGCTCGATCAAATGTGTTCTCGTCAATGATGACGTAATCCTTCATACACAATTATCACAGTCTCCTCCTGTTAGAAAAATTTCGTCCCGAAATTTAGGAAAAACTTACTTGATAACAATTGATCATGTGAATAGGTGTGGGTATTTCTGTTTCATCTGATCTTCACGTTCCCACGTATATTCAGGTCCACGCTTTGAATTCCATCGAATTTTGACAATAGGTATGCGACTGCATTTCAATACCTTCACTTCTCGATCCATCACTTCAACTAGTTCTTCCTTAAACTAAAGTTTCTCATCAATTTGGATTTCTTTCAGAGGTACAATCAGTGATTCGTCAGCTAAACATTTCTTCAAATTTGATACATGGAAGACATTATGAACGTTACCGAGTTCAGGAGGTAATTCAAGTCTGTAGGCTACTGATCCAATTCTTTCAAGAATTTTGAATGGACCTACAAATCGTGGTGAAAGTTTACCTCTCTTCCCAAATCTGAAGATACCTTTCCATGGTGAAACTTTCAACATCACTAGATCACCGATTTGAAATTCCAAAGGTCTACGACGATTATCAGCATAACTCTTTTGTCGATCGCGAGCAGCTTTAATTCGTTCTTGAATAAGTGCGATCTTATCAGTTGTTTCTTGAATGAGTTCTGGGCCTATGATTCGATTTTCACCCACCTCTGACCAACAGACAGGGGATCTGCACTTGCGTCCATAAAGTGCTTCAAATGGAGCGCATTGAATACTGGTATGATAGCTGTTGTTATATGAGAATTCAACAAGTGGAAGATGCACATCCCAGCTACCACCAAAATCAATTACACAGCTTCTCAACATGTCTTCCAGAGTTTGATTAGTTCGTTGAGTTTGCCCGTCAGTTTGAGGATGATAAGCTGTGCTCATATTGATTTGCGTGCCCAGAGCATTCTGAAGAGTTTGCCAAAATCGTGATGTGAATCGACTATCTCTGTCAGAAATGATAGAGATTGGTACTCCATGACGAGATACAATCTCATTAACATAGATTTTAGCAAGTCGATCCATAGAGTAATCTTCTCGGATGGGAATAAAATGCGCAGATTTAGTAAGGCGATCAACGATAACCCATATAGAGTCATGATTATGCGATGTTCTGGGTAATTTAGTGATAAAATCCATAGAGATCTGATCCCATTTCCACATGGGAATCTCCGGTTGTTCTAATAACCCAGAAGGACGTTGATGTTCAGCCTTAACCTTTAGACACGTTAAACATCGACCCACGTATTCTGCGATGTGTTTCTTCATTCCAGGCCACCAATAAAAATATTTAAGATCTTTATACATTTTGTCGGCACCTGGATGAATAGAATACTTGGACTTGTGCGCCTCATCCAAGATGATTGATCTTGTGTTACCGAATAAAGGAACCCATATTCGGCTTTTGAAATATAACACTCCATCAGTCTCAACTTCAAGTTTCTTGTCTAATCCCTTCAGTTCCTCAGCAGAATAGTTCAATGCTTGTAAAGCTTGTTGATGAGCTTCTTTGATTTGAGGAATTAGACTGGTTTGAATAGTCATACCTAGTGCTTTCACACGTAACGGTTTGACTCGTTCTTTGCGACTTAAAGCATCGGCTACAACATTTGCCTTGCCTGGGTGATAACGAATTTCACAGTCATAATCGTTCAACAGTTCCACCCACCGCCTTTGTCGCATGTTCAACATTTTTTGATCTAGAATGTGTTGAAGACTTTTATGATCAGTGTATATAATACACTTAGTCCCATACAAATAGTGTCTCCAAATCTTGAGTGCAAACACCACTGCACCAAGTTCTAGATCATGAGTGGTATAGTTCTTCTCGTGTACTTTCAACTGTCGAGAAGCATAAGCAATTACTTTATCGTTCTGCATTAAAACACACCCCAGACCTTGGCGGGAAGCATCACAGTACACTGTGAAGTTATCAATACCTTCCGGTAATGCCAAAATAGGTGCATTGCAGAGTTTATGTTTCAACAGTTGGAACGCCTCCTCCTGTTGAGAACCCCATATAAACTGTTGATTTTTCTGTGTCAATGTAGTTAGTGGCAGGGCTATCTTTGAAAAGTTCTTGATAAATCGACGGTAATAACCTGCCAGCCCTAAAAATTGACGGATTTCAGTTGGGGTTTGTGGTGTTTCCCATTGTTCCACAGCCTTAATCTTACTGGGATCCACCTGAATGCCATCTTGATTCACTACGTGCCCAAGGAATTGCACTTCTCGTAACCAAAAATCACACGTGGAGAACTTGGCGTATAATTTTTCACGTGCCAAAAGTTCTAAGATCAGTTTCAAGTGTTGAGCATGTTCTTGTTGGCTTCGAGAATAAATAAGAATATCATCAATAAATACAATAACAAACTTATCCAAGTAAGGCCTACATACCCGATTCATTAGATCCATGAAAACTGCAGGTGTATGCGTTAATCCAAAGGGCATTACTAGAAATTCATAATGCCCGTACCGAGTTCGGAAATCAGTTTTAGGAACATCATCTTCGTGCACTCGTAATTGATGATATCCGGATCTCAAATCAATTTTTGAAAAATAAGTAGCGCCTTGAAGTTGATCAAACAGATCATTTATACGTGGTAATGGATAACGGTTTTTGATTGTTAATTTATTGAGCTCCCGATAGTCAATACACATCCTGAATGATCCATCCTTCTTTTTCACAAAAAGAACTGGCGCTCCCCAGGGTGAGAAACTGGGTCTAATAAAACCCTTGTCTAACAGTTCCTGCAGTTGACCTGAAAGCTCTTGCATCTCTGATGGTGCTAAACGATAAGGAGCTTTAGCTACAGGTGCTGCACCTGGAATCAGATCAATTCGAAATTCAACTTGCCTCACTGGGGGTAATCCTGATATATCGTCAGGAAAGACTTCAGGAAAATCATTGACTACTGGAATATCTTCGATACGTTTTTGTGAAGAGCTGTTATTGATCACATATGCTAGAAAGGCCGGACACCCTTTCCGTAAGCATTTCTGAGTTCGCATACAAGAAATAATACCCAGTTTTCTACCAGCTCGTTCCCCTTGAACTATCAGTGTGTTACCGTCAGGCAAAGGAATACGGATCACCTTAGTTTGACATATTACTTCAGCTTGGTTAATGGAAAGCCAGTCCATACCGACAACGACATCAAAACTCCCAAGCTCAATAGGAAGTAAATCAATATCGAAGAGATGATCATTCAGATTCAAGGAACATCCTTGAATGACACTGCTAGTTTTGATTAACTTGCCATTAGCAAGTTCAATAACGTAGGGAGTTTCTAGTTCTACCGCAGGCATTGAAAGTAATAATGCAAATTCAGGAGAGATAAAACTCTTATCTGCCCCTGTATCAAAGAGAACTGACGCATATAGGTTATTGAGTAAGAACGTACCAGTAACAATGTTAGCATTGTGTCTCGCCTCGGTAGCACCAATCTGGAAAGCTCTCCCTCTAGCCTCATTCCCCGGATTGGTGTTGTTATTGTTTGGACAACTCCTTATCAAGTGGTCGGGACTCCCACACTTGTAACACGACCTGTTTGTTTGAGTGGTTTGTTGTGGTGCTTGATTTGGTTGACGAGCAAGAAAATTACAGTATCTGGTAGTGTGTCCAACCTTATTACAGTTGGCGCAAACAGGACACGGTCCTGTATGATGATATGGACACTTGTTACATTTTGGCGCCTGCCCTGTATAAGTTTTCCTCTCAGGATTGGTAACACCAAAGTTCTTCACAGTTGGCCTTCTCTGGTTGATCTCAGCCGGAGCTTTTGCCTTAGTTTTGCCAAACCACTTCCGTTTAGTACCCTTGGAGCCACTGGAGATACCAACATCACTACGGCCCACGGCCGTCTGAGTTTTTGTTGACAACATACCACTCCTTACCGCCTCATCGGTAAGCTTTGTGGTCAACAGAATTGCACGTTTGAGGGTGGTTGGTTCAGCTGCAGTTACCATTCCCCGAATCTGGGGAACCAAACCCTTAATATACTTCTCGATCAATGCTGCTTCAGTAGGAAACATATCGGGAAGTAAACATGTGAGTTCATGAAAACGATGCGTATACGCTAAACAGTCAGCTCCGATCATCGAGTGATTCCAGAATTCCTCCTGGAGCTTTTGTATTTCAGTGAGTGGGCAGTACTCTGATCTAATCAGAGTTTTAAACTCATTCCAGCCCATTGAGTCGACTGTCGCTAAGCCCAACGTTTTTGCCTGGGTATTCCACCAGGTTAAAGCTGATTCTTTAAAAGAGCAGGCAGCATAAGACACTTTATGCTCCTCTAAACACTGGCTGATTTTCAATTTGTTTTCCATTTCCTCAATCCACCTCAATAATCCAGCCTCTCCTTCTTTACCAGTGAAAGTAGGATGGTTACAGGAAGCGAAATACTTATAAGTGCATCCCTGTCGTGGTGGATCAGGAGCTGTTGTAGTTGTACCAATGGTCTGATGAGTTTCGACATGACCACCGGTAGCGTTATGTTCAGTATGCGCGTGATCCCCACCAGAACCCGTAGTGACATGTGGTTGGTGTTGCACCAGAACACCACAAGCAGATAGCTGTTCCCGTACAATTCACGCTATCATTGCTTCGTTTGATTCAGATCCACTTGCACCTGCAGGTGGAGCAGTGTTCGCTCCCGGGTTCACTGGTGGAACAGTATTCATTTCCAGATTAACCTGTGGATCTGGATTCGATTCAGTGTTTACCGGTGGAACTTGATTCGGCTCAGGGTTAGTAATGTTCCTGATAGATTTCCTTGCCGGTCGACCTCGTTTGGGAGCCATTATTCTGCTCACATGCAGACAAACTCATGTCAGTTTGAGAACATTAACTATATAACCCATTTGATCACATAAATTCAATCATATTCAATTATATTGAAACTTTATGAAGTTGAAAATGTGATTATAAGAGGATACAGTATAACTACATTGGTATTACCCAACCATGTTCACAGTATACCAAAATCACATCATTGTTCGTAGTTATACACACTCCTGTTAACTCAAAACATGTTATAGTATCACACAACATATAGTATTGTGACACTAACATAGATGTATTCCTGTTCACAGTAAATACAACATTACTGATTTTTTTTCAATTTATTATAACATGAATTTTTGAGACATTAACATCCAGGACTTTCATACGAGTTATACAAACCGTATAGGTAGTACCCTACCAGATGGTTTGCGTGAACATACCATACAAGGTATTTTACGAGAGTATACCACTCCAGGTATTTTACGAGAGTATACCACACAGGTATTTTACGAAAGTATACCACACAAGTATTTTACGAGAGTATACCACACAGGTATTTTACGAGAGTATACCACACAGGTATTTTACGAGATAGCACACAAGCTATTTTACGAGATAGCACACAAGCTATTTTACGAGATAGCACACAGCTATTTTACGAGATAGCACACAAGCTATTTTACGAGATAGCACACAGCTATTTTACGAAATAGCACACAACTATTTTACGAGATAGCACACAGCTATTTTACGAAATAGCACACAGCTATTTTACGAGATAGCACACAGCTATTTTACGAGATAGAATACCTCACCAGGTATTTTACGATGACAGAATACCTCACCAGGTATTTTACGATGACAGAATACCTCACCAGGTATTTTACGATGACAGAATACCTCACCAGGTATTTTACGATGACAGAATACCTCACCAGGTATTTTACGATGACAGAATACCTCACCAGGTATTTTACGATGACAGAATACCTCACCAGGTATTTTACGATGACAGAATACCTCACCGGGTATTTTACGATAACAGAATACCTCACCAGGTATTTTACGATAACATACACTAACAAGATAAGTTATCACACGGATACGTTCTGATACTCACATATATGACACATCAACTACAACACAATAAGATCCAAACGAACATCACCAGATAAGCTTTTATACAATCAAAAAGTTTTTGTACAACCACTACTAGCAAACCGAACATTAATACTATTACCGGGAATCTATCTCACAACCAAAAATTTCCCTATACATCACACACTAGTAACCTATCCGTCGGTACTGATAACATCTCAAAATGACCATCCTCAACCATCCTTACCGTATAAAGAACGGTAAGCAGGAAATCACTATAGTTATAGCAGCCATCACTATAGCTATCACCATCAGCCGAGCCTCCAAGCTCAAGGTGCTCACAAACTGTCTCAAATACACCCATCTCTCACTCCACAACGCTACCTCCTACCAAAATGTAACTACGAGCGCCTGTCTCCAGGTTCTCCGAAATCGATCCTCCATCATCGCTCTCCAAGCCTGAGTAGTAGCACCTAAGACATTCACCTGCTCCATAAGGGCCAGGTGAGAAGTGAGGATCTCCAGAACGGTAGTGCGGGTATCCTCCAGAAGAGTATGGTGCTGAGATACATCCTGTCTCAAAGCCTGTAGATCCTGAGAGATCTGCTGCACCTGCGCCCGCAACTCGGCTTGGTGGGAGGATTCTCCCACTTCATGAACAGCCTGTGGCTCGTCCCGTGGAGCCATCTGGTGTCGTGGAGGCAATCTTGTGGTTTTGCGGGCTTGACCCCGCATACGCCGTAACCCATCCCAAGCGGGTAATCTAGGAGGTGTAATACTCTGTGTCTGATCAGCAACTGGTTCAGCCGGAGGTGAGTGAGGAGGACTAGGTATAATAGGAAGTGCTGGTGGTGGTGGTGGCACTGGCTCTGGCTCAGGTAGTGGTGGTATGGGAGGCACTACAGATGTGTGTGATGCTAATGATACAGCCTCCGAAGGATCTGAGTCAGATCCGGAACTGGAACTGGGAGTATCGTCCACCAGGACATATGGAAACCTCTGATATATATACCTCTCTCCTTGGTCTGCCATCGCTGTATAAACAGAATTCTCAGATCAGTACCATGAAGTAAGTATTGAATAAAATATTCAACATGCACATGATATGAAACGTCTCCCTATCCTAACATAACTATTCGTTATATGTTATTAGTGTTCAGCTTGAATTAAATCAAACTAGAATGCACACGTGTTACGAGATGAGGTGATGTCATACGTCTCATTTTATTGGTTGCGGAAGCATAGTGGTGATGTCTCAGAGATGAGGTGTGACTTACTTGAACCGATATCACAGCACACAGATTCACTTAAAATAAATACATTACAAGGGTTTCGTAATTACATTCAACATAACAACTAAGTTTATTATACAACATATTACATTAAAGTTCAACTAAGTGAAGTGCATCCTCACTGTGTCGTCACCGTTGTCCTGCAAAAAAATGTTGAGTTTGAAACGTCAGCACAAAGCTGGTGAGTTCGACAGTTCAGTTAGAACAATATGATATGATAAGTAATGTTCACAAAAAGTTCAGTTCTGGATAACCATGGGACCCGTATCTAGTTCCTTTCGGACAGTTGTTCGTTCACGAAGATACTACCCGTCGGTAAATATCTTATTGCCTCATTATCTTAATGTCTATCACTAACATTAAGAAGTTGTTATGGAAACAGGTACCAAACATTCACACCAGGGGAGATGCAATCCTCCCAGCAAATGGGTTGTCAGCCAATAGTACTATCAATGGTTCATGTTCGGCCGCACATGGGTTAACTAGATACAGTTCACGAATGAGGACTTTTGATACTGTGATAGTTGTTACTAACGGCAAAATCCCATGAAATCACACAAAAAGTCACATGAAATCACACAGATATCAGTGATACATATCATATGTTCAGAAAACAGTTTGCAGAGTTACCCGATGTTTATAAAACAGTAAAAAGAAAAGGGGTTGTACGAAACTCACTTGATGTCTTAAAGCAGTAGAAACACACGCAACTGGTGCTATTGATAAAATTCTGCATTAGTTTATGTTTGATATGTTATTTATGTTTTAACTTGCGGATTAAATCCTTTTGAACGTCCAATGTCAAAGACATTGCCTTAACAGTCATCAACCCGATGTTTAGTATTTTTTTTACATATTTTAATGTAATATCATACAATGTATGATAATGTAGGAACCTATACGGATTCAGGTTCCTAATACTAAGTTGATGACTCACTTGATTAATCAGTATAATCTCAGATTAACCAAATAGTTAATGTTGTTGATTATAAGTGCTAAGATAGTCTCTAGACAGTTTAATGGCTTAGGAATGATTAATCCTTGTTATTGATTACCCAAATATCATGGAATATCACAATGTAGTATTAGAATAGGTTTAATAACCATGTTTAACATACTAATCTGACTGTTATCAGAAACATTAGATAATCGTTCCAATGAGTATGTTAATGATTGTGATTAGTTTAAAACACTCAACTTTCACGTTGCATGTTAAAGATTAATCAAACAAATCACATACATAGTCACAACCAAATGGTTTAAACCATTATAACCATTGTTATGATTCCATGCAAACCGGGCATTACAACGGCTCAAAACAAGGATTTACCCGTTAACAGTTCGAGTTTGTCATTCAAAATCAATCATGGCCATCATCTAGGCAATAATCAACAACCCTAACTATATCATTACGTTCAAAACTAAGATTTAATCATTCATAATCAAACCAGAAGGTTTAAAATGAACCATTACCTAATCTGACGGATTCCAACGGATGAAATGATGATCAGAACTTGTTTTAACGTCTCTTGATGCGATCTAAACGTCAAGAAGCCTTCAAATATGGATTTTTGCTGATTTGAAAGTGAATTTTCGTGAATGATGTTGGCTGGCGTCGATGATAAAGATGAAATGAGGATTAGGATGAAAATCTTGATTTTTAAGCAAGTTGCCCGACAAAACCACCCCAGGCGCATCGCCTGGCCTCCTGCACCCACGCCAGGCGTACCGCGCGGATGAAACCGGCCTTCCAGAAACTTTCGACACCCGCGCGCATCGCCTAGGTTAATCCCTCGAGCTGGGGCGAACCGCCCCAGGGCTATTTCACCCGTTTTACGACGGAAACTTCGTTTCGCGATTCCGGACAATCCGTAACTCCGTTTCGCGCACCGTTTTCGCCTACGTTCATCATTTTCCACGTACTATCATCCCGTAATAGTTTCGATTGTCAATTCAACGTGGATTTTTAGCTCGATCAAATGTGTTCTCGTCAATGATGACGTAATCCTTCATACACAATTATCACAAAGCTTTAGGAGAATCTCCGATTGGACTACGTCCACGAAGTATAACACCATCGATATCAAATGCAATTCCAAACGAAGGTCTATCACAATCAAATCAACTTCAATTATCACATAATGAGTTAAAATTACAGAAATGGTAACTACTAGAAACGAATTGTTGAAGATTGATGGACGAATCTCTTAAGTGCCAAATGAAGGTGTGATAAGGCTAAGAAACATAAGGTCAAACTATTGAGTTTTCTATTGAATTAGCAACTAGGTGGTGATATAATCAGCTGGTATCGCTTCAGATTTTCAAAAAAATTATTATACTTTGTTCACGTAAATAACTAGATTTTGTTGGAAACTCGATGGATAGAATTTAGTTAAAGTCTTTTCAGGTTTTATTCCAATGAAGACTAACAAAAAATTCAATGCAGTTTTTTATTTCTGTTTTGTTTTTATATATATTTCTTTTATTTCTCAACTAATATTCATACTAAATTAAACATCACTTGATTGTTTCATATAATATTTTGAGATAAGTAAACCCAAATGATAAAATGAGATCACTCTTACACCAGTTCCATATTAGTACCAATGAAAAGTACTATAACCGAAACGAATATAAGTATAAACTGAATACTGATTCAATTTTGTTGGTATGGTACCAACATCATTTAATGTACCGAAACCAAAGGATATTGGTATCAGTACGGTACACATGTGGTATCTAAAAACAGTTAGAATTGGGTAAGGCAACCATCTAGCTTGGAGGAGGAATCTGATCTCCAACGTTGTAAGAATGCTATTGTGTAGGTCACTTTCAGGGATAGGGAGGATAAATGGAACTGGGGTGGTGATAAAAATGGTACCTTTACGGTTAGGTCCATTTGCAGGTTATGTGCCAAGGAGCGAGAAGTTGAGGCCCAATCAACGTTAGCTTGGAGTAAGTGGGTGCAGATTAAAGTAAATATTTTGGCTTGGAAAGCGCTGCTAGATCGACTACCAACTATGGGTGCACTGGCCAGGGGGGTTCGGGTTGAAGGTGATCTATGCCCACTATGTGGCGATTGTTATGAATCAGTGATCCATCTCTTCTCTTCATGTTACGTAGCCTCGAGGATTTGGGATGGAATCTCAGCAAGGTGTAAACTTCAGCCTATATTTGCCTTTTCAATGAAAGATTTGTTGGAATTATTCACTTATGGAAATGGTTGCAAACGAAGAAAGCAAGCAATTCAAGCAATTGTGTTAACAACTATATGATGCATTTGAAAGGAAAGAAATGAAGTCGTATTCAATAGGAAAAGGTGGTCATGTCATCATTTATTGGAGGAGTTGAAATCCATCGGCTGACTTTGGGTTAAACATAGAGCAAAGTAGGGTCTCTGTCTTGGGAGGATTGGTGTTTCTTTTCTTTCTAGTTTTGTGTATTTTCTACTTTGTTTTTGCTTATTTCCTTGTATTTGGTGATTGTGGGTGTTCTAGCGTCTTGCTGGCCTCTTGGTGGTTTTGGTGGTTAAATGAAAGTTATCGTTCAAAAAAAAAACTAAAAACATTTCATCATGTTCATCGCTAAGTGTGCCAGCTTTCATGTTTATCATTAATTAATTATCATTTTATTTTGTTTTATTTGTATACTTAGCATTTTATTACATAATGAGCTAGTTGTGTATTTAATATATTAAAATCTTAATACTACCTAGGCGGGCACCTTTTCTCCCTTCAATTAGACGGGATCAAAAGATACTAAAATCAAATTTTAATCGAAAGTACTATGTTTCACATCAACCGAATTTGTATATGGGCTTGGTTATTTACACACCTAACTTTTTTTATTTTAGCACCCCGTCGATTCTATACGTCTCGTATAGGTATATACGAGGCGTATTGCCCCCTCTGACACTCACTCAATCGACAATGATTGGTCTCGTATATGTCTCTTGTAGGATTTATACGCCACATATAAGCTTATACGAGGCACATAGAGGATGTGAGATGTGTGTGAGAATAACATGACCCTTAGTATATATGCGTATTGATAGATGAATTGTATCTTTATCATTATGCCATTACTGACACTACAAAATCATAATACTACCTAGGATCTATAGTCACTAGCACTTACATTTGTGAAAATTAAAATATTATATCAAGTTAAATTTTTATAGTATTATTACACATATATAATAAAACACCTAATATAGTTAGAAATTAAAATCATTAAATTATTACCTAAAGTTGTTTCTATTAACAATTTTCAAAGAATTTAGCAAGATTCATTGTTCATTATCGCTGTTAAAACGTAAATAAGTTCTCGAATAAATGAATCTCCCTATGTTTGACTGCACCTAGCTTGACCCTGCCAAAGGCACTCCTCTGTTGTGCTTTTGAAATTTTCTTGCTTTAGAACATGAAATCAACACATAAAACTCAAATTCCACACAATTTCCTTGAAACCTCCCTTTTCACTAAGGATTCCAAAGGTAGGTAATCACACCACTTGTGATTCACCTAAACTCTATAAATTTATCATGGTAAGTTCACACAACTTGTGATTCAACCCATTCCACATTCACACTCCTTGTGAATTGTTTGATCAATTTTAGTCAAACTTCAATTAAGAAGTTCACACCACTTGTTAATCATTCTTTGTTCTTCACAACCCTTGTAAACATACTAATTTACAATAACTAAGCAATTAAAACACCTATTGCATGTTATTGTCAAACCACAAGCATTCGATCACCAATTCACCAAAAAGTTAAATCTTCAATACATGAACATTCATACATGCATAAACTCCATAGCACATTAATTAGATTAGTTGGGTGACTTACCTTGCCCCACTGAATTATCCACAACAATCTCCTTCCTGGGTCGTTTGATTCCACTATTGCTTCATATTATCACAACTAATAGGTTTAATAATATGGTTGACTTCAACTAGTCAAATTACACATATTTGACCCATTATCACCATTTCAATTTAATTTTACATCCAATTGACCCATATTCATATAAATTCACCATTTTTGATTTCATAGTAACTTTATTCAACTCCCGATAGTCTATACACATTCTAAAACTCCCATCTTTCTTCTTGACAAATAACACAGGTGCACCCCAAGGTGAGATGCTCGGACGGATAAAACCACGGTCAAGAAGGTATTGCAATTGGGTCATCATCTCTTGCAATTCAGATGACGCCAAACAGTATGGAGCTTTAGCAATAGGTTTAACCCTAGGCTCCAAATCAATACGGAACTCAACATCCCTTTCGAGAGGTAATCCGGGTAGTTCATCCGGGAAGACATCCAGAAAATCACGAACAATAGGAATGTCTTCAATCATCTTCACATATTTCTCCGAATCCACTAAATAAGAAAGAAATGATCTTCCCCGATTGTTCAAATACTTCATAGCTTCTGTTAAATAACATAAGATCATACCACCCCATTTCTCCTCATTATCTTATGTTTACACAAAATGTTAGCCCCGTGAGCCGAAACCAATCCATCCCAACCACCACGTCAAATTCCCCAAATATCATCGATATCAAATCAATATCGTAATCCTCCCCGTCGATTGTTGGTTTACATTTTCGATAAACATCACAAACTTGGAAGCATTTAGAATCCTCTATTTCTATTTCTAAAGGTACCAACAATTTCTCAACAACAAAAGAAGTATGGTGTATAAGTTTAGTAGACACAAAAGATCTACTAGCCCCCGAATCAAATTATATGTAAGCAGACAATGTATTGATGAAGAAAGTACCTGTTACCACGTCATGAGTAGATTTAGCTTCCTCCGCCGTAATCTGAAAAGCTCTACCCTTTGGTTTAGGTATTTCAATTTTCTTCCCGCTCCCCTGACCTTTGAAAGATTTGTTGTCTTCTCCACCACGCAACCCCCTTTAGGTCCGGACACTCACTACGAATGTGTCCTGGTTTGTAACAATTGTAGCATAGGTTCAAAGGACTCGAGCATTGATTAGCAAGATGGCCCGGTTTCAACACTTGTAGCACAACAAAGGTCGTGCCAAACAATCCCCCGCATGATCTTTCCTACATTTTGCACAATGTTTAACTCCCCTACTTGTTTGGAACTTTGTAGGTGAGTTAGAAAATTTACCATGTTTAGAAGACCCCGTCTCTTTTTCCACCTTTCGCTTTTCACCGCGGTCTTCTTGTCACTTTAACTCCAGTTCGCGCTCCCGAGCGCACTCGATCAGTTCTGCCAATGTCTCACACTTTGACCGTGTAAGAAACTCACGGTACATGGCATTCAACATACTGTGATAACGATTGATCCACATCCATTTCAATTTTCTTCCCGCTCCCCTGACCTTTGAAAGATTTGTTGTCTTCTCCACCACGCAACCCCCTTTAGGTCCGGACACTCACTACGAATGTGCCCTGGTTTGTAACAATTGTAGCATAGGTTCAAAGGACTCGAGCATTGATTAGCAAGATGGCCCGGCTTTCCACACTTGTAGCACAACAAAGGTCGTGCCAAACAATCCCCCGCATGATCTTTCCTACATTTTTCACAATGTTTAACTCCCCTACTTGTTTGGAACTTTGTAGGTGAGTTAGAAAATTTACCCTGTTTAGAAGACCCCGTCTCTTTTTCCACCTTCCGCTTTTCACCGCGGTCTTCTTGTCACTTTAACTCCAGTTCGCGCTCCCGAGCACACTCAATTAGTTCTGCCAGTGTCTCACACTTTGATGGTGTAACAAACTCACGGTACTTGGCATTCAACATATTGTGATAACGATTGATCCACATCCGCTCCGTTTGAAGTAAGTCTGGGCAAAACCTAGCTTTATCATAAAATATGGCAGTAATAGTGTCAATGTTTTCCTCCTTATGTCGCATATGGAGAAATTCCTCAGTAATCCTGTCTATTGCCGCCTGAGGACAGAACCGTTTAAGGAATAATCCCTTAAACTCCACCCAAGTTAGACTTTTAATGCCATACCTATCCTTCTCCTTTCAGAGAAGCTCCCACCAGTGTTTCGCCCTCTCCTTCAATAAATTACCAGCAAAGATCACCTCATCTTCCGGGTCACAATCGCTCGTCTCAAACGTGCCTTCCATATCAGTTATCCAATGTTGACTCATAAGTGGGTCAACTTCCCCCTTAAACTCACTTGGCTGCAAGCCACAAACTCCTTGTAAGTCACTTTCTTTGGAGCTCTATCCCCGTCTAGTCCATCCTTGAGAGTTGCAAACTCTCGTTGAATAGGATCCCTGATATATTGAGGAATTACTGCCTCTACAGCCTTTGCCACTTCTTCTCTCACCATAATTTGCATTTCAATGAGATCAGTTTCATGATCACCATCATTATCCATGTGATCCCCACCAGACATTCTACGACTGAAACGAGTTATTTAGTTCCTTAGTTTTGCCATCTAGTTCATATAACTAAGAACACCCTGAAATATGAACCTAAAAGCATCACAAAAGTGAACTCCTAACACCTTACCAGATACTCATAATCATAGTATGATTTGATTCCATTAAGGACAAGTCAATGTCCAAAGTATAATCTTATGTTGGCCAGACATAACATTATACACTTCATATGTTCAATTCCTTAACTTCATCTCACCATACTATAACTAAGAATTTCGGTTTAACAAACAATTTCACACCAATGAACATACAAAGTTTAAGGTAAACACACTACATACTTGTTACCTTAACCCCCTCGGCTTCGTGACCGGATCTCGGATTGAACATTCCTCCTATCAAGAGCACAAAGGTTTGAGTTCAAGTGTTCGCATCGCACTTGAATACCTTAAACCATTGGCTCTGATGCCAACTTGTAAGCCCCAAAATTCTCATACGCATAACACGTGTTTTAAAACAATATCGAAGTTTAGGTCCTAAATTTTTTTCAAACTAAAACATCAAGTTTAATAACCAAAATAACCCAACCCATCACCAAAACCATTTACAAACATGTTAATTATAATCACACCCTATGTCATTTACAATTGTTCACAAAAAGTTTGGTTTTCAACCAAAAACGTGCTCGATCTGAGTCCTTGCAAGCAATCCGATCACATCCGCCTTCACCCTTTTTCGTTCACTTGAGAAACACCACATATTATTCACCGTTAGTTCTTTAGAACTAATCCCCAGACCCCACTCTAAGTGGGATTTTTACTGGGTATGGATGTTGTTGTTGTAGTTCTTTAGAACTATGTAAGATCACCCATCCATTTCCCCATGTGTATCCCATAATACCATATGGATACCTTAATAAAGTCTCAAACATAATTTGGTAACATTATTCAACTCGAACCCAAAACGATTTACTAATGGGTCGTTTTCACCCACAACCCCTAAAATCTCCAATTCTTGCCCAACACAATTAGATTTACCCATGGAATTCGAGTCAAAACTGAAATAAGTCAATTTATGACATTTTCAGAGACACAGACGCAACACGGGCGTGTTCCAGGGGAACATGGCCATGTCAGAAGGTTTTCAACAATCTGACCTGCAGATGAACATGGGCATGTTCCATGGAACATGACCATGTCAAAACTCCTTCCATATATATTTTTTTTCTTTGTTCTCTCCCCTCATTCCTTTTCACCAAGGATTTCAAATTGTACAACCACAACAATATATTCAACACATGAAATTCATATTCGTAAGCATCTTAAAACACAATTAAAGTCTTAGAACATGAAATCAACCCATAAAACTCCATTTTCACACAATTTCCTTGAAACCTACCTTTTCACCAAGGATTCCAAGGTAGGTAATCACACCACTTGTGATTCACCTAAACTCCATAAATTTATCATGGGAAGTTCACACCAATTGTGATTCAACCCATTCCACATTCACACTCCTTGTGAATTGTATGACCAATTTTAGTCAAACTTCAATTAAGAAGTTCACACCACTTGTGAATCATTCCTAGTTCTTCACAACACTTGTAAACATACTAATTTACATTAACTAAGAAATTATAACACCTATTGCATGTTATTGTCAAACCACAAGTATTCAATCACCAATTCACCAAAAAGTCAAATCTTTAATACATGAACATTCATACATGCATAAACATCATAACACATATTAGTTAGATTAGTTGGTTGACTTAACTTGCCCCACTGAGTGATCCACAACATTCTCCTTCCAAAGTCGTTTGATTCCACTGTTGCTAGTTTCCTATTATCACAACTAATAGGTTTAATAATATAGTTGACTTCAACTAGTCAAACACCAAAATTTCGTATTTCACCATACCCTACTCATACCCCATATGAGACCCACGAAAATTACACCAAAAACACCCAAAACTTCATACCTTGTTGTTGTATGTTGCTAGTAGAACTCAACTATATGCTTGCATTCAAGATCAAACCATAAATCAAGCACCAATTTGATCAGTCTTGTGGTTTAGGGTTTTCTCCTTTCTTCCTCTTCTTTTGAACGACAAACACATAAAAATAAAATGAGAATATGAACTTTGACCATAGTCAAAGTCTTATCCCATCCATTTCCATCTTTGGCCAATTGTCACATTGGGTTCCTCAAAATTTTACTAGTTTAAACTAACTAGTTTATAACTAACGTAGTTAAATTAGTTAACAACCTCCAAATTATATTTAAGATAATTAAATTTTATAAAACATCCATCAATTAAAATAAAACATAATTATACACCAATTATATTTGTATTATAATATTTCCCCAAAATGGGTCGTTACAAAATGTGTTAGAACTGGTTTATTTTATATAAACCAAAAGATTTTATAATGGTTCGGTTAATTGTTTATTTCTAACAATCTTGTTAGAACCAAATTTATTTTATAAACCAAAAATCTTTAGACAAGAATTGGGTAATCGTTTACTTTCAAACAAGCGTATTAGAACCAGGTTATTTTGTATAAACCAAAAGGCTTTATAACAGTTCTGGTAAATTCTTATGTCTAACATGCGAGTTAGAACTGATTTATTTGTATAAATCAATAAGCTTTAAAATGATTTTTGTAATCAACTATTTCTAATAAGTATGTTAGATATGGAGTCAACATATAAACTAAAATTTGGAATGTTTGCTAAACGTTAAATTCTAATGAGCTATTAGAATCAGCTAGTTAGTTGAACAATTTGGTAATCATTATATTCTCCAACACGCATGTTAGATATTGTTTAATGAAACTATATCAGAATTTATGGACTTGATTTTATAATCAAATCAAAACAGTTGCAAACATGACAATGTTTTTAAACGAATAAAACATGAGAATTTTCAATGGTTTGATACTCATATGAGAAGTATCATGTATTGAACCATAAATAATGTCAAAAATATATTTGATAAAAAAACAACCCGATGTTGCTATGAATACTTATGAGAAGTTATTCTTTAGACTGTTTTGTGTCTATTAAAGATTACATGCATTCTATTGAGGGATGACCTCAATACATGCCATATAACGAGGTCATTTGCGATGATTTCGATAGACGAGGAAAGTGATGAAGATATAACATTTTAAGATTTGATGTTTAGCTATAATTCTTGTATTTGTTTAAAAAATATGTTGTGTTTAATATTTTATTATAAATATTCGACTATGGCTTACGTTTATTTATTCTTTACATAAACAAGTTGATCTAAAGATTATAAAACGATAAAAGCTAAATAATATTTTAATTTTGAAGGATTTAAAATTTTGAAATTTAACAAAGATACATATTTGATGTGTCGGTTTCTATATATAAAAATAATGGTTCAACACTATCGAGTAATAAATCGAAACAACCTAAACCGAACTACACAGTATAGGCAAGTGTACCTGACGTATGAAGTATAGCTAAGGAAAGTTCGGATATCAAACCTAAGGACACAAAATCAAATAATAAACCCTAACTGGAAACCTAGTAAAAAGAGAAAATTACTAATTTTTGAAAAGGAAGTGGTTATATGAAAAGAAGTTTAAACAACTGAAGAACTTTAGAAAACTTAAGAACTTAAGAAAACTAAAGAAATCAACTAAGCACAGCAAGAACAACTAGGAAATCAGATATGAAGAAAGTTCTACTCAGACTAGGAATCTTAAAGGAATCTAAACAGCTATCGAGAATGTCTGACTGAATGACACCGGATCTAATGATACAACCTACTCGGGAACTTAAGGAATGCTAGATCTCTTGATCAAACTCTTCAAAGAACTTTCATATAAATTCACAAAATCAAGGTATTGAGCACAAGTTTAAGAGAATCAATGGTTAAAATGATAATCTCTGGAACTTGGCTCTGATATCAATTGTAAAATCGGTTGCAGAATATGATCTACCCGATTTGTGAAGATTAAGCAAATTTAGAACAGAGAAAGTCTTGAAGATGGTAAAGAACATAAACAATAATCTGAGATGTAATGTAACTAATGAACAAATAAATTATGAATAACAATAATAGTTCAATTATTCAACAAGATTACATTACCTACCTCTCACATGCTCTCAAACTCCATGGATAAAGAATCCATGGAGTTCATGGGGGAGAGCTTTCTTTGAAGATTACATTGAAGCACATCCTCACCACTCTCTTGTATGGCATATAGATACAAAATAGAGAGCATCCCTATTTATAGTGTCACATGACTAAAACCCTAAGAATAGAAAATACAACAAAATGATAATAAATAATAAATATTAAATTAAACTCTATCATTTGTGTCACACCCCCTGCGCCGCGTGCGGAATCCACGGTGCGGTGACGATCGTTAGTTGAATCATGCACAAGTATTGAATAAGAAAAACCACCATACATTACTAAATTTCATAGAGATTAGACCATTGTTTAGTTACATACGATCTATCTATCTTCCCAAAAGAATGACAACTACAGACCCAAAATTATTGTTTACAAAATAAGACTCAAACAAGACAATTAAACAATCAGGATTAAGTGTGTTTCTAAATCCATCTTAGCTTGTTTCTTCATCTTGTTCTATCTTAGAATGGTCTCCTTAGTTGTCCTTTAGAATGTCTTAAACCTGATTACCTGAAACACGTGAAAAGTAACTGTCAACTACCAAAGTAGTTGGTGAGAACAATAGGTTTAACAGTTGTAAACATGTATCTACATTGTAAGGCATATGTAATAAGCAATGCATGAAAAATACATGGATGGTTGCAACCCAAACTAACATCAAGTAAGAATAATGTGTGAAAACAGTCATAAAACTATTTACTAGGAAAGCCAACATATAATCAAATCCCAAACTACGTTTGGAGTCAGAAAATTAGTCAACAAATGTATTCAACACGAGCTGTACTAACGAGCTTACTTAGAAGACAACTCTGTGATGACATAACCTGGTCAATATGATTTATGCTGGTAAACTTAATTAACAGCAATTTCATATTACCTTAATGCAACCAATTCTGCATTTAGTTTTTAAAACAAATTTAAAAGCTAACTCCAGCTTTGGCGTAACCAAATATGTCCTGTTTTCCATTGTTGTGATCACCGAGTACTAACGTTATAAGAATAAGAATATGTGTCTTGATGTGTGTACAATTTTGTTTACAACGATGAACACCATGCTTTTGAATACTTTGATTTGAAACTCTTGGTTGAATGCCTTAAGTGATTACCATGATTTGTAAACCTTGCTTGAATACCCTGAATTGAATCTCTTGATTTGATACTGAGAATAGTGTCCTTGTATAATAACAAGGCTTATGAAATATTATTTTATGGAAAGCACAAGTTTATGGTAAAAGAGTTTATAAAAATTTTATTTAAAAATGTTTAACATTTATAAAACCATTCATGTGTAAAACCGTTACAAAAACAGTTTAAAGAATTTTTTTTATAAAACCTTTTAGTAAAAGATGTCTAACAATTGATAAAACCCTTAAAACAGATGATAAATCCTTTAAAGATAGCTAAGAAATCCCTTGATGTTATAAAGTGAATCTGTAATGTTTGAATAATAACATGAATTCTGTGTATGAAATAGATTAGTATAAAGAGTGTTTGGTCACATGTTCCACCCTAAAACAGTTGTAAAACAGTAAAAGAGGGGCTATTGTTCTCACGTGACAGCAGTAGACTCTGAACCAGAACAAGTAGCAAGTAGCAAACAACAAGACTTCTAACTGGTTCCTATATCATTGTAATCACACATATAGTATAAGATTTGTGATTTTGTACTCTTTGATTGATTTATTGACTTATGTTAAACGGTTGACTTATGTTAAGAGGTTGACTTATGAACATATTGTGTCATGTTCTTTTATGCACAACTCGTACACATAAAAGTAACATGTGTTTATGAATGTGATAACAATTGTTTAACATGTAGTTTAAAGAGATGTTAAAATGTTTTAAGCCCTTGTGTTTATGACTTGATCTCATAATTAGGTTATGTTAAACTTAAACCGAACAAGATCAATTCATAATTACTTTTAAGTTGTATTAGGTTTTGATCAACCTTAACAGTCTCATTTTCCCAAGTGAGCTGTATGAGTTGAGTGACCAAATTCATAGTTATTGGGCCAAAAAGGCCGAGGTTAGGTTGAGACATAATCCCATGGGCCGAATGATTGGGCCCGAGGTTATGGATGTGGGTTAAATAATGGAAACCGGTTTGATGGTTTGTGGGCCAAATGGGTGTGGACCAAACCTAGGTCGAACATTGGGCCTGATCCGTTGGGTCATAGACATCATAATGGATCGAATTTCATTTGTGCTAGGGCGGCTTTAGTGCATGGCATGGGATGAGAGGTTTCTCCAACCAGCGAACCTTGGAGTTGCTAGTGACTTGTTCGGCTATGGTATACCCCCACGAACCTAAGGATTCGCCCAGCCAGGTCCGTCCCTGCCTTGGGTTCGCTGAGTGATGAAAAAGGTTCGGCCAATATCCATGTGCATGGTTCGGCCACTATTGGTTCAGGAGTAAGGTTCGTGATCCTTGAAGGTTCGTGAACATGGAGGTTCGTTTAGGTTTGCCAGTCATATAGGGTTTGTCTAGGATTAGAGGTTCCTGTCTGTTATGGGTTCGCCGATGTCTAATGGTTCGGCATATGGTGGGGTTCGGCTGTATGCATTGGTTCGCCTAGGGTTTGGTCAGGATTTCATATGCAAGGTTCGTGACACATCTGCTGGTTCGTACATCATGAGGGTTCGGGAGTGGTTGCGTGAGGTTCGTCGAGCTGATGATGGTTCGGTCATGCATAGGTTCGGCTCGTCGAAGGGTTCGGCCAGCCCTCGACTCCCACGAACCTGCAACTCCATACATCATCATCACCATCTAATCCCAAGGTTCCAGAGTTGTCCACACATCGGGTGTACCAGAAGGTGTTTCGAGGGTGTGTGGTTCGAAAGGAGGAGTTGAGAACCGGCTAGATATCAGATTTGAACAACACACACACAAAACCCTATTTTTCAGATTTTTCATTCGATCGTACCTCATTTTTGGCCTGATAAAACCTCAGATCTGTTGTACTTCCTTATAGAGGAGGTCAAGAGCTTCGCGTGGACACCAAGAACACCCAATTTCGTGAAGAAACGAAGGAGATATGAAGGTTTTAGTGAAGTTTTCTAGTGAAAAGAGTGGGATGACGAAAATTTCTAGAGAGAGATATATGAGTTGCAATAAATGAAGGGAATGATGGGAATTAAGGGCTTTTATGCCCCGGGTGGTTCCCCGTGTGTTCGGTCTTTCTCGGTGTCGGTTTCGCGTATTTTTACGTACGCGTTTTATTACGATTACGAAATTAATATTTTGAGTTGTAAAATAGTTTTCTTTAATTGTTTTTGATGAGTTTCAAAATTGTAAAATATAAAATAAAATATTGTACTTATTTTTTACTTTTCGTTCGTAGTCAGACCGGTAAACGGATATAATTACGTGTATACCAGTAATTACGTACGTTTTAGGTCGTATTATTTATTTATTGTCGTTTATTCGTAATTATAAGTTTGACATTAATATCATCATGAATCGTCACCCATAATGATACCCAGTCTCGCTTACGCTTTACGATTTGTTTAATTAATTTGTTTGTCATAATATACGTCTGAACATTACGCACTAACACTATCCCATTACACCAAACACAGTATATGTATAAGGCATACTCAGAGTCCAGCTACCTGCCTTATCTGCCGCCAGCCCACCATTGTTTCGATATAATACAATATTGTTCTTTCCTAGCGTAATCGACTGTAAATAAATAATAAATACTTGTTCCTAATTAAATAAGATCATATATCACACAAACACAAACATGAACACATGAATCACATTGACATACTGAATCAAAATACACATTGTTCTATCACTGTTTATGACTACTATGACTAAATGCACAGATGTTACAATTTGTTTTGGTCTTCGGGTCTTTTAGTCATCGAGTGTCTTCGTAGTCTCGAGTCTTCAGTGGCTCGTGCGGTGACTCGTTGCTCCCTAATCCACAAATACATAATACTTCTTGTTTACATTTCATCTATCCAAATTAACCATTGGTCTTGACTTTTCTAGACTCAGAAGTTTGTTAGATTTTGTAGGAAAAATTTGTAGGAATAATTTCATTTTTCTAGTAGTGAATGTTTGAAGTTATCAACATGTAAGTATGTAAAGAAATGACGTTTTCTTTTTAACTTACTCCACTATCTATGCTTTGTAAAAACTAAAAGGATAAAAAAACATCACTATATATAAACGAGATCCAATTAATTGTTAATTATCATTGGGTAATTTTCTTTTTTTAAACAACATCATTGGGTGAATTGTTTTTGTTTTTCTTAACGTTTACATTTTTGAACTTTTTTTCGTTAAAAAATCTGTTTTTCTTTTTTCAGTTTTCTTTAATGCTTTAGTATTCAGTATTTTTTAATGGTTTGTTAATATTTTACTTTTATAATTCTCTTTTAATGACTTGATAATTACCATTGTGTCTGTATGTACGTTCGGGACTTTGATGTTTTTATGTTTCATTTATTGTTATTATGTGGTTTTTCTATGGTTCATGCCTCATTGCGAAGAGATTGTGTGAGACATTTATTAAGGGTTTTTTAAGATTTTTATTTTTACTAATGTTATTTTTATTATTGTGGATGCGGTTGTGTTTTCGTTTAACTTTTATCCCAAGACTTTTAGAAATCGGTTTGCCTCCAACGTGAAATAAGTGTGCTAAATCTATGGGAGTATGGAGCAAGGTGTACCTCATGATCAAATATTTACTTGTTACTTTTTAAGTGCACTCTCATGTTTCTTAACACTCATGTTTACAACGATCTAAATATTGCTAGATTTAAGGATATGTCGTTTCACAATGTTCATTCTTCAAAGTTTGATATACAAGCACAACTTCATATGCTTTTATGTACATTCTCTTTTATAATGTCTTATCCTGTAGAACGTGCTAGTTGTATTCATGTGGAATATATTGTGTACATATTGTGATCCACATTTTGATATGAATTGTATTCATTTTTTTTTTCATGTTTTGTTCATAAGCGAAATTCCTGCCGCAACACATGAAGTGATAAACCACAACTTTGCTTTATGTTTTGAAGCTTCACTATCATCCACTAAGAACGCTAAAAAAATCTAGTTCAAAGTATATTTCACTCAAATGTAAATGTGATAAAAAGTTTTACAAAGGAAATTACAATGAAGGCTTATACACTAAAAGATATTGTAAGCTACATGTACGCAAATTAGCTGGCCTTACACAATAATCTAATCCTCATAATTTATTTTTAGGATAAGGATCAATAGCAAACTACAATCATTGATGATGTAAACATGACATGCCAAAATGCATCCTCTAGTTTGTTTGTACAATGAATAAAGGACACATGAGAATATTGATTATTTTGTTGAGTAGAGGAATTTTGCCAGTTGTGCTATTAAATAGTCAAATACTGACAGATTCTCAGGAGCAAACAACCAATAAAAAGTAGTCATTTGTCGAAAGTTTAGTCATCAACAAAGGTCTTCTCAGCGTATCGGCAACTACAAGTTCCTTAGAAGTTAATTAAAGTAGCCTATCGAAAGCAACCTCTGCATCAGTTGTTTACTATTGGAAGTTAGGTAGCCTTCGGATGTAATTACTCTGTCTGTCGGTAGTTACTGCTTTGGAAGAACTCTTGTTCTTCATAAGCTTTGGACTTTTCTTCAAAGCTTCATATACTTAAAACAAATCAAGAGTAAATGTATTTTGATTGGCACTAGTATCAAATATCCTTATAACATTCTAATTGTTAGGGTGAATTTCTTCTATCTTAAAGGTGGATGGTTTAAATCCTGCAAAGGGCATATGTGATGTAAATTTAATTAGGAGCGGAATAAAATGAATGTGTTTACATTTGAAAAAAACTTGTTCAAGACACATAAAATATTGTTCATCAATATTGGTTGTGTTAACTCTTTTTTGCAATTCTTTCAGCTAGCATTGGTTTCCAGATGCAACTGCAAATATCAATTCTCTATGGCCGGTGTTAATGTTATATTCTTTATGTTCATATGATGGTGGAGGACTGCAGGCCAGTATATAATAAACATTTGCAAGCTGGCACATTAATCATTTTCAAAGTTAAAAAATAAAAATATTAATTTTAAACAGCCACTTGCAACGACTCACTGTTTTGTATTTGTTTTTTCTTGTTTTAAACAACCACTTACCGATTACATAAAGACAACGATTTTCAGGTGCATCTGCAAATTCAATTCTCTTAACTGTTGATGTTATACTCTTTATGTTCATGTGTGATTGTCCAGGTCAGTAAACAATAAATATTTCAAGCTCAGAAGCAGTCGGTGAACATTTGAAAATGGAAGATACCGTGATTAAGCATGAGCAAACAATTGACATTTCTAGTGGCTCCCTTCCATATCTATTTGGTAATATACATACTTCTACTGCCTAATCGAACAAAACATCAAATATATATATATATATATATATATATATATATATATATATATAGTTTGTTGGGGAATCCTATCGTATATGGCAAAGATGTTCACGGTCCAGTTTTTACACTTTTTAGATCAAACCGTAAACCAAACCGTTACTAATGGTTTTTAAATATGTTATATGGTATCAGTTTTGAAAAGTAGTATTTCAAACTTTCTAGTGGATGGGTTACATACATGAAATTAACTTAAGGATAATATACAAAACGAACACAATATAAGATAATAACTTAAGCAAAACTCAGAAATATATTATAAGAATGTATTATATACGCAATACTAAACAATATTTATTATAAGGTACATCATTTAAAGTTTCACTTTTGAGACGACATGTAGTTATAACTAATGCTACAATATATTATTAGAGAGCTTTTGGGATGGTGGTACTTATATGGTATGTTGAAATCATGTCTCTGTTAAGAAATTGACGGTTAATTCAACTCTCATAGTAAGGTGTGTTGAGAATATTATACATTTTAGTGTAATTGGATTGAATTTGTTTAATCAATGTGAATCAAAAAAATTCGTTAAACAATTTGGGCTGTGAGGTATACGTTTGTTTGAAGTTTTATGATTTAATGGGAGTTCCAAGGAAACAACGTGCATCACCTTGGTGGGGGTCGGGGGCGAAGCTCTCACAGAGAGCAGGGGTCTAAGGGGCAGAGCCCCTGTTTGAGGTCGAGTTAAATTAACTTTTTTTTTAACTTAAATTGCTATATTGAAAAATTATTAGAAAAATTAATTTTACGAATTTTGACATAAATTTTGTATTATTAATTTTGTGGCAATTTTGGAAAAAAATAAACTTTAAAACTACATGCAAGCAGTTTCTATTTGGATTCCTGCATATCTAGAAATAGAAGGCATTTGATCAAACACTGGTTCATCAGAAATTGTTCTCGAATTCATACTTGTTCTTCATTTGAAAATTAAATTTTATCCGATCAAAAAATTGATTGAGCCACCAAATTGTTTGAACTGAAAATGGGTTTCATGACTTTCAATTTATCAGGTTTCAACTTTTTGTTTATTTTTCTTCGGATAATAACCCAAGCTAAGTTGTCACGTCAACTAGTCATTGTTTTTTAAGTTCTCATGCACATCTTCTAAATTAAAGTTTACGTTTGTTTTGGTTGTTGCCTTTTGATCGGGTTTCATGCCAAAAACCTGAAAGTTTGTTTCCATTGGTTATATAAGAGTTCTTGTGTTTCCTTTGAATGTATGCTTTACTTTTCAAGATTATCAACAAAAGCTTTGTTGAGTCTTTATCTATTGTTATTTAAGAATTCTTAGTGCAAACACTGTGGTATCGAAGCTCGATTATACTAGCTTTTCATCTCATGTTCATGGTAGATAGGAACAATTCAAAAGCTCCATCTCAGATCATACAAGTGTTCAAGCTAGGGCGAAGGCCGTCAACACTATAGCATTTAACTGAAGACCATTCTAAGATCACAAGAACTCTAGGAGACTGTGGATTATGGTATTACTATCACGGGAGATCAGGAAAAAATAGAGGCAAGGAAGAAAGACGCTAATTAAAACCATAGCCATAATCCAGCAAAGGATGCATGACCAACTGTTTTCACAAATTTCTAGTGATAACTCGATCTGCCAAAGAAACCGGAGAAACCCTAAAGATGGAGTACGAGGATGACTCACAAGTGACGATAATCAGATTGCAATCACTAAGGAGAGATTGAAAAATCTCTTAATGAATGATAATGAACTCATTGATGATTGTCTCAATTGAGTGATGGGAATTATGAGCTAACAACGGTCTTATGGAGATAAGGTAAGTGACCAGAAGATTGTTGAAAAGATACTTGGGAGTGTGTCTCCTAAGTTTGATTATATAGTAACATTTATTGAGGTGGCTACTAATCTGTAGACATTTCCCTTATGAAGCTGAGAAAAATTTTTCAATCACAAGAAAAGAAGTTAAATGGTACATGTAATATTACCAAGTTTCCTGTGAAGATGGATGAACAAAATCTTCAAGCTTTTCAAAGCCCAACAACCAAGAGGTACTTCCTTGACAACATGCATGTGGGCAATAATTTTAGAGGAAGAAGTCTTGGCTATATTTAGAGAAAGTGTTAGTTTATTTAAGTCAATGTAGCTATAAACCAAGATGATGAAAAAAATTCAAAATGAACACCCCCAACTGTTCTTTGCATGTGTAGATGATGCCATGCAAGCATCTTATGATGATCTTGTGAATCAACATCGGCATTATATGCTAATGGCGAGCAATGATGATCATGGTCTATCTAATTCACTTTGGTGTTTAGATTCTGGTTGTTCAAACCACACGATAGGGTCAAAGAATGGCTGCACTCAATTGGATAAGAATTTCAAGTTGTTAGTTAAGCTTAGGGATATAAAGGAAATAGTTTTGGAAGGTAAAGAGAAGTACAGAGAAGGGAAAAAAAATGGAGTGTTTTATAGCGACAACATAGCGTCGTCACAAATTTCCAACTCTCCAGCCTTATAAAATAATTCCCCCGACCTTTCATATTTACGAAAAAAACAAAAAATAAGAATTTACTTGTTGTGACGACATGTCGTCGTGGATTTTAATATTTTAAATTTATTAATTACTATCACGACTTGTCGTCGCCACTAGTGAGTCCTTTTTTTATTGATTAGTTTGTTTTTCTGGCTTTTAATATTTTTGTATTGAGACATTTTTTATTGTAGAGACACCATGTATAGCGATGACAGTTTTAGGCTATAGAGATGAAACTATAGCGACGTTGGTTTTAGCGAAGACATGTCGTCACTAAAAACCTCCGCGTTTTTGTTGCCTTAGCTACTGATTGGTGTGGTGGGAGGTGCCTACTAATCTATAGACATTTCCCTTATGAAAGCTGAGAAGATTTTTACAATCACAAGAAAAGAGGTTAAATGGTACATGTAATATTACTAAGTCACCTGTGAAGATGGATGAACAAACTTTTCAAGTTTTTCAAAGCCCAACAACCAAGAGATACTTCCTTGTCAACATGCATGTGGGCAATAATTTTAGAGGAATTGAAGAAGTCTTGGCAATATTAAGAGAAAGTGTTGGTTTAATGAAGAAGTTTAAGTCAATGTAGCCATCATTGACGAAGGATTATAGGGGCCGGAGGGGGCAACCGCCCCCCCCCCCTCTTTTTTTCATCCGTAGTGTTAATTTTTCAACCGAGAGGTTATTTTTTATTTTAAGTATTGGTTCCGCCCCTCTCGATTCAAAAATTAACATGTGTTGTAGTTCCCGAAAATTTCCACCCCCTCCCCTTCAAATTGTTCAAGCTCTGTCACTGGTAGCATAGACCAAGATAATGAAAAAATTCAAAATGAACACCACCAATTGTTTGCATGTGTGGATGATGCTATGCAAGCATCTTATGATGATCTTGTGAATCAACATCTACATTATATGCTAATGGTGAGGAATGATGAACATGGCTTATCTAATTCACTTTGGTGTTTAGATTCTGGTTGTTCAAACCACACGATAGGGTCAAAGAAAGGCTTCACTCAATTGGATAAGAATTTCAAGTTGTTTATTAAGCTTAGGGATAAAAAGGAAATAGTTTTGGAAGGTAAAGAGAAGTAAGGATCAACACCAAAAATGGTTGGTACAAACTTTAAGTGATGCATTTTATGCATCGCAATTAGATTATAACTTATTAACTTTGGGTCAATTGATGAGCAAGGGATATCCCTCGCACTTTAATGATGATGCATGTGTTATTGTTCAAAGAAGAACAAACACTACTTTAATGAAAATTGATTTAGCTAAGAATAATATGTTTCTTCTGAATGCTTAAAGACAAGTACATCCTTGTATTCCCCTAGTGAAGACATTGTGTCCAAGCTATGGCATGATAGTCATAGGCATCTCTAGGGCTGTAAACAATTGAACTTCAGTGAACAGTTCGACAGGAAGTTCGTTTATGTTCGTTCGTTTAACAAAGGATCGAACACGAACACGAACATGAACATAAGTCGTATTTGTTCATTTGTGTTCATGTACGTTAGGTAAGGTGTTCGTTTATATTTGTTAACGTCGTTTATATTCAATTATTATGTTTATTTGTTAAATATGTTTTATATTCCTAATTTTTTTTTTTATTTTTAGTTTAAGACTATATCATTTAAATTAAAAATCTAGTCATTTAAAATTTATATTTTGTTAAAAACATAATAATTTGAAACTCAGATCTTTGAACTATTAGTTTAGAGTAATATTAACTACGATTATTATTATTTATTTATTTTTGTTAAAAAAAGTTTATTTTTGATTTTTATATTAAGTGTTTAACTTAATGATGATTATGTCTAATATTGAAAATGCTAGTTTTTATTTTAAGATAATATGTGTTCATTTATGTTCGTTCGGTAAGTGTTCATGAACCGTTCATGAACAACTTAAATGCTAAACGAACGAACACGAACATGAGCTCGTTCATGTTCGTTCGGTTCGTTTACAGCCCTAGGCACCTCCATTATCAAGGACTTCAACAACTCCATGACAAAAGTATGGTCAATGGCCTATCTAGCATAAAAAAATTTCACAAATATGAACGGTGTGATCTTGTAAGGCAAGCTAGGGATTTTTTTTCCCATTAACTCATGGAAGTTCTCTTATAAGTTGCAGCTCATAAATTCAAATTTGTGTGACCTAATGGAAGTACCTAGTATGTTAGTAAGTACTTTATGTTATTCATTGCTATGTTTTAAGAATGTGTTGGATTTATTTTCTTTAAGAATAAATCACAAGCTTTCATAAAATTTAAGCTGTTTAAAGCAATGATAAAAAAATCAAAGTGGGTACAAAATAAAGATGACTTGATCAAACTGATAAGAGTGGTGAGTATACATCAAATGAATTTACAGTTTTTGTAAAGATCATGGTATAAAACATAGCTTGCAGTTCCATACATGCCTAAGCATAATAGGTTAAGTGAAAGAAAGAACATAATTGACTTAGAACTAATCATAAGCATGTTAAAAAGCAAAGCATAGACACAACCTAACTTCTTTTGGGCAGAAGCAGCAGCCACTGATGTAAGTATGTTAAACATGTCTCCAAGGATCTTGCTAATCAAACTCCAATGGAGATCTGAACACGAATGAAGCTTTAGTTCATCACCTGAGAGTGTTTGGATGTGTGGCCCAGGGGCGGCTTGGAGGGGGTGCAAACCCTCCTCCCGCACAGGGCCCATCATTTTTAGGGGCACAATTTTATAAAAATATTTTATATATACTATATATTTTTTATAAAAATTAAATTGTCCCATTATAACATTCTATAGATTAAACTACAAGGCCAAATAAATGATTAAAAAAACAATAGGCACATCTACAAGGCTCATTCGGCTAGCCCAAAAAGATTGTGTAATCATCCTTGTTATGTTTACGTTAATTGTCACAACATTAGTCAAAAAAAAAAAATTATCTAAGGGGCCTTTTTTTCCCTTTTCGCACGGGGCACACGAATTCTCGAAGACGCCCCTGGTGTGGCCTATGTTGTAATCCCTTCATAACTTAGAAAGAAGTTAATGAGAAGTTAGAGAAGTGTATCTTTATTGGATATATAGCCTCCAAACTAAAGGGTATAGATTGTACAATCCTATAACCAAGAATATTATCACAAGTTCTTGGAAGATACTCAATAGAACTAGAAAGGTAAAAAAAATTTGATCTGACTTATTATCTTATTAAAACTCCTACTTATGAGTTATGAAAACACATCTACTCATGGCATTACCACCATCATCAATGAGTACACCTTCATGCATGTGATCTATTTCATGTTTCTAAAGCTCCTGTTGGAGAAATTCGTCAAAATCAGTTGGAAATCTATTAGATCATGTATGAATCACTATCCGAAATCAATATTTCTTCCCTCTCAAGTTCAAAAAACTTGATTATGGGATAATCCAATAGAGGGAATCAGAGATTCGAATTTAGATTGTATTTTGGAAAAGTCTGCGAATTCGTTTCTATATTCATCACCAACTAACCGCAAGTTAGTTATTGGCGGTTGGTTTTGGCGGGTGAAATCGCGGGTCAAGTCATCAGTCAAGGTAATTTCGAACATAACAAATAAGTAAATTCCGTTTAGGTTTCGGGGGGCATGGCCCCCTTGACCCCCGCACTTGGTCAGGAGCTCGTCAGCTCCTACTACTAAGACTGCCACTATTAACCAGGCTCTTAATTGAAGACCCTTGTGATTGTTGGATATAATGCTTTTGATTAGAGATTAAACACTAACTATGAACACCAAATAATAACTCACGAATGGAATTCAAATGAATTTGTAGAACTCAAATTTAATATAAAGAAAGATGAAAAGGACAACTTTTATTAATGAGGGAAAAAGCTATATATATAGCCATACAGACTTGCATACTAGCCACATGGCCCACATATATAAAACAAGAAAATAGCAACTAAGTACTATAGACCCGGTACCCAACGTACACTTCATCAATTGACTAACGGATATTTGCGTACATATCGGTCAAACCAAAACCAAGTCCAACTTATTTTAAACTCTTAAATAAACCAAAAGATAAAATAATAATAAAGGCTCAAGTCTTCAAATTTTCAACATGCAACCCACGTGAAAACCTTTGTAGACAGCTTATTCCATGCATAAACCAAAACAATCAAAAATGCTAATAGATGACTATTATTCTTAACCAGGTAAATAAACGATTAACCCAACAATCACCCCCTTAATCGTTTATTCACGATACTCGTTCACAGTAGTGTTGGTTCATCATCATCCTCCCGAATCAAGTTAACCTCTTCTTTCTTTTTCCATTTTGGACACTCGGATATATAATGCCCGAACTCATTACACTTGAAGCATTTCACACGAGTCTTGTCCCGTTGTACTCGACCATCTCCTCGACCTTTCCCGGACCCCCGACCTCCACCTCGGCCACGCCCATAGTCGTCACGGTTCGAGCTTTCACAACCACAATGCTCACACCTATGCTCTTTTCCTTTTGCCTTTTCATCCGACTTTGCAAATAAAAGTTGATTTTGCTCGGTTTGGGTCTCCTCATCCTTGATCCTTTCTTCATAAGCCTTAAGCCGGCCCACAACATCATCATAACCAATGGTCTTCAAGTCTACAACCTGTTCTATAGAAGCCACCATATGAAGAAATCGTTTAGGCAACCCATTAAGGAATTTCTTATCCAATCATGTTTCTTCTATAACTGAGCCAAGTGAGGCGGCTCGAGAAGCATACTCGGACAACTTGTCAGCAAAGTCGTCAATAACTCCTTGGTCCTTCATCTTCAGATTTTCAAACTCTCCAATTAGTGTTTGAAGTCTTGCTTCCTGGATCCGATCGGCACCCAAATGGCGGGTTTTGAGAACACATATCCTTTGATGTTTTGAGATTCCTAACCTGCAACGTTTGTTCCTCGGGTATGGCTTGGAACAATAGAGCCATTGCAAGATTATTCTTCTTGGCATCCAGATTCGTTCCCAGTTCAAACATCTCCCACACCCCATGAACATTGAGAATGACCCGCATCCTTATGGCCCATACCGTGTAATTCGTGGATGACAATACCGGGCATTGAAGAGATAAGGTATTGTTCTCCTTAACAGTAACCAAAGCCTGATTCTCTGGTTTAGCCATTGTTAAGATTTATTGCACTACCAAGGTTCAATAATCACTTAAAACACTGCTTGAAAGTATTACCTGCAAACACCTTTTGCTACCTTTCTCCTGTTGTTTTCAACTTTTGATTATCACCTACTGGTTCCTTGATTCCTCCTTTGTTCTTCGATCAACAACACTGGGTTAACAAGCCCTCTGATTTGGCCTGAATCACGACTTGTTTCCTCTACCCTCTTGATCTCTTAGAACAGAAAAACTTCAGCCTGCGATCACCTAGGTCTATCCGGTCACTGGTGATCTAAAACATCTCAGATCACTGCAGACCAGTCACCTCCGATCGCTGCTCTCTTAAATTTTTCTCAACTCTGACTTACACCCCCTTCAACCGAACGGAGCTCTCAAAACAACCCTTCAACCTTGGCTCTAGATACCAAATGTTGGATATAATGCTTTTGATCAGGGATTAAACACTAACTATGAACACCAAATAATAACTCACGAATGGAATTCAAATGAATTTGCAGAACTCAAATTTAATATAAAGAAAGATGAAAAGGACAACTTTTATTAATGAGGGAAAAAGCTATATATTTATAGCCATAAAGACTTGCATACTAGCCACATGGCTCACATATATAAAACAAGAAAGTAGCAACTAAGTATTATAGACCCGGTACCCAACGTACACTTCATCAGTTGACTAACGGATATTTGCGTACATATCGGTCAAACCAAAACCAAGTCCAACTTATTTTAAACTCTTAAATAAACCAAAAGATAAAATAATAATAAAGGCTCAAGTCTTCAAATTTTCAACATGCAACCCACGTGAAAACCTTTGTAGACAGCTTATTCCATGCATAAACCAAAACAATCAAAAATGCTAATAGATGACTATTATTCTTAACCCGGTAAATAAACGATTAACCCAACAGTGATGGGATTCGACTCGTGCTAAGGTTGTCTCGTTGCACTTTAACCAGACTTGGTATCACCTCACTCTCAAACCAAGATTGTCTGTTGTATGTGGGTATACAATCTTAAACATAATCCTAATGGGTCTATTATCACTAAAGGCTTTCTTTATACGAAGTGTGTTTATTACACTGATGCATTTAGCCGTTTGGGTGAACCTACTATATGGATCGTAATGTTAGTTATTTTGTTTTGCATCACGAATCTTTGTGCATGCGTTGTTTCACTTTCGCATATCGCTATGTTCCTAACACTAATGCTCTTGCAAAAGAAGCTGTCTGGGAATGAAATGATCAACTAATAATTAGCATTTGTTTGGTATTTACTATGAAGGAAATAGAGAAGAGTACTTAAACTTGGCTGTTCCATTATATGAAGCATCAGTTATGGGTGATTGGGAAACTGCAAAGTTCATCTTCGACAAACATCCGAATTTGGTTCGGTTTAATCTCAGTAAGAATTTTGGCACAACATTACACGTGGTTGTGACAGCAGAAGAGACCGAGTTGACCTTAAATTTTGTGAAGAATCTAGTAAATATGATGACAAGGGAGGAGTTGGAGCTTAAAAATAACCATTCCAACACCGCGTTTTGGGTAGCATCTGCATCTGGAAAAAAGAAAATGGCTAAGATTATGATCGAAAAGAATCGAAGCCTTCTAGACATCCGTGGTAATGGTGATTATCTGCCATTGACCATCAGTGCTATGAACGGGATACACAACATGGTGAAGTATTTATACAAGAATTCTAAGAAGATGACAGGTGATCATTGGACATATAAAGATAGGAGTTTGAGACTCTCACATTGTGTGAAGCGGGATTTCTTTGGTAACTCATTTTTTTAATTTCCTTATAAAAAAGACCTAAATTAAAGTTTTTAAAATTCAATATTTATATCAATATTTTTTACTATTTTCTATCTCAATTTTTATCTTGGTTTCATATCATTTTGTATAGCTGTTGCCCTTCAAATCCTTGATGACCATCCAGAACTCGCTCAAGACGTGTCTTTACTTGAAGTTTTGGCCCGGAAGCCTGATGTATTTAAAACTCTAGAAAATAATTTGATCACAAGAATCATAGTAACAAGTAAGTATTAGTTATGTTTATAGATATAGGCATTCATTAATAATATTCACGGTTTTATTTTATATTATTATTATTATTACTATTTCATTTTTTTTTTTTGAACAAACGCACCTGTCTCTAACAGGATTGAAACCAGTATTCAACATCTTCTGGTTTTATTTAGTTTTTGGTTGTTTCTTGTTTTCAGCATTAAGATTTTTTCATATGAAAGAGCAACCTATGGCTGAAGAGGATGCCGAGTCACTGAAATTACTAAAAATCATTTGGGGACATGCTACCAGAACAATGAACCTTGATGAAATTGAGGTTATGCTCAAACGCAATGGAGTTTTTATTTGTTGATGCAGAAATGGGCAATACGGGGTTTATCATTGAGCTGCTTCGAACCTATCCCGATCTTATGCTTGATAGAAATGAGGATGGGCACACTATATTCCATATCGCTGTTATGAACCGTCATCAAGGTATCTACAACTTGTTGTATGAGATAGGCAGCTACAGAAACAGTGTGTGCAAAATAAGGGACAAAGGCTGGAATAATATGCTTCATTTAGTTGGGAAGAGTTCAAAGAAAATGGCAGCCAAGAGATCAGGAGCATCTCTCTTGATGCAAAGAGAATTACTCTGGTTCATGGTATATCTTCTAAAGTTTTAATATATTCCTAAACTCCTTAATTAGTTGATTGGTTTGGATTTTAATAATTCAAGCTATGACATTGACCCATTGTTTGATAATAATTCATTCTAATAGCTTACAACAAAAACAACAAACTTACACAGTATATCCCACTTTCAATAGGGTCTGGGAGGGGAAGGATGGACACAAACCTTACCTTTATCCCAGTTAAGATAGAGAGGCTGCTCCGAAAGAGTCCCCGTCTCATAGTTATCGTTTGAAGTTATACATCCCTACATTGTTAACGTTATTTTCACATAAAAAGTAAAATAACATTAAAATTAGTGCAATTTTACTTTGACCCTTTGATGACCCACACATATATTCATTCTAATAGCTTGCTCAATGATAATTCTAATGTTAACTTTTGTTACAAAGGGCAATCTTAGTTGCATAATCAAACATTGATTTACACTCTGATTTCACTTACAATTATGATTGTAAACGAAATGAGAACGTATAAGCAAAATCAAGTGAAAATCATTGATGGGGATATTGGATTTTCCTTGGCAACAAAAATAAAGACTAGGATTATTATTGGTTAAATTGTTGGCATGAATTATTATCAGTTAATACTTCATAATTTGGATTATTGAAATCCAATTTGCCAAGTTTATGTAACATGCCTAATGTTTCAACAACCAGTGGTGGCAACATCACAATGATGTCGTTGTGGTAGTAGTAACTACGAAGTGGCGTCGGCATAGACATGATGGTGGTGACAAGGTTGGAATAGATTGTGAACATAGATGGTTTTAATCAAGTTTTATAAACTCAAATGTAAAATTAAATTAGACCAAAATTGACTGGCTTTATATATAATTTGAGTCGACTCAAATCAAAAACTACATACTACTAAATATAACTTATAAAGATTAAAAGGAGTATTTACTGTTGTGTAGGAAGTAGAGGCGATGACACCACCTTATTTGAGGGAAGCGAAGAACAAAGATGGTGAAACACCACATGAGTTATTCAGCAAAGAAAACGAAGATCAAGTTTCCCAAGGGTTGAACTGGACACAAGATTGCATGGTTGTTGCAACACTTATTATCACCGTTGCATTTGCTGTAGCCTTTACGGTTCCAGGTGGCTACAAAGGAGATAACGGACTTCCATTCTTCATTCATCAGCGTAGCTTGTTAGTTTTCGTTGTTAATGATGCCATCTCTTTGTTCTCTTCCTCAACTTCACTCCTAGTCTTCCTATCTGTCCTCACATCTCGTCACGGTCAACAAGATTTCATGTATTCGTTGCCCAAAAAGTTGATGATTGGTCTACTTGCCCTTTTCATCTCTGTGGCAACAATGATGGTCACTTTTAGTGCAAGTTTCTTTGTGCTATACCACGACGAGTTGAAATGGTTACCGATCCTTATTGCTGTGTCTGCTACCTTACCTGTCCTCGTGTTTGCAGTATTGCAACTTCCTCTTTGGGTGGATATGTCCCGGTCAATGTATGATTCTCGCTATCTTTTCAAGCCAAAGAAGCGCATGCTTTACGCTACAAAACTGAGGTTACATGCTAACAGCTTTCATTCGTAGCAGTTCTCATATAAAAGCACCATTAAGAGGACATTTTTTAAAAGAGGTTGATGCGTACTTAGACTAATGATGTATGTTATTCGTTTTGATGCTTGCGATGTATTGATGATCTTTTTGTTACATCCTTACAGCCTCTAGTACTTGTTTTATGTTTCTTAACGACTTCTTTAATTAAATCCAACTCCCATAATATACAAAATTAACCTCAGCTTCATTTATTTCCCTTGCTAAGGGCTTAAACTTTAACAAACTTGTTCGGTTAATTAGTCAAATACAAAAATGCTCTAATTTTGGTCATTCAGATGTTCTGGTTTTTCAAAAGCAAACATCAAACCATGTATTTTGGTTTAAGAATAGGATGTTTGGTTCTGTACAAATGAATATGAAGCTAGTCTAAACATTTAACAGATCTATCTGGTTGACTGCTCAGAAAATCCATACATCATTTGTATTTGGTATTGGCTTGTTAACTAGTTTAAAAAAATAAATATGGGAGAAAAAAAATGAACATGATGATAGTTTAGGGGATCATCAGGAAGAATAAAGTGCAAGAAAAAAAATAATGCTTCTATTAAGCAATACCTTCCCTCTGCAAGATAAATTCCACAGCCTCTTCTACAGTGTCAACAACCTGCACAAGACAGGTAATGAATTCAGTTAATGCTTCAAGAACAAGATCAAGATTTCCAATTACTTTGACCACATAAAAGCTGAATAATAATCAAATGTCAAGTTTTTCCTTTTATTTTAACAAAAATTCTGCTAAGACCTAGCATGTGCTTGGGGGATATGAGAGCAATGATATATAGGGGATTCAGTTGTTCATGTTTGGTGACCTTAAAGTTATAAAGCCAATAACAAAATGCAAGGCCAAATGCCACCCAAATCCTATGGCTTCCTATCTTCGTAACAAAACAAGATAAAGGAAACAAGTAGGGGTGTAAACGAACCAAGGCAGCTCGTGAAATACTCAGGATCGGATCAGTAAAAAGCTCGAACGAGCCGAGCCTTAACAAGCCCGAGCCCAAAAATATGGCTCGTTTAGTTATCGAGCCCGAGCTCGAGCTTTACATATCGAGCTCGAGCCGGCTCGCGATCCTTAACAAGCTTTCTAAATATATAATTTTTATTTATTATATTAAGTGTTTCTTTATAAAATTAATTATTTTTATATGTAAAATTATGATAAATATATTTAAATAAAATATTTTATGTTAAATTTAGAAAATATAATTATAAATATAATTAAATTAGTAATTAAGGTATATAAATTAAATAAATAAAAATCTAAACGAGCCGAGCCGAGCTCGAGCCTAAAAATTTTCTAACGAGCTGAGCTCGAGCCTAGTAAATAAAGCTCTTAACAAGCTCGGGATCGGCTCGGCTCGTTTACACCCCTGGAAACAAGTTATCCAATGATCATATTTGTAAGTATGTTACACAATAACAACTATAATTGTTAAAGTGCAAAATATAGGAAAAAAACATGAAACATTCTTTTAGATTAAAATTCAATTATATTGATAGATGGTAGTGTTGTAATTCAAAAAAAAATTCTACAGCTGCATGTCTTACTAATAACTTGTCAAGATGTAGCTCTTGAGCAATATGATATCATTTAGTGCAAGTTACCCTTTTGAACTGAACGTTTTGTTAGATATGAAGTAAACCATGCAATTTTTAGGCATATTTTTTATTGTTCTAGTCATTAGTCTGGAAGTAAGGGAAGGCAATTTAAGTATATAACTAGTTAATGGTCAATAGTTAGAAATATGTTGGCTTGGGTTACAAATCGTCATGTCTGTTTAATATACAAAATCCAAGTTATTTGAGTTTTTTTTTTGGCTAAAAGTTTCAATAACCCATTACCCTGAAAAAGTAATTTATAACATATTTGAACTCTCGACTTACCTGATCAGCAGGATAATCTGTATGGTTCCCTTTCCCTCTAAACACACCTGTCCTTGTCAAAATAGAAAACCATGGATGTCCCGCCTAAGATACAAACATGAGAAAATAAATTCATACAATCCAGACTTGGCTAATCAATTAAATTTGGTTCAATTCAATAAATTCAGAAAGAAAAAAGAAAACCTGTCTTGTACCCTTGATGTCAACTGACGGATTGTCCCCAATCATGTATAGGGTTTTGAAATGGTGGGATTTCATGTCTTTGTATTCTCCATTAAGATCAGCATCACTTGTCAATGATTGATCAAGTTGCATTAGAATGGATTCCGCATTCTTGTAAACAAAAGGATTTGGTTTTCCAAACGAGGTATACTTCAATGGCTTGTGATGAATACTACATGAGCACCCATAATATGTCACATGAAATGCAGTTAGTAGTGTGTATGCTTAAATCAAAAGGTCAACAGTTCAAACCTTACAACTCTTAAAAAATTACAAAGCGGTCAAGGTATCATAGCTTACAACCCTAAAAAAACTATTCTAAACAAACGTCAAGGCATCATACCTTACAACCCTAACCAGTTAAATTAGGCATTTATGTTCCCTAAGTTTGTTTATCATTATAAATAGATGGCTAGGTATTGTAATTTCTTCAACATCTGATTAAAAATACATCGCTTTTGCAACCCGTAGCTTGGACATAGGTTACCTCGACCGAAGATGTTAAATCCTCGTGTCTTGTTCCCGTTTACTATTTTGTGTGTTCATGTATATGTAATACTCTGAAAACTGTATCAGAGTTTCGGGCTCTTGAATCTTGATCATTCCTAAGGTTCAGTTCGCCAATCCAAAGATTAGTTAAACGTCACCTGCTTTGCGGATCCAATAGAGCAATTCAGATCAGTTGTAACCACGATTAGGTTTCTCGTCAGGAACCTGTCAATCGGGTTTTAGGGTTTGCACGGTCATCGTCACTAACTACAGTCACAGATTAGGTTCCGACCAGATCCGTTGTTTGCTGCATGTTCAGATTTTGCTGCTGCTACCAATAGGATTCCGCGAATATTGGATCTATCGCGATTAAGGTTCGCCAGTTTAGGGTTTAGACCACTGCTAACTCTTAGGCAATTATTATGCTGTCTATCAGCTTCCTCTGCCAACAGTCGTCGTTGTCTTTGGGTTAGAATTAGATGTATCAACATGGCAGAAAAAAAAGTAAAGATCGAGAAGTTTGATGGACAAGATTTTGGTTCATGGAAGATGCAGATTGAGGATTTACTGTTAGGTTTCGTAGAGGCCGACCAGTCCTAAGCCCGACTTGCTTTAATGGTTTAACCAAATTTGTATCTCTATATATAAACTAGTCATGTGATTGTAATCTTTGTATGGAGCTGAATAAGACAATACTTAATTGCAGCCCATGAACATAAGTCACACCGACTGAATCACGTTAAAACTCTCATGTAATTAATTTGCTTTCTCAGTTTCTTATGTGAGAGTGGGGGTTTAGTGTGTGTGATACCCCAACATTTACTATTCCAGAAGGATATGTCTCAGTCGTTGTCTTGAAAAAAAAAACGGATATGATTATTGTTGAAGATTGAGCTATATGTTAGGAATCAAAGAGGCGCAGCGGAAACCGATTAACTCATACACGCACACGAATGCAAAGAAAATAAACGACACAAGATATAACGTGGTTCGGTCGATGTGACCTACGTCCACGGGTTGCAACTAGGGATTCTTTTATTGATTAGATGTTGAAGATTACAATTACATGACAATGCTTAAATAGAAAAACAATTAGGTTTAACCATAATGGGCCAGGATTAGGGCCGGCTGCCCTAAACCTCCCAAAAGGCCTACAAAACCTAACAATCTCCCACTCGGAGGCCTTGCGATAGAATCAAGCCCGGCATCCATCATAAGCAATCCAGTCATCCAGTAAATCCAGTAATCTTCAATAACAAGTCTTCCAAGCCTCAATTCCCAAGAATAAGCTAAGACTTCATCATATCCAGACATATCCCCCTAGTTGCAAACCGCCCCTCAATCATCAAGTACATGAAGGGCCAGTTGAAGCTCCCCCGAGCTCCAACTCAGTCGTGACAAATCCCGTCAACGACTCATCCTCAATCTCAACTGGTATGGACACTCCACCAGATCCAGAGATACACCGAGGACCACCAACACTCTCCAAACACAGCAAACTACCCACAGGAGAGAATTCTTCAGTTCTAGTCTTCAAAACCCAACGGCTCTTCGTAACTGTACCCGGAACACAACCCGTGCTCCCACTGTCACCGAATCCCCTGAATGGTTTAGACTTCTGAACACGTTCAGCTAACATCTCCTTGGCTCCAGACTTCACGTTTGCAAAATGAACTCTCTTAGCACGAGATTTAGCGAACCAGATTTTGTTTCGCTTAACCGGGACGGTCATACATCCCTCAGCAGGTTCATCAACCAAATACAACGACCCATGCTTCATTCCACGAGCAATCACGAGATTTCCCTTGACCACCTTCCATTCATTGCTACCAAACCTTACTTCCATGCCCTGTTTATCCAGCTGCCACAGAAATCAATTTCCTATTCAGCCCCGGAATAACCCTGACATTCTTTAGGTTCCATGTAGTTCCCAATGAAGTAACCAGATCAACATCCCCCATGCCCGTGACTTCAAGCAACTTGTCATTAGCAAGTCGAACCTTCCCAAAATTTCCTTTCTTCAAATTCAGCATCGTTTCCCCGCTGTCCATGGCATGAAACGAAGCCCCTGAATCCATGACCCAAGAGTCTACACAGCTTTCAATGCTGCAAACCAAAGCATCATCATCATAAACGCCCTCAGCAGCGTTTACTTGCTTCGAAGTACCCGGGCATTGACTCTTAACATGCCCTACTTCATTACAGCTCCAACACTTCACATTTTTCCGAGTCTTAGACGGACTTCTTCCCCGACTCCCACTGCTTCTGTTATTCCCTCTTCCCCTACCAACATGTAACATCTCAGAAGATGATCCTGCACCAGTACTTTTCCGGCGAACATCTTCACCTAGCACAATATCACGGATCCCCTCAAATGTCATATCAGTGGTCCCAACAGAACTAGTAACAGTGATCACTGTCCCAGACCAACTATCAGGTAGTGAAGATAACAACAACACAGCTTTAGTCTCATCATCAAACTTGATTCCCACAGATGACAATCTGGACAGAATCGAGTTCAGATTATTTATGTGAACTGTAACCGAGCTTCCTTCGTTCATCCTTGTCATGAACAACTCCCTCATCAAGAACACCTTGTTAGCAGCAGAAGGCTTCTCATACATATTTGACAAAGCCAACATCATTCCCCGAGCAGTAGTCTCGTGCATGATGTTAAACGCAATGCTCCTCGTCAAAGCCAATGTAATAGCTCCTCTGGCTTTCTTGTCCTTTGAGTTCCATGCAGACTCAGCACTTGCATCCATCTTATCTGGTTTATCCTCTAGCACCATATCCAAATCCTTCTGACTGAGCAATGCTTCCATTTGCATTTTCCACCAGACGAAATCAGTTCCATTGAACTTCTCAATCTGAATCTTCCCCTCGTCAGCCATTTGAACCCGGTAACAAGATAAAACCAACAGAAAATGCCCGAACACCTTCCTAATCAATAAATCCGGCAAATACTCCAACCAATCCCAATCAAATCTCAACCAATTAGAAACCCACGATCAATATCAGCTGCAACAGACCCGAAACCCGCTGAAAATCAACAAAGACGACTCAAGGGTTCAATTTTGTAACCCTAATCGTCCAATTTCAGTCAAAATACCAGCAATCGCGATCCCAAACTCAGCAGCAACAATCCAAGGCTCAACTGAACCCTAATCAGCCTCTAATCATGAAATTCGAACCCAACTTGTGTCAAAAAACAGGTTCAATCGACGAATCCAAGGCTGAAACAACCTAATCGCGAATCAGAACCAAGAAATCCACCTAAAACAGTCTCAAATCAACGAATCCAAGGGTGTAAAACCCTAATCGCGACCTACAAACCCCAAAACGGCAGAGAAAACGGATGCGGCAGCAAGAAATCGCGATTCCGGCGGCGATCTGGCGATTCCGGCGACGGTAGCACCTGCGGTGGCGGCGGCGACACAAGGGTGGAACCCTAATAGCGGCGGCTGTGGTGGTGACGGACAGCAGAGGAGGCAAAGAACTCAAGGGTGAAAACCCTAATTCCTTCTTGACGGCTGAATACAGATGACGAACTCCAAGGGTTTTCCAAAACCCTAATTCGTATCCCAGAATAGACGACAACAGCCCCTTTTTTCTGATTTTCTTTTCTTTTTTCTTTATCAGCAATCGTCCAGTGCGTTCCGTATATTAATCTTCAACGAACAAGCTCTGATACCACTTGTTAGGAATCAAAGAGGCGCAGCGGAAACCGATTAACTCATACACGCACACGAATGCAAAGAAAATAAACGACACAAAATATAACGTGGTTCGGTCGATGTGACCTACGTCCACGGGTTGCAACTACGGATTCTTTTATTGATTAGGTGTTGAAGATTACAATTACATGACAATGCTTAAATAGAAAAACAATTAGGTTTAACCCTAATGGGCCAGGATTAGGGCCGGCTGCCCTAAACCTCCCAAAAGGCCTACGAAACCTAACACTATACTCAAGAAAAGCTTTAGGAGTAGTCAGGTTTTCGTTGGCCAAGATTGTGCGATTCATATCGTGAACGAAACGCCTACATATGGAACTTTGAAAGATGTCACGGTCATTCCAAGCTTGAAGAGAATGCTTATCTTAGTTAGGCAGATAATTTAAGGGTCGATAGTTGGCACAAATAAGGTTGCTGAACAGAACTACAAAAAGATAACATTGCATCATGTACAACTGATAAAAAATAACTAGTGAACACATATTAACCCTTGAAATAGATGCATAATGGTGTCATTATTCCTTTATCTTAATAAAATTGTGCAAAGTTTGACATACTAAAAATGTGTAATCGAATTTAATTGATGGAATGATCTTGTGTTGGTGGAAACTTTAGGATAACAGTGGTGGTATAACCATCCAACTGAACATTCAAAATGAAACTCAATATCTAAGCTTGGACCATAGCAGGTAGTGCCACCTTGTTTAAATAGAGTGCTAAGTCATGCTCAATGGCAGTTGATTTCAAATACAAGTATTGCAATTGTTATATGCATTTTCAAATATATTTATGATATCCATATTTTGGCAACCCAGATGCTTTTTCTTCTATCGAGGATGAAAGCGTGACAGATAAGCATTACGTTTGCTAAACAGTTTGAGTTAAAAACAATTAAATTCTCAAGTTACATCTTAGTTTAGAGTTTAAACCTTTTAATTTATTATTGTCAAACACCAACAAAGATAAAGTTTGATTTATAATTTGAAAAAAGCCACTAATTTTCATTTTGCGTTGGGTATCTAAAACCCTTAAGCCAACCCTACGGAAAGGTACAGTTGTACCAATAAGTGTTGAAGGACATCACAATGGAAGCAAAAGGAGAAATTGTATTTCAATTGCAGTTTCCGTTCAGCAATGAGTTAAGAGAACAACTATACCATCTGTGAAAAATATCTCCTAATTATTGTTTGCTTAGAATGGATAGTGTGAGTTCTTAGTTTGCCACGGGTGCCTACAGAGTAACAATTGAGTTATAATGCAAGCAGCAAAGATAGGGAAGAGTAGGGAGGTAAACGAAAAGCCGGGCTCAAGCTAGCTATGGCTCGGGCTTGGCTTGTTTGACTATAGAAAATTAGAAAGCATGAGCTCCACTCGGCCTAATTAATTAATTCCTTTTTATTATTAATTTTATATATATTTATAACTATATTTTTATATATAACATAATATATATGATTTTATTAAATTTATCATACACATTTATACAATTATTTATATATACACATTTATTTTACTCAATAAAAATTATATAAATAAAAAGCTTGTTTAGGCTCGTGAGCCGACTTGAGCTTGACATGCGAAGCTCGTGCTCGTCTAAGCTCGGCTTATTCGAGCTTTATACTGATCTGATCTCAAGTTTTTCACAAGCCAACTTGATTCGTTTACTATTTCGTGTTTTTGTGTCTGTGTGATTGTATGATACCCTAACAGTTACCTGTTGAAAATGCTTTCTAAAGCGATCCTGAATGCCCCCATGCCAAGACGTTCAAAAGAAAACACAGCCTGCCCGGACCTTTAAAATCATCAGTGAATTCCAGTAAACTAGCTAGAAATGATAAACATGCGCTGACAAACAATGAATGCTATTAATGACCTGATATTCAAGATCATCAGCTGCAAAATACATATGCGGTTGATGCTCAGACTTTTCTCCAGGAAGACCACCCGATCTCAAAATGTCGCAAAGAACCTACAAAATTCTGTCTATCACTCTCCTTTACTATGTAAGAAGCACAAATTCATAACAAACACAGTGTCAATGCATAAGATGGATAATATAAACATATGCAATGTAGTTGTGAACACAATGACTAATGAGGTCCTTTGATTCTTATTCTACACATTTAAAGCAAATATACCTGAATATCTCTACCCCAATCAACAGGATCACTAACAACAAAAGCTGCTTTAACTCTTTCAGTAGTGACATCAAAACTCAGGACTCGCTCACTGGATTCTCTTTGCTCATTGCATGGCTGTTTTGTGGTCCAGGTTTTGTATGGGGATAAAGGGTCAATGCTATTAAAGTAAGATGCATATTCATCTAATGAAACAGCCTTTCTGTACATAATAGAAATAAAATTCTAAGATGATATCCAGAATACAGGACATATTCAAGCTTCTGTGAATCTAATATACAGTATTTTACATCCCATTAAGATTAATAGTACTTACTTGAAACCATATTCAGACATCACCACCACAGGCTCACCTTTTCCAGTAGCAACAACCAATTCATTTTCAAGCCTAAACACAAGGACGAATAAAATCATATTACAAGTTTACAACACTTGACTAACATTATAAAACCAGAATATAAATCATAGATATACCTTGCCAGCAAGTTTTTGAAAGGCGAGTGACCCAGTACTACCTGCAAAAGGTGGATTTTCATGCAATGGATATCAATAATCAATAAACTAATAAGCAGAACCGATTCATCGGTCATGATAATTTATGAATTACCTGAATAGGGTCAATATTCACTCCAAGAAGCTGACTCAACTCCTTAGCCCGTCTAGACTCAGGGATGCCTCCTCCTGTTGCATCAAACATCCAGCCATTTTAAATTCTCAGAGAGAAACATGATTAAACATAATTATTCCACTAAACAGAGATCAAATCATCCAATTTACTCACCATTTGTCAGAAACAGGTATGGAATCTTCAGTCTACCTGCAAGAGAGACTTATTATAGGGCTTCAAACCATTGCCTTGAAATCATGAGACGATATATACAGCACAACATACACTATTACCTGAATCATCGTATAATCTCCTTAAAGCTTTAGGAGAATCTCCGATTGGACTACGTCCACGAAGTATAACACCATCGATATCAAATGCAATTCCAAACGAAGGTCTATCACAATCAAATCAACTTCAATTATCACAAAATGAATTAAAATTACAGAAATGGTAACTACTAGAAACGAATTGCTGTATATTGATAGACGAACCTCTTTGGTGCTGAATGAAGGTGAAATAAAACACGATAATTGTGAAATTGAATTGATGGCGTCCTATTTCTGTGCTGTATAACCCTAGAAATCGCACGGATTTTCATCCTGAATTCGAACTTTAACCCTTTCGAAGACGATGCGGCAGAAAGCGTTGGCTCTGCTATCACGATGGTGATGAACTTTGTTTCATTTGAAATTAGACCACTCAAAATCTTGTAAGGGTGTTCGGTCCGGTTTTTACAATTTTTAGTATAAACTATAAATCGAACCGCTAAGAATAAAAACTGAACCGTTATAAATAGTTTGGTTTCAGTTTTGGCATGTTAAAAAATAAAAAGTAAAGGCTAATTTTGCAAAAAAAAAAAAAAAAACTTATATCATTAACATGTCCAAAATTATAAACTGTGTAAAAAACATTACAAAACCTTTATAAAATACAAGAAGACTATTACAAAACATGTTATCAAATACAAAATTTGTCTAGAAAACATGATATCCAAAAATAAACCAACAAATCCAAAAACAACCAACTTACTTTCCAAAGTTATAAAACATCAAGCACTAACCAAACAACCCATAACTTAAATAAATAGTATATTCAAATCAAAATGCATACACACACACACACACATACATACATACATACATACATACATACATACATACATACATACATACATACATACATACATACATGCATACAAACACACACATACAGTCCGGTTGGGTTTTTACGACCGGTTTTTGGCAAAAACCATAAACCAAACCGTTCATCACGGTTTCAAACTTTCGAAACCGACCGACCAAATGTATAAAAAAACGACCGTTTGAAGCAAAAAAAAATCAACCATTTGACCGTTGGAAGAAGAAAAAACTCAAAGCATGGAGCCGTTGGAGAAAATAATAATAATAATTTTAAATCACTATAAATAAATCACTCCTCTCATGATAAATAGAAAGAAATGGCATATAATAGATAATCTATGTAGGATTTGGAAGAAAAGTAAAATTCGAGACGCTATGTATGCTTGTATTATTTTGCATAATATGATTTTGGAGGACAAAGGAAAAATTATTTGCCAAAATTACGAAAAGATCAACGCTCCGGTTGAAGAGGTTACACCAAAAAAAGAGTTAAAATACAAGTCGAGATCCAAATCAGGGAAATACATAACATGCTTAAAGGCGCTTTGCTTGAAGATGTCTGGAAAATCGAAGAGAAAATATGTAGTTTTTTTTAAAGTATTTAATTTTATTTTAATGTTTTTTTTAATTTTATTATGTAGTTTAAGTTTTTTATCATGTAATTTTTTAAATTTTATTTTGTAATATTAATTTTTTTTAACAATATTAAGTCTTTTTTTAATTTAATTTATAATTAAAAAAAATAAAAATCAAATAAGAAAATATTGAATAAATGTTGTGATGACGTGAAGTGATACAGAAGTGATGAGGAAGTGATGATAACACATGTAATGATGATATAGAGTAATAAGGGGTAATAGTGTTGGTTGATCATGTGGCTCATACGTGGAGTGAAGGAAGCATGATGATAACACATAGCCTAACGAAATCAATGTTTTCATAACCAAACTGGATGTTGAACCAGACGTCTTACTAGTTACTAGTCGGACCGATTGAACCGGTCAGACCGGATTTAAGAACCGGATAACATAATAAATATATAATATATTCCAAAAAAATATATATAATTATAAACACATTTAAACAAACATAATTAACTTTTAAACAAATATAACCGTGTTAAAAAATATAGGATTTGGTTTTTATGTTTCATTCTTTAGATTTTAGTTAAAAAACTGAAATTCGGTCCCATCAGTGAACCAAGCGATTAATTTGACTCCGGTTCTCATGCCTACTGTGGGCCAGCTGATCAGTCCGGTTCTGAAATCCTTTAATTAAATCATTATACATTCTTCAGGTAGATAACCAGATTTTATTAGAAACTTGATTGAATTTAGTTGGAGTTAAAAGTCTTTTCGAGATTTATTCAAATGAAAACCAACGAGTATAGCTATATTATTCAAATTAAGTACAACTTATTTTTTATTGCTTTGTGTTTATAAACATTTCTTTTGTTTCTCGACTAACAATAGTTCTCAATTAAACATCTCGATTGTTTCATATAAATTTTTGAGATAAGTAAACCCAAAAAGAAAAATGAGATCACTCTTATACCGCTTGCATATCAGTAATTCAGTACCGATGAAAAGTACTATAATCGAAAAAAATATGAGTATAAACCAAATATTGTTTCGATTTTGTTGGTTTTGTACCGATATCATTTAATGTACTAAAACCAAATGGTACCTAAACCGAAAATATAAAAAATAAATACCAATAACGAGCGTGATGATGTTTGATCAGCATCAGTTTGGTACTGGTATTAGTACAACACACAAGTGGTACCGAAAACCGGTTCATCATGTTCATCGCTTTAGTGTGCTGGGTTTCATGTTTATTATTAACTAGGTTAGTATCATGTGCATTACACGAGATGAATAAAAAAAAATATTATTAATTAATAGTTATTAATAAAAATTTAAACTATATAACATGATTTTTAATATAAAATATGATTAAATATAATTTCATAGATTAAATAATAAAATAATTATATTATTTTTTATACATTAATTTTTCAAATTTTGTTTTTTAAATATTTCATTTTGCAAAACAATTTTTGAAAATTCTATATTTCATAAGAATTTTTTTTGTTAAAAAAAGTATGTTTTGAATATTAAAATATTTTTAATGTTTTGAAAATGACTTATTTCAAATTTTAAAAATGTGTTAAAAGTATATTTAATATTTGATATGATATATTTATAGGAGAGAGAGACCGGAAAAGAACATCAAGGTGATCTAGGAATGTGTCAAGTGTTTTTCGAAAATCTTTATTTATTAATTAAGTAAAATAGTTAAGTAAAATAAGATAAGATGTGTTAGGCAGGAAAAAAAGAGCAAAGTGCTCTATGGATGCGACAGGTGTCCTTAAAAAACCTTGATTTATTAGAGAGGTAAGATTTCTCATTTTTATTTTGTTTTATGTTATATAGTTTAGCGTTTTTATTACACAATGAGTTGTGTATTTAATATACTAAAATCTTAATACTACCAAGGCGGATCCCTTTTCTGCCTTTTAACTGTATAGGATGAAAAGCTAAAGGTAAAACTCAGTGGTATCTTGATTGTGAGATAAAACATAAAAATAATAAAGTCTTGGGATCAAAATATTATAAGAAGGATTTTCTCAAAGTATTGAGTTTTCTTTAGAATTAGTGACTTGAAAGATCAGATGATACTGCTTGTGGCATGATTATACTCTAGTTATTCGTTATTAATCTAAATTTATCCTTAAAATATATGATAAAAAAAATGCTAAAAACAAGTTTTAATCGAATGCACTATGTTTGACATCAACTGAAATTTTACATAAATTGTATTTTCGTCATTATGGCATTACCTTACAGACTGAGGCTACAAAATATTTATATACCCTTATGTCGGCGCGGATTTTACAACTACGATATATATTTTCAGTGTGACTTTTGTTTCAAAATTTTCGTTTGTTGGATTGGTAGGAGCATTTAGATTTAATAAGGAGGTTGCATGCTCGAGTTCTTCTCAAGACATTTTTTCTTTTTTTGTTCATCTCCCCCTAATTTTAATTTTTGCATTCATACACGTTCAGCTCCGTAATCCCACCGCCTTCCCCTTTTGCTTTCTTCCTTCATGTGACAAGCACACTCACAGGTACGCTTTCTCCCTTCTATTTTTTGATTCTTACTCTAAACCCTAATTACGTAAATTCACAAATGGCGAGAAGGAAACGTATGGAGCCATAATTCTTCTCCATGACGGCTTATTCCTTTGGGTGCTTTCCGATTTGATTTACACGGTTTCTGAGTTAATTGATTTGGTTTTGATTTCTTTGTTTTACCAATTGCTTCCATTTTTATCATTACATCAAATAATCAGAAGAATGAGGTCACTAAGATCAAGAAAATTAGGTGAATAATCAATACAGGGGTTACAGATTTTAAGAAGATTTGCAGATGCTTTGTGAAGAATTGATGGGAATATTCAAAATTCATGAATATTCAACCAACATCATCACTCCTTTTATCACTCCACATCATCTTTACATTTGTAATATGTTATACACTTCCCTATCACTCCACGTCATCATAACCTTTTCCCCCCTTTTCTCCCCTTTCTTCTCCTTCACGACATGAAGGTGCTCACAGGCTTGCCACCACCTGATGGTCACGCCCCATATGTTATGGTCCATCACGTGAAAGGGGGCGTGAGGGAGGGTGGTCAAGCCCCTCTCACACTGTATAACACATACCCTTACAAGCATCTGAAATCATCTAATATGTGTTTGAATGAAATATAAAAATATTATGTTGTACATCTAAACATTCACAAAACTTCTCATTTTCAGCGAGGGAGATAGTTCAAAAGTTTTTGAATGTTGCAGTTATAGGAAACCTTGATTTCTTGAAGAGTTGGTCATCTTTTTAGCCTTAATTTCATATATATCACAATTAATTGTTATATGAAATTAAGAAAATTTTGCAGTTCAATTATATTGCTATCAATTTAATAGTATGGTTGTTGATAGCAAGAAGAATCCCTGCTTGAGGTTGCTTTTGAAATGTGATTGGTGGCTTTTGGTTCAATTTTTAGAATATAGCTATCAATTTAACTGTATGGTTTTAAATCGAATCAAATTGGAGCAATAGTTTGGGTTTAACTGTTTAAGCAAGCATGCAATTACCGAGGTTATCTTTCATTTTTTTTATTCTTGGACGTTCTAATTGCTTTTGATTTGTTTACAATCTTAAAATTATGTTTCAATTTGGTTTTGTTCATGTTATGTTGACATTCGGTTTGAATTATTTTGGTTATTGCTTGAGAATTTTAACTTGCAACATGTAGAAATTGTTTTTTTTAATTACTTTGATGTCTTTTTTTATTTAAAGATTGATTATCAAGATTATATTGTCAAAAATGATCTACATATTCATATTGTTGGTCGATATTTACTCGCATCCATACTTAAGGAAATCAGCAATGAATATATTTGATAGTTGTCTATGAGCGTCTTTATGCATAGTTACGTATACACGCCTATATCTTATAATCTACAAATAAACACAGGCTCGCCGCGCACGCCGTCTCGTTAATACTACCTAGGATCTATGGTCATCAGCATTTATATTTATAAAATTAAAATATTATATTTTAAGTCGAAAAAAAATTTTAGTATTATTCACCAATATAATATAAAACCTAATAGAGTTAGAAATTAAAATCATCAAATTAATACCTAAAGTTATTACTGTTAACAATTGTCAAAAAAATTAGCAAGATTCATCGATCACTATCGTTGTTAAAATGTAAATAAGTTCTCGAATAATTGGATCTCCCTATGTTTGGCTACACCTGGCTTGTGCCTAGCCTAAGGCGCTGTTGTGCTTTTGAAATTTTCTTGCTTTCATCTAGTCATCTGCCTAATGAGCAGGCGCATCTTCTTGCCTTTGCGCATAGGCAAGCGCTTTTGACTACCATGAATTTTCTTATGACTAGAAAATGCCATGTGTTTCTTAATAATCATGGACGGAGCTATTTGTGAGGGTTCGTGGTCACGGACCCCACTGAATCTTAGCTCGTTACTAAAACGTATATCGTGAGATTACTTTTGACCACGTAAGATTTTTTTGAAGTAATCTCATAAATATAAATGAAAAGGAGTTATAACACCAAAATTGAATTTGGTGTAATGTTTATCGAGAGAATAGTATCATTCTTTTAAAATAGATCTAGGGTTTGAATCCAATATGAGTCAGGTTTTACCTTTTTAATTCCAAATTATAACCAGGCTTGATTATATAATTACCCCAAAATAGGAAGATTCACCCACTAACAAACTCCACTACTAAGACTCTTTCAAACTAAAAACTAGCCTAGATAATGTAATTGAACATATGGCTAATTAACAAGCTACTGACCCGAACCGACTTGACCCATAAACGACCCATCAAGATTAATCCAACATTCACCCCTTAATCTTGATGTCGGATCTTGCTATTGATTTTAGTGGGATTGTGTTAAACTAACACCCCAAAATTTAAAAATACACTCTCAATACGGGTCGTACAGCCAGTATGGTCCGTCTCATTCATCGGTCAAACATTTTTCTAACATCCTATGACAATGATTGGCAGCAAGAGGGGTCGTACTGGTCAGTACGACCCGTCTCACTCATCGTACAAACGTACTTTGACATCCTAGGACAATGATTGAAGCAAGAAGGCTCGTACAGATCTGTACGTTCCGTCTTGCTTTTTCAACCCTGACAGTGGTGACATTCTAGGACAATGATTGGGATCAAGACGGGTCGTACAGACCTGTACCGGCCGTCTTGAGTAACTTGAAACTTTCTCTATAAACTTCGATCGTTTCAAACGAACGTATCAATTTTCAAAGATTTCTAATACTAAATTCAAATTTCTAACGATGCCGTTCTGGGATGGAAAATTTTTCAACGATTACGTGCCAGATTTGAATGAAGAACCTCCTGTTGAGTATTCATACGACACGATAGATCTGAATGTTGAACCTCATGTTAATATCGGTTTTGAAAGTCAAGCATCGTACGCGCAATAAAACGATTATGAGTTTGTGTATTCTGACAGTAAACAAAGTAACCGGGGGCGACTTATGAAGGAAAAACGACCGATTCACACATTAACTGGGAAACAAACGATGTACAGTTAACTGAAACATAGATGTTTATGATTGTATATAAATATTATTAGTTATGGTATTTATTAATTTTATATGACAGGAATTTATGTCCGAAGAAGCGATGGTAGGGTGGGTGAAAAGTCGAACACTAGACAACAATTACATTGTAGTAGGGCCGTCAAAAAAGCTCGCGGCTCGAAGCTCGCTCGAAAAAAGCTCGAAAAATGCTCGACTCGAAAAAAGCTCGATTTTAAATGGCTCGGCTCGGCTCGGCTCGAAAATTTTCGAGCTCGAGCTCGAGCCGGCATTGGCTCGACTCGGCTCGGCTCGTGGCTCGGCTCGTTGGCTCGGCTCGATGGCTCGACTCGATTTATTATATATATATATATATATATTATTGTTTGCAACTGTATTTAGTAGGGTAACTATGAATATGTAATCCTTGATAGTTGATACTTGATGATGTATTAAACTTCATTTTGTCCAGTTAAGCTAATTAATTATAACTTATAAGTTAAAAGTGTTTCTTTAAATTAACCGTTAGTTTTATAGCTTTATAAATAGATAAATTAATTAACAAGATGGTGGAGGAAATTAAAACGATGTTTTTGTTATTTGTATAAACAAAAAATAAGGGGAAGTTTTGTGTAATATATCGGAAAGATTGGTGTGATTTCAATTTCTTGTGTTAAACTTTTTTAATCATTAGCTAGCTGTCTAGCTTCAAATAAGTGCTATTCTGAAAAAAGATAAATTAATTATCATAAGAATTATAATTAAAAAATATAAAAGCCTAAAAATAACTTTGATAGAAAAAACAAACAAATTTTGAATAGAAGCCGTCATCCGGCCATCGTTATAAACGATTTTTTTTTCGATCCGAGCTCGAGCTCGAGTTTTGAGCTCGAAAAAAAAACGAGCTGGCTCGGCTCGGCTCGAAAATTTTCGAGCTCGAGCTCGAGCTAGGCTTGGCTCGGCTCGGCTCGGCTCGTTAACAGGCCTACATTGTAGTCAAAAAAGAACGAATAAATCAAAGACAACAGGCAATGCTATCAAGGTCTGGCTCATGCGTGACCGTGATGATGAGCATAATAGCATTGCAATCTTTAGACAGTTAGGAAACAAAAAAATCAGTTGCTCATTTCAACTTATAGGGTTATACAATGAAGTAATGACAATCACAATCACGAACCTTCTCAGAATCTAGAGGGTCATCTACATGTTAGAATATTCACTCAGGAGGAACAAGATACGGTTGACAATCTGACCGAGCAACACATGGATCCTCGTAACATTCTTTCAAGCATTAAGAAACATAACCCTGCAAACATGTCCATCTCTAGAGATATATACAATTTACAACAAAAAAAATGAAAAATAAGAAGAAATTCGGTGATACTCCGAGCATCATAGTCAGCGTTGTGTATACTATACCCGGGAAGATTCTGAAACAAAGGTCGTGGAAGACATTTTCTTAAGTCATCCAAAAGCGTATTGCTGGTAGTGTGCATTTCCGCACATACATATGATTAACGCGACGTATAAAACGAACCAGTACCGACTTCCATTTATTCGAATTGTTGGCGTGACTTCCACACACCAGACGTTTAGTGTTGCTCACGCGTTCGCAAGCCAAGAGCATGAGGAAAACTACATCTAGGTTTTGGAAATGATTAAGAGTATGTTGAATAAATGAATGGAGCCACGTGTTATCATAACAAATCAAGACCTTGATGTTATGAGTGCGTGTCATAAGGTATTTCCAGAAGCTGCAAAATATCTTTGCAAATGGCACATAGACGAAAATATTGCCAAACATTGCAAGGCAAGATTTTCGAATGCAAACAGGAAGAAATTCAAAGGCCGTTGGGCGAATTTGTGTAACTCTCCGACAACAAAGTTATACGACTATAATTACAGCCGTCTGTACGAAAGAATTATCAAAGATAACAAAAAAATAAGCATCATATACCATCATTATTATCATAATTGGTTTTTTGTTTCACTTTAGGAGTTCTGGAGTATCTGATGCACACATGGTTAAACAGTTATAGAGATACGTTTGTAACATTATGGACCAATATAATGCGCAACTTTGGTCAACATAAAACAAACCGGGTGGAAAGTCAGCACTCAAACCTAAAAAGATACCTCAGATCAACAAACATAACACTTGCCTCGCTTTTCGGTTTCATAAATGAAATCATGCAATCACAGGAGGTAAAAAGGAATCATGATTTTGAAACGAGCTTGATTAAAACAATGGGTCATCATAAACTACCAATATTTGTACCACAAAGCTCTTGATTTGTTGGTCGAGAAAAAAGATAAAATAAGGGTTATGTGCGATTCAAATATGTCGTGCGGCCACCAGCTTTGGACGAGTTGTGGGTGGTCGTGCACTTTTCATATATCAAAATACTTAAACACAGGTTCTCAATACTAAATCTAAAGCTTACATGTTTCACATGTAGTTACTGGTATATTATTATAAATCATGCAGATACAAAGATATCACTATCTGAGATAGACATATTTTGGACAAAACTTAACACAACTAACCCAAGATAATAAGAAGAGGAAGAAATTGGTGTTATAGAACAAATGTGTTTGGTTATAGAAGAAATAAGTTCCAAACCTCCTGAGATAAAGAAGAGTCTAATAAAGACGGTCTTGTCGCAGGTATTTCCAAATAAAAGCAACAAAAAATGCCTTTAGTTCAAAAAGACAAACGTGGTCGTCCAACTTTAAAAGTTAAAAAACTAACAAAGCAAGTCGTTGTTAAAGATAGCTTAGTGTCCAAACATAGAAATTTGAACCTTCGAGGCATAGTTCGTTTACAACTACGGCCGAGAAGAGTCAGAAACCCGTATTTCGGCACAGTTGTTCCACATCGGTATCAAAAGTAAGCAACCATCAGACTGCAAACTCAAAACGAGTTTTAGTTTCCACGTAACATGAAGCCATAAGGATTAAACAATGTTAATCGCTTCGGTCGTCACATCCTTCCTATAATTCAACCTTACGTGATAAACACACAAGATGTCGATCCAGATGGTAACTTTGGTTTTCGTTCTGTAACCGTGGGTTTAGGATTCAATTAAAATCAATGGGCCTTTATTCGACAACAACTCTTGTAAGAATTGGATATCCACGCAGATATGTACAAATATGTGTTTAACTCCTACGACCCGGGTATGTATTTAGCTTTATAGATCATTAATATTGGTGTTTTATTTGTCAAATATAGATCTAGGGGGTTTTTTCGTATTTGGGGTTTCGAACGAAGAACAAGACGTGTCGTCTTGCCTAGTAACGACCGCATTGTTCATCTAATTTTGAACTAGAACAAGAATAAGACGGGTCGTCTTGCCCCGTACGGCTCGTACTGTTCAACATAGGAAGAAGATGGTCTGGTTTGAATTTATTGGGTGAGACGGGCCGTCTTTTCCAAACGACTTAGTTTGGCTTTGGCCTGGTTCGGGCAAGACAGGTCGTCTTGGTCAATATGGGTCATCTTGACCAGACGGCGTGGTTTGGCTTGGTTTTAGCCTGGTTTGGGTGAGACGGGCCATCTTGGTTAGTATGGGCCGTATAAGCAACGACCTGGTTTGGGTTGTCGGAGTCCAGCGTAACACAGATTGTGCTATTCTAGTTGAGGTTGGTCAAGCTGAGTGGCCCAGGGCCTTGCCAGAGCCATACTAGGCGAGGACACACCCTTGACCAGCCTGTTTGATATAGCGGATCTACTCACTTACCGGCTCATTACAGTGGAGGAGGATCCACTGCCTAACATCGAGTTCTCGCTATGCAGTCAGCATTTTGAGATGAAGATCGAGAGATTTGCCGTGCTGATCGGCATCTACTACGAGCCGGATTCAGTTATGAAGGCCTTCATTCAGGGGCATAACATAAGGAGAGGACGGTGTGATCAGGGTGTGTTGGCCTCATATCTCCACAACCCAGTTTCGGAGCCAAAGAGTCCGAGCTTCGACGATTCGTGACCAACTTATCTGGTACATCCACAGGTGCATCCCCACGACTATATCAGCACGTGGACAGAGCCAGGAGTGGGTGACGACGTGAAATTTGTTTATCTTCATTCATTGATGACCGGCAGGCCGTGCAACCTTTCACGTTGCTTCTCTTTGTACTTCGCAAATTTGTATCACCGACAGGAGCGCTCTACTTTATGAGGTGGAGCATATGTGACGCATATCGCACATACTAGAGGCTTCCTCCATTTTCTTAAGGATTTGACGGCGATCCAGCCCCGTAAGCTGGATCGTCGAACGATGCTGAACATGAGCATATCTGCGGACATCCAGCATGTTCGCTTACGCTTCATTGGATCAGACGGTCGCATCTGGCAGCCAACCGAGATGGCAGTCGCGCAACAGCTACAGCCACCCCAGGACCAGGCTCAAGGGGAGATTCCAAACCCCGAGCCGATTCGGCAGAAGCCCGTCCAGTCAACACCACAGTAGAAGTAGCCACAGGACCCACCACAGTACAAATATTCATGTAATGTAATGCTTGAAATACAGTGATGTTACATGTTACCCTACGTTGTTACTTTGATGTAATTATGAAAGCCAAAAGACTAGAAGAAAATGACGATACTTACATTGATGTACTTATGTAATACGAAAAAAAGGGCATGGCATTGTATTTTTTTTTGGTTACATTGATGTAATCATTAGAAAACGCTTGTTGTAAACTATTAATTAAGCATCTGAATGTTAGTTTGTATCAATTTTTTATAGTTTATTTAATTATCATGTTATATTTTATGTATTATCACTTTCTTACATTAATGTAATTACTAACGACTTGAAAAAATGACAAGACTATACTCGAATTAAAGAGAAAAATAGGATGAGTTTAATGATGTAATTTTTATAAAATAATAACAATTTATATAAAAATATGAATGTTTAAAAACAAGGGGATAAACTTAAAAAAAATGAAAATATAGGTGGTTGAATCAAAATTTTGAGGGGTAGTAGCCGATTGACATTTATGCACTTTTCACGTAAAAAATTGCACTATTGTAGTTAATGTCATTTGAATTTCCTGCTAAGATTTAGTTATTCGGTTATTGAATTAATAGTGTGTTAACAATTGATTTCTTCCCTGTATACACATGTGTGTGTATTATAAATTCACAAGGTTATCAACCCGTGTATTACACGAAACAAAAATAAAATATTAAATATTTATAACTGATAATTTAGAAATGATAAAACAATATTTTGATGGATAATTAAGATACGCATTAATAAATAATCTAAATAGTAAAACAACAACATAATTGGTATTTGAGAGGTAAGATACACTTTTGTAATTCTTAAAGTTTTTTTTAAACGACCAACGAAAACATAAAATATGTCTAATATGAATTGTATACATTTAACCTGTTATGAACCAATTGTTTTATGAAATTTGTATGTTGAATATAATATCAATTGTTAGTGAAATAAGAAAATAATTAAGATTTAAAAATTATATTTTAAAAAAGATATAATTGTAGTCTACTTATGATAATTAAGTTTTAATACATTATTAGAATAAAAAATTATATTTTTGCATTTAAGTATGTAGTTAAATTATTTTAAATTATTAGCATTAAATATGAGAGAGAGTTAGTAAAATAAAATGGATATTATCATATATCTCCTTACTAAACATCAAAATTACATATATCCCTAATGTTAAACCAAAATTACAAATATTCCAATGTTCCAAAATTGCCCTTTTGTTAGGAGTGTAGGACCTTCTAGGAGCTCGGAAACAATCCGATTCCAACGGCAATCTACTCGAGAGCCTCTAGAATAGTGCGGAATCCTATTCCAGGGTTTTCCAATTGAAACCAACAGCAACCGTGGTGATCCGAAGGTGTAGGAAGGACTTGTAAGCAAGAATCGAACACCACGGGTTGAGAATCGAACTTGGACGATCAATGGCCGCTCTAATCTCCTAGGCTTTGACTCTGGGATCTCAGGGAAGAAGGAGGGCTCTCAAAAAGTTAGTATTGAAATGATTTGAACAGGTATTTATAGGCAGTAGTCATTCGGCCGAATGAGTGGCCGAAGCAGCTCATTCGGTGAATGACTTGCCCAAATGGACATGTCAATCGAATGAGTCATTCGGCCGAATGACTCATTCTCTCGCCTGTCATTCGCTATTTAGTTCATTCGGCGAATGACTTCATTCTCTAGAGTCATTCGCCCGAATGTGCAATCTTCATACTCAACTGTTAATTAATCAGATCAACTAATTATATAATCAATAATAAACATTAAGAATGATATATAAAGACAACTTCCATTAAAATCTTGAATTTTACATGATGAGTATTACAAAATAGAACTAGGGACATTACATGTATCTACAAACTCCCCCTTGGACCTAGTTCAACTCTTGGAAGCGTCTTTCTTGAAATACTTTACCGAAATAGCTTTCCAATCAGCTCCAGCATGGATCTTGAAAATGCTGCAGAGACGGATCACTCTCATAAACTGCAATGCTTGCACCATGTCTTGAACATCAAAAAAAATCTGGTGCCTAAACAGAGCTTGGACATCTTTGTGAGATAGGTTGGTCAACCACATAGGCTCAAATATCCTCACAGTCTCCCACTGCTTATCCTTGCACAAAACAATCACAGCCTCGCCAATACGCCCATCATAATACCACCATCGGAAGCCATCCATAAAGTCTTGTCGCATTTTCCGTAAAGGAATCTTCTTCAAAACTCTAGGGGGAAGCCACTTCAGGATAACCTTATGCTTCCGGGTGTCTCCGTCAATCTCTGGCAAATAATAACGTTCAGGCTGTTGGGGCTGAAAGTTCACCCATCTCTTTCTGTACTCATACTGGATTTGCCTAGAGAACCAGGCAGACATTCCTGAGTCTTCACTGTATAGTAACTTCAGACGTGCTAATTGATTGACTTCAAAGCCCGGAAACGTCTTAAAGTCGTGAGGATGTTTGAAGTAATCAATTCCTTTCTCTCTCTTTACCGCATAGCAACCGAGGTCGTGAAAGTATGCCCAGCTCAAGATTTGACCTTTAGCCTTGTAGCCTTTGGTTCTGTAGACTTTCTTGTGTGTTGTTGGCATCTTCTCGGTGCTTTATTTCTTTAAGGCCACCCAGTAAGCCTCCCATTCTTCTTTCCTTTTTCTCTGTTCATCGGCTTCGGACTTGCTGGCTTCAACTTGTTCTTCCAGATATCTGACCAGAAGATCCTCTGTTTCTTGATCAAATGGTTCAGTGAATGTAGGCAACTCATCCTCAGCCGATGTGTACTTAGGATATTCCTCGTCCGTGATATCCTCCAAAATAACTTCATCAATATCATCAAAAAGTTCTGGCTCTGGCTCATCAACAATAGGAACAGAGGTATCATCAGTGATCACCTCATCAAGATTTAACCTGAAAAGCTCAGCAATTTGTTCCTTTGTTAAGCAGTGAATGATTTCTCCCTCCTCCTTGTCATAGCTGACTAAGTGCTGTATGATGCCTTGAGCGTCAAGAATCATAGTGAGTGTCTCATCCAGTTGACGTCTCACAGGCACAGCTTCGACTTCCTCAGTAGCTGTTGGTTCTTCAGTTTGTGCAGGAGGAGATGGAGGAGGAACCTGTTGCTTTTTGTCGTTGGCCTTTTTGGACCGGATCTCAGATGAAGGAGGGGTTTGATCATCATCGACATCATCATCAGTACTGGATGATTCAAAAGACCCACTCCCTGATCCGTCCTGATCATCATCTTTATCAGATTCTTCATAGTCAACCTTTTCCTCATCAGATTCTTCTTCCACTTCTTCCTCTTCCTTTGTTTTCTCAGAATCTGAATCATCGGAGCGGGTTGCTGTACCCTCAAGCCTGGGAGTGCCGTATTTAAGATCTTCTATCTGTTCAGCAAGACGAGCATTCTCTGCTTCCAATAGCAAAATCCGTTCATTGAAACCAGTGGCAGTCATGGCCAACTGGTTGTGCTCATCAATATACTTAAGCAACTGCTCTTCTTGTTGAGCAGAACGAGCTCTCAGATCAGCTCGTTGAACAGCTGCCTGAAGCAGTAACGCATCCTGATCATTTATCCGTTGTGTGAGCTGATCTATCTTGTTCTCTTGCTCCATGTTTCTCTCCATCAGTCTAAGAACCATACTGTTCAGTGTGCTCAGCTGATCAACAACTGAAACAGTAGGTATGAACATGTCAACTCGAGATGTAGAGGGGCCAGCAGATGCAATAGTGAATATGGGAGCCTGAGTCATAAAAGTGGTCAGAGGGGCAGTAATAGAACTAACATGAATTGCCCTTGACCTGGCTAGTGAAGAAACTGAAACAGCTGCTACTGATGTAACAGTAGTTATAGCAGCTGTAGTCAGTTCTGACCTCCTCTGAAACGAGAACCTCGATCTCTTCCCTCTCCCAGCTCTGGAAGATGTAGGCTGAGAAATAGCAGCAGAAATAACCACTGTAACCGGTGCAGAAGACCGAGGTGGAGGAGATAAATCAAACTCGGGAATAAACGAAGGATCAGCAATCTCCTCCAGCTCCTCTTCACTTCTCTTCCTCTTCCTCACAATCATTCTCCCACCAACCATTACTTTCTCGAACTCATCATCGATAGTATCATCAGACTCAACATTATCCTCATCACCTTCACCAGCTACACCATCATCCTCACTTGAGTCCTCAGACTCATCACCACCTTCAGACGAGTGAGGAACTGTAGCATCAAGAGAAGCAGTCACTGTGGAGGTAGTAGTAATCAGGAAATCCAGCTCCATCAGTGACTCAATATCAACCTCCTCTTCATCTGCAGCTCCAGAGGTTCCAACTGCAGCACCGGCCGTCACATCAATGCATGCAACCTGTGTAACAGAAGTGTCATCAACCGTGCCCACAACCACAGCACTCACACCTGCACCACGTGCATCACCAGCACCAATCACACTTTCTCCTGCACCACCAGCACCTTCATCATCATCTCCTCCATCACTATCTCCTCCATCATCTGGCACAACAATATCCTCAACATCAGAATCAGAATCATCGTGTCTCCATCTATGACCTGCAGGAGCTCGATAATTAGGCCTAGAGAGATGACCAAATAGAGATCGTGTAGCAGGCTTCTTCTCTTTCCCTCTGTATGAAAAAACTCTGTTCAGAGTAGTGTCATTCATATGCTCCAGACGAACGATATCAGCGTTGTTCTTTGGCAGGTCAGGAACTTGTGAATCTATCATCTGTTGCAGAAATCGAGGATACATCAAAAATTTCTTGTCTCCCTTCAAGGCAACATTCTCCTTCATGTGTATGAAAATCATCTCGGAGAAGTTGAAAGGTTTGTTCAGCACCAAGGCAACAAAAGCACACTGGATTGTCTCTCGCATATCATCGAATCCACCTCTTCTTGACCCGAGACAGTGAACCAGAACGTGTGCAAGATATTTGAATTGTGGAGACATGTAGGCTTTGTTGAGAATTCCTGCTCCAATATCACCTTCATACTTGCACCTCAGAAAACAACCACGAACTAAGAAACGGTCTAGCAGAGATGGCTGATCGGGAGTATCCTGAAAACCACACACTCTCCTTATGTGCTCAGCTGACACGACAACATCATGTCCCAAAACCTTCCCTCTAATGACAGGAGGCTCAGCCTCACAATCTATATCTGCCGAAGACCAGAAGTCTTGCTGGTGAGAGTGGTATGGTACATATATGGTAGAGATGGCAGTAAAAATCCTCGAACGCCTGAGAAAAGTGATGATCTCTGTGTAGTGTTTGGCGTTCGGAGTGGTGAGATCCAAATGAGCACAAATGTTATGCTTTGGCACAGACTTGTAACCTGCCATACTGAACAACAAAAATTAAACATGTTAGTGCAATTCAGTTGAACAGAAAACAGAAATCAGAACAAAAAAATCAGTTCAAACAATTTTTGGTCGAATGAGATTGATTTGGCCGAATGAGTCCTTTGGCCGAATGACCCATGCGCCTAATGAGATTCATTCGTCGAATAGACATCATTCGTCGAATGAGCTATAAGTTAAGATGGTCATTCGTCGAATGAGATTCGCCGAATGAGCTTCATTCGCCGAATGAGTCATTCGCCGAATGAGTCATTCGCCGAATGACGATATTCGGCTGTCAGTTTGAATTCAAAACTCCCTTTTCAAAATATTCAAATCAGTCCACAAAATTTACATAGACATACTCAGAATCGACTGATTAAGGTATTTAAAACAAGTCTTAGGTGGTTTCATGCCCATATTGACCATTTACAGCAAGTGTTAATATGAAAACCCTAAAACCCTAAAATCATTACTGTTTTCGATGATTTCACGGTTAGAATTTGCTGATAATCATTCTCCAAGTACCTGAAATGTTTTAGAACAAGATTATCAATAGCTGGGTGAAGATCAAGCACTAGAAAATGAGCGAATGAGAAAAATGAGATTCGGGCGAAAGAGGAGCACACAGCTGCGGCGAAAGAGAAAAAGGTCGAATGTGGTTCATTCGGCCGATAGACTGTTATATAGCCACAGTCATTCGCCGAATGAGAAAGGCGAAAGGTCGGATGACATTCAGACACATTCGCCGAATGTGATTTGACGAATGGGACATTCGTTATCACTCATTCGCCGAATGAGACATTCGTCACAACTCATTCGCCGAATGAGTCTTATTTTGTCTGATTCATTCGGTCGAATGACTCATTCGCAGAATTCAGCTTATAGTCAGCCTATCAGTACATCCCATCACAATTCTCTTGTGATTTCAGCTTATACATTCACTTCTGCTTCTATGATATGATAGATTAATGTATTACTGTATAAAGAAAGACCATCTCAATTTTTTAATTTTTCTATTGTTTTTGGTTTTTCAATTTTTAAATGTTTTTGGTTTTTCAATTTTTTAAAATGTTTTTGGTTTTTCAAATAAAAGAATATCTCCCCCTAAAAACCTAAAAGCAGAAAATCTTTTTGAGTTTGTTTATAAAGAAAATAAACTATACAAGAAAAACTTTAAAGACTAGATCAACATAAACAGAACAAAGAATAGCTAAGAAAATTGATGATCATTTGTTAGATTCAGATGAGGATTGGACTTCATCCTTTTGAAAAACACCATTAGCCGATAACAGATATAAAAATCTGGGTTTGTCAAATGCTTTTGTAAAAAGATCGGCTTTTTGGTGATCGGTGTGAATTTTCACAACATCGATTAATTTCTTTTCAAAACAATCACGTATGAAGTGATATTTAATGTCGACGTGTTTGGTTTTGGAGTGCTGAACAGGATTCTTAGTGACAGCTATGGCAGCAGTGTTGTCAACATATATAGGAGTGTTCGAAAAATGTAACCCATAGTCCCTGAGTTGCTGTTGAATCCAGATGATTTGAGAACAGCAACTAGCAGCAGCAATGTATTCAGCTTCATAGGTTGAAGGAGACACCGACGTCTGCTTCTTGCACTGCCAGGTAACTAAGCGGTTTCCAAAGAACTGACATCCCGCAGATGTTGACTTGAAATCTCTCTTGCATCCACCATAATCTGAATCACTATATGCAGTAAGCTCAAAATTATCATCATTAGGGTACCATAAGCCAAGTTCCGGTGTACCCTTCAGATAGCGCATAATCATTTTGACAGCAATGAGATGAGATACTCTTGGTTTTGACTGATAGCGTGCACACAAGCAAGTAGCAAACATGATATCTGGCCGAGAAGTAGTGAGATACATAAGAGATCCGATCATTCCTCAGTACAGAGTAGCATCAATTAACTCCCCCTTTTCATCTGGAGTAATCCCGTGATTAACCGCCAGTGGGGTACAAGCAGGCTTTGCATCAAACATACCGAACCGGCTCAGAATGTCACCAACATATTTGGTTTCATGAATGAAAATCCCTGCCTCAGACTGATCCACCTGCAAACCCAAGAAAAATTTCATCTCTCCCATAGAACTCATTTCAAATTTGTCTTTCATAACCTTCTCGAATTCCTTGCACAGACTATCATTTGTGGAACCAAAGATTATGTTGTCCACATACACTTGCACCAAGAGAAAGTCACTGTCCTTCTCACAAATGAATAATGTGTAGTCAATGACACCTCTTATGAACCCGTTGTTCAGAAGGTGAGTAGAAAGTGTCTCATACCATGCTCGCGGAGCTTGATGCAATCCATATAAAGCCTTGTCTAGCTTGTAGACTTGGTCACGATGCAATGGATCCTCAAACCCGGGACGTTGACTGACATATACTGTCTCACTGATCACACCGTGAAGGAACGCACTCTTAACATCCATTTGATAAACCTTAAATTTCTTAAAAGATGCATAAGCCAAGAAGATACGAATTGCTTCGAATCGAGCAACCGGAGCAAACACCTCATTGTAGTCCAAACCCTCTATCTGTCTGAATCCCTGAACCACCAGACGTGCCTTGTTTCACACTATGATCCCGTGATCATCTTTCTTGCAACGAAGAACCCATCGAGTGCCAATTACTTTTGCACCTTTGGGTTTATCCACCAATTGCCAAACACCTAACTTTTTGAACTGCAGAAGTTCCTCTTGCATGGCATCAACCCATGATTCTTCTCTTAAAGCTTCAGTGACAGTACGTGGTTCAACTTGAGAGATAAAACAGGAATGAGCACAAAAGCTTACATCTGCAAAATTAAGGATATCAGCAAGACCGCCTGAAGAAATCTGATTTCGAGTCTTCACTCCATCCAAAGGACTCCCAATAATGTTTTCTTGAGGATGAATGCGGTTAATTCCTCCCACAGGATGAGCGGGAACCTCAACCTCAGGATCTAGGTTATTCAGATTCAAATCCTCAAGACCTGGTACAAGATTATCAACACCTGGTTCAGGAGCAGCCGGATGAGAATGATTGTCATATGTGTCTGAGCTGTCATCATTTATCTGTGTAGTTGGACCAGATGCAGAGGAAGGTTGCATAGGTTCATCAGGTGCATTTTGTGCATCATACAGCATCTGAACTGCAACATCTTCATCTGAATACATGGGGGCATATTGAATGAATCAAAAAGACTAGAATAATCAAACATCCAGTCTGGGCCTTTTCCAGGTGGGGGCATAGAATATTTCTGAACATCAACATGGTACCACTCCTCTACATTATGAGTTGAGATGTTGTAAACTCTTTTATTTGGAGTGTTGTACCCAAGAAAGTACCCTTCTTCCACCTTTTCATTGAACTTGCCCTGCTCATGTTTCTTAAGCATAGTGCATGGTGCACCAAACGGTTCCAGATACTTAAGATTTGGCTTTCTGTTATGGAGCAGTTCAAAGCAAGTCTTCCCATGTCTTTTCACAATGAGAACCCGGTTCAATGTATAGCAAGCATTTGCTACAGCTTCATTCCAGAACTGAACCAGCAGAGATGAATCAGCAAGCATGGTTCTAGCAGCCTCAATCATTGTCCTATTTTTGCGTTCAGCAACACCATTCATTTGAGGAACATATGGAGCACTAAACTGTTGCACAATACCCCGTGCATTACAGAAAGTCTCCATGTTGTGATTTTTGAACTCCGTTCCATTATCTGTTCGAAACTGACGAATCTTGAGCTTATAAAGTGATTCAAGTTTGGTAACCAACACTTGAATGCAATCAAACGTTTCAGATTTCTCTTTCAAAAAGAAAACCCAAGAATATCTGGAATACTCATCAGTGATGACAAGACAGTATTGATCTCCAGCTATAATTTTTCGATTCACAGGACCAAACAAATCCATATGGAGAAGCTCAAGAGGAACATTGATTGAATGAAACTTTTTCAGCTTGTGAGACTGCTTAGTTTGCTTTCCCTTCTTGCAAGATACACAGATATCAGACAGCTTAAAATTCTTTAGGCTAACTCCCTCAACCAGACTATTATGAACCAAATGATTCATCTTGCGTAAACTCAAATGACCCATCCTCTTATGCCAAAGGATTGAATCTTTCTCAGTTGCCTTTTTTATAAAACATGAAGCTATGGAGGATGTTGTTGAAGCTTTGGCCATGTTGAGAACATACAAGTCTTGCTTTCTGGGGGCAGACATCAATATCCAATCTTCAGGGATCTTAACACCTTGCTTAAGAATGTAGCATTTTGACTCATCAAATAAAACCTTGTACTCTTTGTCACAGATTTGTGAAACTGAAAGAAGATTGTTTTCCAACTGCTTAACATATCTGACATTATAAAAAGACACTTGACCATTGGTCAGAATTCCCTCTCTTGTAATAAATCCACCTTTATCACCGGCAAATGCAACATATCCACCGCGAACTGCATTCACATTGGTGAGCAAAGAAATATCACCAGTCATGTGCCTGGAAGCCCCACTATCAACTATCCAATTGCTGTTAACTCCAGCTTTTGGGGCAACCTGCACAATAAAGAGACAATCAGTTCACTTTGGGAACCCAAGCCTTTACAGTCTTGGGTTGACCCAGAGAGTCTCGGATCCATACATCAATCCATTTTCCATCTGGAAGAGACTTATCTGAGATATTTGGAACTGACTCCTCAGATGGTTTAACTTTCCAAATTGCATTTTTATCAAAAGAATTTTTCAGATAAATGGATGATGGTTTTGCTTGTTTAACTTTAAGAACAATTGGAACATCCAAAGTTTCCAGTTTCTCTTTACCCTTGTCTAAAGATTTGGTCTGTATTTGTTGTTTGGGTTTTGTTTAAACAGGCTTAGTTACAGATTTTCCAGGTTTGGTTAAAGCAGAATTCAGTTTTCTGAAAGGAACAACCTTTGGCCTGATCAAATGAGGGCAAAATCTAACAATGTGCCCAGGTTCACCACATTCAAAGCAAACTTTTTCACCCTTTTTATGAAAATGTTTTAAATCGGAAAATGATTTTTTATTTGATTTAAAAACATTTGTTTTCAGATTGTCTTGATTAAAACCCAATCCCTTTGTTACCAACTAGAGCTGACTTGGTAACACACTTAGCTTCAGACTCTTGTGAAGCTTTTACAAAGCACAATTCTTTGTAAATTTTTTGAATTGCAGATTGGGTCACCTTTCATGACAACAGGGGTTTGATTCTGAGTAGTACCATACTTAGGTGAATAATCTGATTCATCCTCTGAATCTGAGACCCAATCTTCAACAATTCCATCCACCCGAGATCCCTCAGACTTTGCTAAACTCTGATTAGTAATCAGTCCAATTGGATCAATTACTAATGGAGTATTGACTTGAAAATCCTTAACATCTTTGTCATTTGGTGTATTGACAAAGGTGTTGAGGATTGGTGGAGGACAATTCTGATAGGTAACTTTTCCCTTACCATGTTGATCAGTACCCCTACTGATCATGTGCTCAATAATATAAGATGAGCTCTCATAGCTCTTGAGCTTCTGTCCTAGGGTCTCATAGTCACACTCGAATATTGCTAACTTCTTCTTAATCTCATTGATGGTATTGAGATAAGAAGTTATAGCATCTTGCTTATTCAGCACTGCGATCTCAGCCTCATGCAATTGTCTGTTTAAAAGATCAATTTTAGCCTGAAAGTCTTTTTCATTAGATTTTAAAATTTTGTTAGCCTCAATGCACAAGTCGAGATCGTTCATCAAGTCACTATTATGCTTCTGATAAGCAAGAACCTTACTTCTAAGGTCAACACAATTAAAACACTCAGAATGTGAAGATGAACAATCAGTGTATACCTGCTCGGACTCTGATGAAGCAGAAGAGTTTACCATCAAAGCAAACTGAGTAGTGGAGTCATCATTTTCAACATTAGTGTCTTGAGTGTCTGAATCCGTCACACTATCTGACTCTGAACTTGAGGCTTTATCATCATTCATCTTTGATTCTTCCAGAATGCTTTCCTCACTTTGATCTTCAACCTGTTGAATCTCAGCCACACATGCTTTATCTTGTTCTCCGTGATCAACATTGAATCTGAAATCCCAGTTCATCCCTTCATCCTGTTGTACCATTAAAGCTTTGCTTGCAGAAGATGAAGATCCAGCTTGAGTAGGAGAATCAATGGGAACCAATCTCCTTTTTGGATTTACAGTAGACGATTTCTGATGCTGGAATGGATTCTTGTTGCCGGCTTTCTTCGGTTGGTTGCACTGTCTGGCAAAATGACCTTTCTCTCCACAGTTGTAACATCTTACTGATGCCATATCAAATCCAAATTTAGACTCCTTGTTTAAATTTATGTCTTTACCAGTTCTCTTCACAAACTCTTTAGCTCTCCTCACAGCACTTGCCAAAGCCCACATAATATCAATCCTTTCCATGTCATCAGGATCTATCTGAGAGTAGTCATCATTGGTCAAATAAGGATTTCCAATCTGACCAGCAACTAAACCATCATATGAGCTAACCAGTGTAGACAAAAGACCCATATGCTCTTTAGCAATCTCCATAGTGACCTTGTCAAAGTTGTCTGTTTTCAGGCTGGCAGAGGGCTGATGATGCTCCTTTTGTGAACTGGTTGAAGATGACTGACTGAAATGAATCTGAGTAGTAGATGGAGCTTCAGATGTCTGAGAAACAAAAGCAGTCTTCAAAGGAGCATGAGTAGTGGATTTATCAACTGTGGGATTAGAATAGTACAATGAAGGATCCTGAACTTGTGCAACCCTTTATGCTTTCCATTTGTTCTCTATCTCTTGATCTTTCAGTTTTTGAATGAAATCATTGATATCCATGTGAGCCATCATCTCATTCTGTTTCAGAACCATCAAGAAAGATTCCCATTTTGGAGGTAAAGCATCAGCTAAACATTGGATCTTCTCTTGAGTAGTGGTCTTAACTTCATGATTAAATAACTCACTCAGAAGATGATAAAATCTTGCAATCAACTCATCCAAAGATTCATTCCCCACATACATAAAGCTATTGAATTCCTTCCTCATTGCTTTAGACTTGATGTTTTTTAATGCATCATTACCCTCATAACGCTGTTGCAAGGCATCCCACAAATACTTGGAAGATGTAAACTGTCTAAACTGATGGAAGATATCAGTAGCAATGGATTGTGATAAAATAGCATAAGCTTTCTTCTCATAGTTATAAAGCTTCCTTTGAGGCTCAGTCATCCGTGTGACTAGCATAGGAGTTCCATCTTCATTTAAAGGCCTCAGATAACCTCCTTCAATCATCATCCATAGATTTGTATCCACCCCATTAATGTGAATCTCAAACCGATACTTCCAATGAGGATAATCGTCTAAGGTTAGTAACTTGGGAGCTTTATTGGAGTTTCCCGTCTCATTCTCTGTCAACAGTAAAGTCTGAATACGATGATTTTGATTAGCCATCAATGCTAAATCCTCCATAGAATCAAGAATAACAAGATTCAACACTTAGAAAAATTTTCTAAAACTGATGGCCGAAAGAAGATGCTTTATCCGAATGACGGGGGCCGAATGTAATAAAACTGGCGAATGAGAAGATGAGTATGACACTTGGCGAATGAGTTGGGCAAATGAACCTATTCGGCGAAGGATGGAACGAATGAGGTGATTCGCCGAATGAGTGTAGAGTATGATGCTATTCGCCGAATGACTGGTCGAAAGAAGGTTATTCGCCGAATGACTTGAACGATGGAGCTATTCGGCGAATGAGTGCTATTCGGCGAATGAGGGCTGATTCGGCCTAACTTATTCGGCCGCAATAGCCATTTAGGCGATCTAGGGTTTTCAAAAACGAAAATCGTGATAACTTGCGATTTTGACCAAATCTATGCACCAAATTTGGTACAGAACATCATGACATGATAATCAACCTAATCGGAAAAGGTTTTGACAAACACACCACAAAAACCGACGGATTTTCAATGAAATAGTGACTTAGAGAACAAGAAACTTAGGGTTTATGAAAGTTACGAAAATCTGGGTTTTGGAAAACTGAGATCTGATGATTTAGAGTGGAAATCGAGTAGAATCTAGAGCCAAAGCTCTGATACCACTTTGTAGGACCTTCTAGGAGCTCGGAAACAATCCGATTCCAATTGAAATCTACTCGACAGCCTCTGGAATAGTGCGGAATCCTATTCCAGGGTTTTCCAATCGAAACCAACAGCAACCGTGGTGATCCGAAGGTGTAGGAAGGACTTGTAAGCAAGAATCGAACACCACGGGTTGAGAATCGAACTTGGACGATCAGTGGCCGCTCTAATCTCTTAGGGTTTGACTCTGGGATCTCAGGGAAGAAGGAGGGCTCTCAAAAAGTTAGTATTGAAATGATTTGAACAGGTATTTATAGGCAGTAGTCATTCGGCGAATGACTTGCCCGAATGGACATGTCAATCGAATGAGTCATTCGACCGAATGACTCTTTCTCTCGCCTGTCATTTGCTATTTCGTTCATTCGGCGAATGACTTCATTCTCTAGAGTCATTCGCCCGAATGTGCAATCTTCATACTCAACTGTTAATTAATCAGATCAACTAATTATATAATCAATAATAAACATTAAGAATAATATATAAAGACAACTTCCATTAATATCTTGAATTTTACATGATGAGTATTACAAAATAGAACTAGGGACATTACAAGTATCTAAAAGGAGAAATATGTAAGTTTTTTTTAGTTAGTTCATTAAGTGTATAATAGAAAATACATAATTTGTTTTTTAATTAAAGGGATAAATATGTAAGATATTTGGTTTAGAAAGAGGGAATATGTAATTTAGTATCATGACTGGGTAAATATGTAATAAATAGTTTTAGCAACGGGATATATGTGATTGACCCAAGATAAATTGAAGGAGATATGAATATATGAATGACAAATGTCAAAATTTAAGAATAAATGGATATGAGAATGACAGGTGGCAAAAATTATTGATAAATGAATAATGTGAGAGTGACAAGTGATAATTTTGCTATTATTTTTTTAGGTAGTATACATATAGATACAGATGTGTTACACATGATTGTATAATAGATGTAACACCCAAACTTTCCACACGATTACACGTGTCCCATTTTAGGTCCCAGATTAATTTTTTTCATAAATTATGTTCGGAAGCATGAATTTAATATTTCATGAATTAAACACACCTAATTTCAAATCATTTACATTTATGATTCATAAGAACTAGTGTGTTTAAGTTTTATATCACCACAGACTTTACATAACGTTTGGTTCTGCTTCACAACATGCCCGACCAGATCGCCCGATGCATATCTATCTTTAACCTGTAACATCACATATAAGTCACCATTAGTTCATACGAACTAAGTAAGTAACCCCTCCCCGAGTTCCCACAACTCATTTAACACATCCACATACATATCATATGGATGTTTATCATATCTAGATAATAATATATTATCCAATACAACTCTATCACCAGCACCTCTGGCTAATTTAAAACACAATAATCACCACATATATATATACACCTATATATATATATATATATATCATTGGCTCAACCAATTTTCCACACACCTGTGGTTTCAACAATTCAATTTCCGGTGTAACCGGCTATCCACACATTATTGGTATCATAAATATTTCAAGTCTTAAGATGTTCACCCACCGGTACTTCCATCTAAGACAATTTCTATCACATCCGGCCAGTGTATTCTATACCACCATATAGATACACTACTGATGTTCCCAAATATAATTTAGTAACAATATTCAGTCACATACAAACGATCCACTAGTGAGTCGTTTCCACCAAAAACCCATGAATCACCCATTCATGTACAATTATTATAGTTCAACACCACACATACATGTGTATATTTCCAGTCCACCATTTGTTCAGACACCTTGTGAATCTTTTACATTGGAATTGCAAGTTATACGTTCACACACCTTGTGAATCTAAACATGCACATTACCAATTCAACATTTGTTCACACACCTTGTGAATCTTTTACATTGGAATTGCAAGTTATACGTTCACACACCTTGTGAATCTAAACATGCACATTACCAATTCAACATCTACGCATTCGTAGATCACCACATGTTCACACACCTTGTGAATCTTTTACATTGGAATTGCTAGTTATACGTTCACACACCTTGTGAATCAAAACATGCACATTTCCAATCCACCATTCATCCCAACAATGCATATTCCACATGCATTGTCAAGTTAACCCCAATTCATTATAACAATGCATATTCCACCTACATTGTTAATTTAAATACCAATTTATTATAACAATGCATATTCCACCTACATTGTTAATTTAAACACCAATTCATTATAACAATGCATATTCCACCTACATTGTTAATTTAAACACCAATTTATTATAACAATGCATATTCCACCTACATTGTTAATTTAAAAACCAATTCATTCCAACAATGCATATTCCACATGCATTGTCAATTTAAACACCAAATCATATTAATTAATCACCGGTTCATCCGGTTATTCTATTGCAAATATATTGCATATACCTTTCCCATTGAAACTTAACAAACACAAACTAAAGGATTTCTCATCCCATAGTTTCAACCACACATTTAACAACATTCACATATTTCAAGCATTCAAGTAGACTCCTTCTACTACTTATATGTAATGTTACAGTAAGTTGGGTAACTTACCTGGTTCAAACGGTTGTTCACTTGCTACTACCTCTTTTCCACTTCTGTGAATTGTCACTTGACTTTCACCACCAACACCCTTTTGAACGAAGTTCTCGGATAAAAACGACGATCAAAACTTGTAGAATCAAATCCTAGCTCAATCCGGACGTTCTGGCCACTTCAGAACTTCATTTTTATGATAAAATTTCATATATGTGTGTGTTTGTGGTGGAGAACTCGAGAGAAAGAGAGATATAATCTCTCTGTTGAAATCTTTGAAGATAAACTTTCTGTAGCCGCCATAGACGTCAGGCGTATCGCCCCACTAGAAACGCCGGTCTCAGGCGTACCGCGCGGATCTAAATTCTCAGATATTTTTGCCTCTCCCGCGCGCATCGCCTAGCGTGTGCGTGCGGTTTTAGGCGTACCGCCCCAGGCAATTTTCTTCGTTTTTTCGATTTTATCTTCTTTTCGCGATTCCGGACAATCCGGAACTCTGTTTCGTGCTCGGTTTTCTCCCACTTTCATGATTTCTCACTTACTATCAACCTATCATAGTTACCATCATCAAATCGACATGGATTTCTAGAACGATCACATGTGCTCTTGCCATTGATGACGTAATTCTCACGTCTTCTCAATTTCAACAATCACAATCGTTCAATTAACGATTATTTCCAATACATTTCCTTATTAAAAACGGGTTGTTACAATAGACAATATATAATCTACAATATTTACATATATTTATATAACATGTAAAAAAATTATATAATTGTAGTATTTGTATTACATGCATCAATCAAGTCTACCCAAAAATTACAATAATATATCACAAGTCTCTAAATAATTATTTATACACAAGATTTATTGTTTATTTCTAACTTTAACTTCCTTATCAATTATCATATGACAACTCAGAAAATTTTGTTTCCAAACACTATCGACACCAATCAAATTTCAGGACGGAATTTTTTATAATAAGGGATGCTGTGACACCCGACAATTTCAGGTAAATTGCAATACTTACAAACTCTATGAATACATCCACGTTTCATACATTACACTTGATTAGAATTAATTAAGTGTGTTAAACATTTCACAAAGTCGAGTACAAACATTTACAAATAGGTAATCGGGGGAATTGCTGGACCGTACACTACACATTGATTTGGATTAATTAAGTGTGTCATGCATACCACAAAGTCGAGCACAAACAATTACGAGTCAGTAATTCAAGGAATTACTCAATCGCATACGAGTCTCGTTCCACAAACGCTAGTGACCAAACAAATCAATAATTCAAACACACGAGCATGTTTATATGTGATTACATGTTAATATGAATTAAATGTTTGGAACAAACAATACGAATCAAACACGAGATAAAGCGAACAAACGAAATTGAAATTATGGAAACTCTACCCTTCGTGGTACGCCACCTAGCCCGGTGAAACACGTCGCGATATGTGACGACAATTGAAATTCCCTTGACGGTACACGAAGATACCCGGAACCGAGACACGACTATTTTGTTTGTCGCAATACGCCAAGAACTCCACCCTGCTTGTCACACCCCCGATTTTCAACTAACGGAATCATACCGTTTAGGGCGTGACAAACCAGGTTCTCAGGCGTTAGACATAATGAAAGATCTCCATATGCTTTTCAAACATAATTTGGTCTAAACTGTAATATCAAAGTTTTAACGTTTGCGGAAGCGTTTTTAAACCAATAACAAAATGTAACGGTTGAAAGTGTAAATTACAAATTCAAAAGCATTCAATGTCTTAATTAATCAAAGCTAAAACACTTGAACTAAAATGTATGCATGAGACTCCATATCCTAGTCCCTGCTCTTCCTTAGTTGTACCTTAGTGTCCTAAGAAAACATGTAAATCAAGTGAACACAAAGGTTGGTGCATACACAGGTTTGTTTAATCACAAATGTTTGAGACAACTGTTTGAAACGAAATGTTTGCAGATAACATAATCACACATTGCATAGTCATGATAGCTAGTCATTGTACTATTTACATAAGCGGTCGACACTGAAGTTGACTGTTTGTCGTTTTGTTTTCCTTTCCACTATTGTCTAACATCAACAATAGTAATGTTTGATTTGGCTAGTTAAACACCTGCGTAGACCTACAATCGACCAAGTGAGGTTTGTCAAACCCAATAGATCTATCTTCAACTACCACGCTTTGCACTACGGCAAACTAATCGGTTCGAAATGTAAGGACTTTTAGTGTTATGTTCGCACTTATAGTAAACAGCTAACTCATGCAAGTGATATGTATCTAAAAGTGTTTGTTTGCACATGTTTTCTCCCCCAAAACAATAAAAGTAAAAACGGGCCGTGTACGCACCTTTGATAGTAAACATTATGATCACGCGCTTGAAAATTCACGTAGACAACCTTCTATGAAAAATCTGTGTCATTATAATAACGTCACGTTATTCGTATTGTCAAATAGTGTTTGTGGTCTTATACGTGTCAACACACGTATCTTAATTTGTTTAAAACGTTCATACCAAAAGTACGAATGATTCCGGATTCGTTTGTTTAAATTGTATAAACGTATACGATTTCATTTTAAGATACAAAATTATACATGTTTAAGCTTTTGGTCAAAATATACATTTTATCGTTTTATTTTGTTCGTTATTCCATTACGGTTCCAACGAAATTTGAACGGGTTAAAACGGACTTAAAACGAAGAATTTATGATTAAAATACCAAAACCAACACGCTCAACCAGCTGATCTAAATCTGATTTAGTGTTAAGATTTGATTTCAAATGATTTTAAACTAAAACATGTTGGGTTCTCTTTTGTCCCCATAACCGAACCAACTAGCATCCAATTGGACCCCAATTCGAACTTGATCAAACCTAAAACCATAGGGCTATGTTTCTGGGGACCCAACCGAGCATCACCATGTTTTTAATTTACCCAAGGTTCGATTAATTACTTCCAACTAGTCCCGAACAAAACCGAATTTAAATAATTAAATCCTCGATTTAATTGAGCCGAATTCGAACATGTTAACCGAACCCATCCATATGATTTAATTGAATTTTGAAAGTCGTCTACTCAGAAAACCCCAAATTGTTTTTAGTTAGGAACCCTAGAATTAGAAGTCGTTTAATTCGTTATTGTTTGTTAAAATTAACATAGGGTTTCATTAAAATGATGTTTTCTAAACTCTCAGTATAGTTTAATTTGGTTTTTAAACTTGTTTGGATCGAAACCCCCAAAACCGTTTATGTTAAAAACCCTAGAATTCAAAATCATGAAATTCGTTATAATTAGATGTAATTATCATATGGATTTCTTTTAGCAGCGTATTAAGAAACTCTCTGTGTATATTAATTTGATTTCTAAACTCGTTCGAATCGAAACCCCCAAAACGTTTAAGTTCAAGAACCCTAGAATTAGATCTTATTCAATTCGTTGTTAAAACTCCAAATTATGATGGGGCTATGCTTAGTCGGCATCTTTAGGTAGTGTAGGAATGAATTTTTACCTTGATTGATGTAGAATCGTTGTTATTCGATTACAAGCCCTAGTTTCAGCCACCCCAAGATTGAAATCTTCCATCTGGAACTGTTGGGATCGAATTTCTGTTTGCAGAGACTTCTAATAATGCCGACTAAAGTGTGTAGATGCTCAATTTTGTGAAATGTAATCGAATTGTATGAGTATTGTATTTATATGTCACACCCCCAAATTCCCACTCGTGGTGTATGTCCATGTGGATGTGACGTGTCCAGAATCACAGCTCAAGGTCATATAGAACACCTCTATATGCGTTTACAAATCCAATGTTTGACACATACACTTGTTAAAATAGTTTGCAGCGGAAAAATAGTGATAATATCATATTGCAGCGGAAATCAAATGTTTGACATAATGCAGCGGAAAGTAAAAAATTTAACACAACATTGTTTGACAAAATAAGGAAATTGTTTTCAAAATGACATCACATAATGCATGTAAGTTCCCTAAGCTCATCCCTTAATTCGTGCATTCCTGTCCTCACGCTAGCCGCGCTAGTTACCTGAGAATACAAGTTTAAAAAGTGTCAACACAATGGTTGGTGAGTTCACAGGTTTTGATATACACATAGTAATAAAAGTGTGTCATGATGTTTATCAATGTTAGTACCGAGCCCTAGGCCCAAAGTGTCAGTGCGTCACTACCGAACTAGACTTGTTTGTCCTTGCCTCCGCTATGCCTCGTATGCATAGCAAGTTAGGTCAGAGTTTGCACGGGTTATGACATCCAGTCAACATAGTGCCCCGTGGGGTTAGTCATTCCCTAATGGATCCATCCAAATCTACCACGTTGTTCGTACATTAACGGTAAGACTTTGTGAGGGCTTGTTACGAGTTCAACACTTAATGTTTGTCCAATAAACCAGCATACACAAAATGTTTGTACAGTAATAAATGTTTGACTCGATGTAACTAGTATTCTCCCCCTATTTGAAAGCGTTTAAAAATAGTAAAGAGGGGCCGTAAACTCACCTTAGTGGTGAAAGTAGTAAATCAAGCGTAAGCTCCTTGAGAAAGTAGCGTGTCGGTCACCGGCAACCTATATCGTATACCGTACGTGAGTTTGTGTAAGTGACCGTGCTAGTGTTCGTGTTAGTGCTCGTGTTTGTGTCCAACAACCCTTGGTTGTTCATGTTTGTCCGTGTCGGTCCATAATGACCGTGTTTGCTCGTGTTGGTCCACATTGACCGTGTTTGACCATGTTTGATCGTGTTTGACCGTGTTTGACCAAAGTTGACCGTGTCAAGTCAACGACCCGTTGGTGAACCGTGTGACGGTTTGTGAATCGTGTAGCAATCGTGTAAGTGTTCGTCGTGTGCAAAACGCGCATGTCGCGTCTATGGACAACTTACTATTTATAGTAAGTTTCCATTTATGGAAAGTTCACAAAGCATATAGATTTTATAGTTCTAGCATGCTCAATAATCCTACGTGATCATGTTAACACATAACACATCATCATGCGATTTCACATAAGTCGTTTTCATCATGTTAGTGCACAAAAGTTTCCTAAAATGGAAAGTTTCCATTTATAGCATACGTGACATCGGAAACCATCTAACTTAGCATCTAATCATCATGTTGTAACATAACAAGTCACATAGCATGCTTGAATTACGCAAAATGTTTACAAGTTGGTTTTTGTAAAAATAAAGTTACTAAAAATAGTAACTTTGGCTAGTTTTACCCAAATGATCAATCTAACCACTTCTAATCCATTTTTATGACACAATTCATCATAATAACAAATCTAGCATCATTTTATCATATCAACATAACCAAATTTATCATCTATCAATATTTCACCAATAAAAGTTACAAAGTATAGTAACTATGTCAAAATAACTATAATCAACATCTAAATCATATTCTTAAACTTCTAATCATCATTTTATTCATCAATCATCATATTAACATACATGCATGCTCTCCATTTCATCCATAACAATACTTTGACCATAAAAAGTTTCTAATAATAGAAAGTTCATCAAGAATCAATATTTTACTCATCAAAATCACAATCTAATCTTTCAGATAACATTTATACATTATCAAGAATCATCCCCACATCAACAAAATCATCTAACATGCCTTAGATCATACATGCATGCATCAATATTATCATAAATCATCATTTTAAGTACAAAGGCTTGTACCTATCATCTTAGATCATTATAAAATACCATTACAACATCATAGATCACCAAGAAACACATTTAAACTATCAAACCCAGATCCTAATCTCGTGCATGTGGACCATGAGTGCTTGCATGTGGGTTTTACCCTTGCATGTGTGTGTATTGATGTGTAAAATAGTGTTCTAGCCATAGAAACTACCTTAGGAAGCTCTAGAAGTTCGAGATAGACTCTTGACAGCTCTTGAGTGCTCCTGAAAGGTTAGAAAGCAGCTCCACAGCAGGTGCAAGTGGCTGGTGGTGCTTGGAAGTCCTCCTTGGTCTTCTTGGGTCTTTAAAATGTTCAAGTATTGAGCTTCAAAAGGCTCAACGATGGTGGAAAATGGCTGAAAACTGATGGGGAAGACGAAGTTGGTCGAGGAATAACGTGTGAAGCCGGAGAAATAATGAAATGGGATAGCTTAGGCATGATTGTCTTGGTTTTATAAGGATTTTGTCGACTGGGCGGTGTCGCGTACCGCGATGGTGCTTTTAAATCCTCTTCGCGTACCACGGCGGATTCCGGAAGTCAAACCCCCGCGATGTTAGTCGCGTATCTCGGATGAGCCTCTTGTTGGGCCACCGCGTACCGCGGTGGGCTCCTGGAGAGCCCAATAAGCCCTTTTTAATGGGTTTGATCCGATCGTCACTGTTTTCACACTTCCGAACTACCGTTTGGCCTTGACTGAACTTCCTAGTTCAATGTGTGAGTGTTTCGTGAGGTTTCGAGTGCTGTGCCACACAATGTGCTTGACGTTCACCAACGTTCGTGTGTTTTGACACGTGTGTGTTGTTTGTCGATAATTCCACGAATTATCTATTCATGTGTCAGTGTTCGTACTGTCGTGCCATGTGTCACACTAAATTAATCCAATTCTAGTGCCACGTGTACATAAAACATTTAAGTAAACATTTAAATAAATAAGCTGCTGACCTGGAAATTACGGTGTGTCACATTATAAGTGGCGGTTTCACATTTCTTTGATTATTATTCGTTTAATTGAATCATTTAAACTTCATAACGTATGGTAACTGTAATTCAACATCAATGTGGTGATCAATGATAATTTATTTCGATTCTAACTGATTATTGATGTCAAATTTCGAATTCAATTTACACATAACCCGAATTTTGACTCTCAAAGTCAAAATTAAGCTTATTATTGAATTGTAAGTTCAATCCTTGAAGTTTTAACATTCCAAGACTTGATTTGTTCAATTATAACCCTTCTAGTTTGACTTTTTTTAATTTCTTATTGTTTTTGTTAAAATATGATTAACGGGGTGAATCCGAAATACCAGATTGTCACACTACTCCTTGGCGGTACGTGACGAGGCCTAGGCTTCAAAAAAAATCTATAAATACCACCCATTCTTCACAAATCATTTCTTTTACCCACATCGCCTTTGCCGTGATTCTCTTGACAAAACTTTCCGCAAAAACACCATCCAAGCTCTGCAAACACTACTCTTTATACTTCCTTGCATTCTTTGACATTTTGGGAACGTTGAAGCTCAAAGAAGACGTCGGGAGACTCGTAGCAGCCACGTCTTGCAGGAACTTCATCATCAACCATCATCCATGCTTTGCATTGAGCTGAATCTAAGCTTCCACAACCTTGTAAGGTAGTTTTAATGACTATGTTCACTTAAAAACACAAATGCATGCATGTATACACACATGCAACTCCAAAACAATGACATGCACGGATTGACAGATGCTTGTGAGGAAAGAATTTGACGCGCAATATGGATTTGAAAAACTTTGTTCACTAATGGTGGTGAGTAAGGAAGATTTGAAGAAAAAGATGTTTTGCCAAAGTTGAATGTAGATGAAGGTGGGAGGGTCTTTGTTTAAGGCTTGTTGATTTATGTTGGTTAAATGATACGTTACTTATAGGTAAAGGAGACGTAACATCGTGGTAATAATAGTAGTAAAACTTTGCATTACTAGGAGATGGTTGAGTTGGAGATTGTTGATAATGTCTACGAACCCATACAACAGGAGGGGAGGGAATCCTTTCTTTAACAGCAGATCCAACACGGGCTGCATCCTTCGGGTAAATGGGGGGGGGGGGACAAACTTTGAATGATTGTTGACATTTGGGGAACTTGTCCTAGGTTTCTTGAAATATTTGGTGTCTTCTTCAACTTTGAAGAAAACTCTCTTTCCATTTGACATGCTGGAAGATAGAAAACAATGACAAACTTGGTGTGGAATGGTATAAACAAAGTTATGGAGCTTTATGTTCTTTATATAAAGCTTTAAAAAATAGATAAACATGGTAGTTGGGGGTTAAATAAATGGGTGGTTGAAATTCCAAAAAAGTAAAACCTAATAAATGCATAAAAATATAAAACTTCATTCAATTTACATGTCGATAACGAAATTGTTACATACTAAAAACATCTCCAAAACCTTCTTAATACCAAAACATCTTCAAATACACGTTGTCTTAAAAACACAAAAATGTAACTTCCATATACGCATCAATATGTCTGCAAAACATTAATTTAATACACAAAATAACAAAAACTCCTTAAAACACACTGACTTAACAAACAAAATAACTAATCATCATTTCCTTGTTCTTGGAAAAAAAGCTTGATGGAATCAAATACCCTTCTTCTTGCAATTACGTGAATCATGCGCGGTTACATATTTCTTGTATGTATGACAAAGCCTTGGGGCCTTAACAGTTTACTAGAAGGCTTCCTCCAGTATACCTTTCATACGACGTCTCTTCCCGCAACCTTTGTTTCGAATACCTTGAGGGTTGCTGCAATCTAAATCTACACCCACTGCTTCTTTTTCCCTAGTTAAACCAACCAACTATTGTATATCAGCAACATTAATCCCTTTCTTGTTTGAATCCACGAATTCCAAAATAAATGTGCGGCTTTTCAATTCTTTCACCTTGGAGGCAAACAACGAAAGTCTCTCCGAATCGTAACGAAGTGAATCAACGCATTCAGCCACAACATCTAAAATCTCATTCTTAAGCAGAGACTGAGGAGATTTATCAACACCATAACGATATTGAATCTCAAAGACATGCCTCTCGATTTCGAAACCTGACAAACTTTGAAAAGGTCTACATGAAGTTTTATGTTTAGCCAATCGTTGCCTGTAATGTTGGCTTTCTATTGATGTGTCATAACACGATATAAGTTGAAATAAGATATTTACGCCACTAGAATTAACCTTGAAAGAAGCATTAGAACTCTCACACCTAGATGTAGCCTTCATTAAGCAACACATTGGTAATTCTCGAAAAAAAAGCAGGGACCCACTGACTCATAATCGCATACGTGTCGCTCAACCAAACATGATCCTCGAGATGGAACTTAGAAATAAGGTCGTCCCAACATTTTTCAAATGTAGCCAGGCAAATAAACAAATTCCACACTAAACGGTGAATAGACGACCTAAAGTCTTTGTTGTTCAAGAAATCGCTAGACAAGTGTTTCAATATATACATTTATCGTTATTAGTATGATGGAAATATTATACGTGATTATATAAACATGTAAAACTAATGTGAAATTTAACACCTTAAGGGGCGATTCTTTCATTATGTGCCACATGCATAAACGATGTCTTGAATCATGTAGAACTTGACATATAGTTTGTTTCATGGACATATCTTGGTCTGTTAAAACCAACAGCAGTTGTTTCACACGAGCTTTAAGAAATGCATTAAGCAAACATGTGTACGAACCAATTGTTTCATTATGTAGCCGCCCAGCCCCAAACGTAACACAATTCTTGTTATGATCGACGCTTGTAAACGGTTCAAAAATCATGTTGTACCTAATGAAAAAAGACAACAAAATGTACCTAATTATAACGTAACACATATGTAAATCATATGTAACAATTCAATATGTGTTTACATATGTAGTAAAATGTACATAATTATTACATAAAAAAATGTAAACCTAAAGACATTTTAAAATTATGATGTTATCACTTTTTTTCACTGATAAAAAAAGTAATAAAAAAGGTAACTCATAGGTATAATAACACGTAGTAGCATAGACAAATGATGTAATATCAGCGAAACCATATGTAACAATTCAATACATGTTCAAATATGTAGTAAAATTTGCTTAATTGACATTATGATGACCACCCTTCGTAGACAGCTGAAGCCTGTGTGCAATTGTAGGACCTATCCGATTCAGAGTCATGTGATGGATAAACTACTTTGTAAAAAATAATAACTTTCTGCCTGCTTTTGTGAGATCACGATTATAAGGCTCAATGAGAGGGTGGTTGTAGCACTCAACAAACTTGTATAAGGAATATGTTGATGTCGCTTTCGTTACTTGAACACCAATATGGGCTTTGCAATCTGTTACTTGAAAAGAACTTTTCCTGCCATGCAAGGAACTCTCAACCACCGTGTTGAAATTACGTTTGCTTTGCGGTCTTCCGGATTTGTTACACCTTAGATGCTTGCGTGTTATAAAATCAATTTTGTTTCTCTTCGTTTGACCGATGTGACAATCCGGTATTTTCGAATTAACCTCGTTAACTGAAAGTAATGAAATCACAAAAGATACGCTGGACACTAGATTGGAAATAGAAGGTAGGCCCAATTGTATCTTATGAGGCCCAATTGAATAGAAGGTAGGCCCAATTGCATCTTATGAGGCCCAATTGAATAGAAGTAGGCCCAATTGTATTTTATGAGGCCCAAATGGATAGAAGTAGGCCCAATTGTATTTTATGAGGCCCAAATGGATTAACCTAGCCAATAATAGTTCAATTGACCAATTAGTGACAATCTGACAAATTCGGATTAACTCCGTTAGTCAGGAATTGTCAAAAATAATCTGGAAGTAGGCAAAATTGAACTAGAAGATGTATAATTAATCAAATAAGGGTTAGAAATATCAAATTTACAAGAAATTGACTTGTAAAGGGGTAAAATGATTAATTTTGACTCTCACAAGTCAAAATTCGGCCAAAAGGAATCATTTGAAACTGAAATTTGAGTTAATTGTATGTAATTAATCAAATTAACCCATCACTTAACTCTCACAAATTATAATAGTCGGTTATCAGATGTTAATCAGAAATAATTGTCGAAATTAATCACTTAAAGTCGTCCATAATGACGAGACCGTGGCTATTCCATATCAAATCGTTATAATTCGACAACAATGTATCAAATTGGAGGTTCCTAAACTTCCATCGGCACTTTTAGAAGGTTTTCTATACAATCAATTAGTCTAAGAAGCTGTGAAGAGAAGGATTCAATCTTGGAGGGCCGAAACTAGGGCTTCTAAGTGAACTACATCGAATCAACATCAAACAAGGTAAGAATCTATTCCCATACAACCTAAACCTGCCGATTTGGAATAAACCCATATCAATTTAGACTGTTAACATCGAATTGTATGAACTACAATTCTAGGGTTCATATCTTAAACGGATTTGGGGGTTTCGATTTAAATTGATGAAAGAATCAAATTAATCGCTATATTTAGCTTCTGAGGATCCCGATTAACAAAACCCATATGTGAATTTCATTAAATAACATTGAATTCTAAGAGTTCAATTGTTAGGGCTCTTGAGTTAAACGGATTTGGGGGTTTCGTACCAATCGAGTTTCTTGATCGAATTAATCATCACAGACACTTTCGTGAGGTCTAAATGAAGGGAAAACATATATTGATTTCAGGTTATAACTATGAATTAAACGATTTAGAATTTTAGGGTTTTTGTTGAAAAACCGTTTGGGGTTTTTAGAATGATTGAACTTGTTTCTCGAAATAGTTGATACAGAACAGTTAGGAATCTCTGTAACAACAAAAACCATATGAAACTTAAATTAGTAAGCATCAAATTTGACAAGATTAGATGATAAGTTGGGGGTTCACGTTCGAAAACATGGAGTGTTATGAAATTGGAACTTTAGGATGATGATTTATCAAATTGGATGCATGGTTGAACTCGGTTGGGTTCCCCGAGCCAAAGCCCTATGGTTATGGGTTCGATAGGGTTGGAGTCGTGGGTCAATTGGAACCAAATTGGTTCGGGAGTCAAACAAGGGGGAACCGGTTAATTGATGTTCAAAAGAATTAATTTGGAATACATATCGCGATACCCTAGCGGGCTGGAGTGGTAGAAGGTGTGTGTTTAGAGTTGGAGGTCACGGGTTCGAACCCGGCCCCCAACAGTTTTGAGGTTTTGACATTTTTTTAGTATTTTGCCCATAACTTCTTCGTTCTAACTCCGATTCGATCCATTCCAGTTGCGTTGGAACCAGATTTGAATTCCGAACAGGATGAGATAATAAAATATATATTTTTAGACAAAAAGTCAAGTCGCGTATAATTACGCTTATTTAAATAAAATCATATACGGTTATATGATTTATTTAAACAATTTTAAAGGCACGCGTACTTACTTATGTACGTTTCTAACAAGTCTAACATACGTGTGTTGACACGTATCTGATTACACACATTAAACGACATCCCGAATAACACAACGTTATTATTAAACACAGATTTTTCGTAGAAGATTAGCTACGCGATTGCACATGTGTTGATTATTCTGTTTGCTATCAAAGGTGCGTACACGGCCCCTTTCTTATTTTAAACTGTTTTGGGGGAGAAAACATGTGCAACAAACATTTTTAGATACATATCACTTGCATGAGTTAGCTGTTTACAAAGTTAAATTACATCAGTATTGTTTATAATTTAACAATGTAAATCTACTATTAACATCATAAGTTTCTATCTTGTATTTACACAAGATATACAAAATGGTATGTGTAATGATGTCTTCAAAAATATGCAGGTCCAAAATACTAAGTCTTCTATTTGAAGTCCTAGTCCAGAATTAATGACTTCCTAATTGACCTGTTCGTCATCTGAGAAGTCATGCAAAAAGATCAAGTCAACACATGGTTGGTGAGTTCATATAGTTTTGTAATTGGAAAATGAATTGAACGTCTCCTTTGGTAAAGACCCTAACCTCATTAACACCACATGTAATATCCACATCGGTATGCTTATATATAGGGCATATGTAAGGGACAAGCCCTAGCCAACATCCCACCACATACTAATATGCATATGACACTGTTGTTAATGATAATTAAGCATTTTTACCCTTAACACCATTCCATAAGTTCTTCTGTTGTTGTCCCTGGGTTTACAACCAATTGAAATCCATGTTGATTTCACCAGTTCATCACACAACATGATCAACCACAGTAATTGTATAAACAGTATAAATGTTTAAGTAAATAAATAAATAAACATTCAATAAAATCTAAGTCCTAATGATTGGGGCCTTTGGTCAACTCGAGTAGACTAGTCTGTCAATCAAGGTACTTAGTAGTGAAGAAGATCTGTAAACCTCATCAAACATGTGACCTATAATCAATCAGTCTAGCTAGGACATCTTTTGATATATAGGCTTTCATAGTTCTTTAGACCGTCCATAGTTCTTTAGTTCTTTAGTTCTTTGGCACATGTTATCTTTGAGCATTTCCCAGATTTTCCCTTGAAATAGTTCTTTGTACTTAGTTCTTTGAAATAGATCGTTAGTTCTTTGACAACACACCCTTGAAATAGTTCTTTGAAAATAGATCGTTTGTTCTTTGAAATAGACCTTTTAAAATAGTTCGTTGTTGAGATCTTTAGTTCTTTGAAAATAGTTCTTTGAAATAGTTCTTTAGTACGTAACAGTTACCTAAACATAAGCCTAGGATAACATTTATACATGTAAAACATATAAAAGCATTACAGTAAACAATTTACATAAAACAGTTTACGCATGCTTCTCAGCCCCGCGTTTTAAAACAAAAATGTTAGAAAAAAGGGGCAATGAACTCACCTTGTAGTTGTTGGGTTGACTTAGCTTAAACAAAAGAATGCACGCGCTCTGTATTGTAATTGAGTTTGTTTTCACGATCCTGTATTGATTTCACGTTGTTAAGACTTGTAAGTATAAGTTTGTAGGGTTTTGTGTGTGTAGATGTAGGTGTTAGCCCTAAAGTTGGCTAATACGCGAAAGACTTGGTCATGATCCCTGTTCGGTCCCATATGTTTGATTCAAGTCAATGACATTATAAGTTATCATCTTGTCATTAGTTATAAGCCATTTGCTTTGATAAGAGACTTAGTGCTTATTTTCCAACTCGTCTTTGTTGATCTTGTACGTTTTGAACATTTATTGCATAATTATGAATTAATTAAGCAAACATTCTTTTGACATATCTTATTTTGATCTTATGAAATGTATTAACCCATGTGACCTAATCATGGAATATGGACCGAACAATGTGACCAAGTTACTTGTTGGGCCTTCGTGTAATAAGTTGGGCCTTGGGCCCAAACACATGGGCCTTGGAATAACCTTGAAAAATTGAGAGTTGTTAGGCCTATTGGAATGTGTGGGCCAATGATATGGGCTGTTGAAACACAAAGGCCCGGCCAAATGTTACAAGACCTAGAATTCAAGTGTCCTTATGGGCCTCTATTGGGCCACGAGGAAAATTGTTGGGCCAGAGGTGGGCCCAGGCAAGAATTGTTGGGCGTATAGTTAGAATGGGCTGTAGGAACCATAATTGGGCCAGAATTAGGCTGTTGGCCAAGCCAATTGCAAAGTGGCTCCAAGATTAGGACAAGGGCCTTAAAAGTAGGACTTGGGTCCTTTTTCTGTGGGCCTCGGGCTGAATTTGTTGGACCCCCTGGATTCCATCAAGGCCTGAAGTAAAATAAGTCTTGGGCCAACCTGGGCCTGATTCTTTTGGGCTGAAATCGATCGTGGGCGAAATTTGTCCTTGGGTCACCTAATGGATATGGGCCAAAACAAGGTTTTTGGTCAAACACTCCGGGCCTACTAAGGCTACTGGGCTGAAACAGGATATTTGGGCCAAAATACCCTTGGGCCTAGACAGTAGGCTGTTGGGCCCATCCTGGGCCAACCAAACTGAAATTGGGCCTACTGTTGGGCCAATTGGAAATAAACTGGGCCAAATAGGGATTTGTGGCTAAGTCTTTTGGGCCAGAAAAGCATGTTGAATCTGTTCAACGTTATCAAGATAATTAAGAGCCAATGTGGCATGTTGGGTATTTGCCTTGGGCCAGCTGTGGGCCGAGAACATATGTGGGCCGGATTAAGGTGCTGGGCAGAACCCATGCACTATGGGCCTAAGCCAAGACTCAACACTCAACAGATGGCTAAGAAGCAACATGTAGGTCGATGGAAGTGTAGCCCACGAATGAGAACTGTTGGTCATGGCTGGCGAAAAGGGAAGGCTGCCGAATGAGACCATCCTGCCGAATGAGGAGTGAGTCGACCGAATGGGAGGTTAACCGAAAGAGAGTTGTGGTCGAATGAGAGGAGGGAGTATGAGGGTCGAATGGGGAGGTGTTGGCCGACTGAGTGTGGTTGTCGAATGTCCAGAGAATGAAGGTGGTCGAATGAGCCCTTGGCCATTCGGCCGAATAGGGTCATTCGACCCAATGAGGGTCGTGGTCGGCCATGGTGGTGCAACTCCACTTCCAGCCCTGACCCTTGATGGTTTGAGGTGTTGGTGTAGCCTAGGTGCTGTTTTAGACGACTAGATTTCAAGGAAAAAGGCTTGAATTCGGTTTTGAACAAAGGTTGACAAAAAGGGTAGAAAACCCTAAAATCGCCCACTTTCACAGCTTCTTACCTCGAGTTTCAGTGAAGCTTAGCTTAGATTTGTTGTACTTTTGTGTAGAGGGCATCAAGAGCTTCGTTTAGGCGAAAGAATCACTCAATTTCGTTAAGAAATGAATGAGTTCTGATGGATTGAAGTTTGAATATGGTGAGGGTTCTCAAAACCGGGATTGGGTGTTTGTGAGGAGGAAGAAGAAGGTGAAATGATTAAATGTGAGCTCATTCAAGGTATTTATACCTCGAGTGAGTTCGGGTTCGTTTTCGTTACTCGGTTCATAAATTCGTTACGTTTCCGGAAAATTACGCGTAATTTAAATGGAATTATTTAAAAAGAGTTTTAATTAATTATTTTGATGAGTTTCAAAATTGTAAAATGTTATTTATTTTATTTTATTAAATTACTTTCGTTCGTGTAAGTGTTTTCGTTTTCGTTTCGTCAGATCGCGTCACCTTCGCGCGTAATTCGTTTGAATCGTCACCCGAACGAATACGACGATGGTTTTGCTTTCTGACTTTTGTTTTCTACTTTTCAGTCATTATTTCAGAATTCTAAACTCACAGATATGTTTGTGTGAATCGTCACTCACGCAACCACACTGTCAGTTCGTTATTCCGAAATAACACTGTAATTATGTTTGAATTGTGTTTCCTCACTGTCGGACTCAACTAAACATCCTGTTTTCACATTGTTCTTGTACTGACTTGTCGGTCATCTGATTCCTGTCATTTGTGGACATCAGATCGCAACCGATATGTTTCTGAATATTGTTTGAGTATCGTTGTTTCTCATGATTTGTTGTGTTAACTGTAATTAAGTTTTCACTTAATAAACGCAACTAATGTTTCAAATGTACGTTGTACTTAATGTATTTAAGTTTATACAAAAATACGTACAACGATTTCTTGTATTTAAGATCCTGTTAATACAAGTACTGTTCACAATCGTATAAGTACACATAGTTACTGTAGAAAGTACACATACCGTACGGACTTGCCGGACGATCTGGTACTTGTTGTTACAAGAAATCATCGGGTTTACTGCAACAACCAGAAATACCTATGTGGAAATGGGAACAGATTTCGATGGATTTCATTACTAAGTTTCCCCGTACACCAAGTGGTTGTGATACAATATGGGTAATTGTCGATTGATTAACGAGATCTGCACATTTCTTGGCAATTAAGGAAACCGACAGAATGGAGAAATTGACTCGTATTTACATCAAGGAAGTGGTGTCGCGACATGGCGTACCAATTTCCATTATATCAGATCGGGATGCCCGATTTACTTCAAATTTTTGGAAATCTCTCCATAAGTCCTTAGTAACTCGTTTGGATATGAGTACCGCATATTATCCACAGACAGACGGTCAGAGTGAACGCACAATTCAAACGCTCGAGGATATGTTACGAGCTTGTGTAATTGACTTTGGTGATAGCTGGGAAAACCACTTACCATTGGTGGAATTCTCTTACAACAACAGTTATCATACAAGTATTCAGGCAGCACCGTTTGAAGCTTTGTATGGTCGTAAATGTCGTTCACCAGTTTGCTGGGCTGAAATTGGTGACAGTCAGATTACGGGGCCTGAACTTGTACACGAAACGACAGAGAAGATAGTTCAAATCCGGAACCGTATGGCAGCGGCCCGGGATCGACAAAAGAGTTATGCTGACAAGCGTCGTAAACCATTGGAATTTCAAGTAGGAGACCGAGTTCTTCTAAAGGTATCACCTTGGAAAGGTGTGATACGATTCGGTAAGCGCGGGAAGCTTAGTCCACGGTACGTAGGACCTTTTGAGATCCTGAAAAGGATTGGTCCGGTTGCGTATCAACTTAAACTACCGGAGGAACTCAGTGGAGTTCATGATGTCTTTCATGTATAGAACTTAAAGAAATGTCTTTCTGATGAGACATTGATTGTACCATTGGAAGAAATACAAGTGGATGAACAATTACGATTCATTGAAGAACCAACAGAAATCATGGACCGAGAGGTCAAACAACTCAAACAAAGCAAGATTCTGATAGTCAAAGTTCGTTGGAATTCAAGACGTGGTCCTGAATTCACATGGGAACGAGAAGATCAAATGATGAAGAAATATCCTCATCTGTTCAAAACAACAACAACAAACACTGAGAGCGCACATTTCGGGACGAAATTTACTTCAACAAGGGGATGACGTGATGCTTCACACATCAACACTTCGGATTTTGAACTGTAAGCAAGAACACTTTATTCAATTGGTTTTGTTACAAACATTTGTGCTACATTACATTTTATACAATTTATGTGCTACATTTCATATGTTACATGTTATGGTAGTACATGCATGACTGGTTACACACATTTTGCTATGTGTACATTACATTTTATACAATTTATGTGCTACATTTCATATGTTACATGTTATGGTAGTACATGCATGACTGGTTACACACATTTTGCTATGTGCGGAGTTGCATAGTACAAACAGTTACAGACACTCACTATGTGTGAGGTTACACAGCACAGTATGATTGGTTATACACATTTTGCTATGTGCGGGGTTGCATAGTACAAACAGTTACAGACACTCACTATGTGTGAGGTTACACAGCACAGTATGATCAAACACAAACAATCACAGTTAGGTGAACTAACTAGTGTACACGCAAGCAGTCACATTGAACGATCACACTTAGTTGTGATGTTGCAAGCATTAGATTTTGTGTGTGAGTACACACAAGCACACAGAATGATCAAACCACACTAACACGTATGATTTAAACTTGTAAGTAGTTTCCTAACAACTCCTAACATTTGCTAATTTTCGGGACGAAAATTCCTTCAACAAGGGGATGATGTGACAATCCGGTATTTTCGAATTAACCTCGTTAACCGAAAGTAACGAAATCACAAAAGATACGCTGGACACTAGATTGGAAATAGAAGGTAGGCCCAATTGTATCTTATGAGGCCCAATTGAATAGAAGGTAGGCTCAATTGTATCTTATGAGGCCCAATTGAATAGAAGTAGGCCCAATTGTATTTTATGAGGCCCAAATGGATAGAAGTAGGCCCAATTGTATTTTATGAGGCCCAAATGGATTAACCTAGCCAATAATAGTTCAATTGACCAATTAGTGACAATCTGACAAATTCGGATTAACTCCGTTAGTCAGGAATTGTCAAAAATAAACTGGAAGTAGGCAAAATTGAACTAGAAGATGTATAATTAATCAAATAAGGGTTAGAAATATCAAATTTACAAGAAATTGACTTGTAAAGGGGTAAAATGATTAATTTTGACTCTCACAAGTCAAAATTCGGCCAAAAGGAATCATTTGAAACTGAAATTTGAGTTAATTGTATGTAATTAATCAAATTAACCCTTCACTTAACTCTCACAAATGATAATAGTCGGTTATCAGATGTTAATCAGCAATAATTGTCGAAATTAATCACTTAAAGTCGTCCATAATGACGAGACCGTGGCTATTCCATATCAAAGCGGTATAATTCGACAACAATGTATCAAATTGGAGGTTCCTAAACTTCCATCGGCACTTTTAGAAGGTTTTCTATACAATCAATTAGTCTAAGAAGCTGTGAAGAGAAGGATTCAATCTTGGAGGGCCGAAACTAGGGCTTCTAAGTGAACTACATCGAATCAACATCAAACAAGGTAAGATTCTATTCCCATACAACCTAAACCTGCCGATTTGGAATAAACCCATATCAATTTAGACTGTTAACATCGAATTGTATGAACTACAATTCTAGGGTTCATATCTTAAACGGATTTGGGGGTTTCGATTTAAATTGATGAAAGAATCAAATTAATCGCTATATTTAGCTTCAGAGGATCTCGATTAACAAAACCCATATGTGAATTTTATGAAATAACATTGAATTCTAAGAGTTCAATTGTTAGGGCTCTTGAGTTAAACGGATTTGGGGGTTTCGTACCAATCGAGTTTCTTGATCGAATTAATCATCACAGACACTTTCGTGAGGTCTAAATGAAGGGAAAACATATATTGATTTCAGGTTATAACTATGAATTAAACGATTTAGAATTTTAGGGTTTTTGTTGAAAAACCGTTTGGGGTTTTTAGAATGATTGAACTTGTTTCTCGAAATAGTTGATACAGAACAGTTAGGAATCTCTGTAACAACGAAAACCATATGAAACTTAAATTAGTAAGCATCAAATTTGACAAGATTAGATGATAAGTTGGGGGTTCACGTTCGAAAACATGGAGTGTTATGAAATTGGAACTTTAGGATGATGATTTATCAAATTGGATGCATGGTTGAACTCGGTTGGGTTCCCCGAGCCAAAGCCCTATGGTTATGGGTTCGATAGGGTTGGAGTCGTGGGTCAATTGGAACCAAATTGGTTCGGGAGTCAAACAAGGGGGAACCGGTTAATTGATGTTCAAAAGAATTAATTTGGAATACATATCGCGATACCCTAGCGGGCTGGAGTGGTAGAAGGTGTGTGTTTAGAGTTGGAGGTCACGGGTTCGAACCCGGCCCCCAACAGTTTTGAGGTTTTGACATTTTTTTAGTATTTTGCCCATAACTTCTTCGTTCTAACTCCGATTCGATCCATTCCAGTTGCGTTGGAACCAGATTTGAATTCCGAACAGGATGAGATAATGAAATATATATTTTTAGACAAAAAGTCAAGTCGCGTATAATTACGCTTATTTAAATAAAATCATATACGGTTATATGATTTATTTAAACAATTTTAAAGGCACGCGTACTTACTTATGTACGTTTCTAACAAGTCTAACATACGTGTGTTGACACGTATCTGATTACACACATTAAACGACATCCCGAATAACACAACGTTATTATTAAACATAGATTTTTCGTAGAAGATTAGCTACGCGATTGCACATGTGTTGATTATTCTGTTTGCTATCAAAGGTGCGTACACGGCCCCTTTCTTATTTTAAACTGTTTTGGGGGAGAAAACATGTGCAACAAACATTTTTAGATACATATCACTTGCATGAGTTAGCTGTTTACATTAAGTGCAAACATAGCATTACAAAGCCTTACATTTCGAACCGTTTAGTTTGCCGTAGTGCCAAGCGTGGTAGTTGAAGATAGATCTATTGGGTTTGACAAACCTCACTTGGTAGATGGGATCTACGCTGGTGTTTGACTGACCAAACACACATTACTATTGTTTGTGCTAGACAATAGTGGCAAGGCAAAAACATGCTATAGCATGGCAATCGTCAGCTTCGGTGTCGACCACTTATGTAAATAGTACAAATGACTAGCTATCATGACTATGCATGTGTGATTATGTTATCTGCAAACTTTATATTCAAACTGTGGTTTCAACATTTGTGAATGCTTAAACCTGTGTTATGCACCAACCTTTGTGTTGACTTGATTTACATGTTTTCTCAGGACGCTAAGGTGCACAAGAAAGCAGGCATGGACTAGGAGATCGAGTCGCATGCATGTCTTTACATTATAGTTATTTGGATTTGAACATTTGAAAACTTTGCATTGTAATTTACATTTTACAACTGTTATTGTTTTAAAACGCTTCCGCAAACTTTGAAAACTTTGATGTTACAGTTTTAGATCAAAGTATGTTTTGAAATTCATATAGAGGTCTTCGTTATGTCTAATGATCTGAGATCCTGGTTTGTCATGTTCCCAAACGGTATGATTCCGTTAGTTGAAAATTGGGGGTGTGACAACCAACACGAACAGAAAACCCACACTTCAGAGCATAGTTCTTGTACATGTTAATAACATCATCCCAAGAACATATGTAGCACCTACATGTGGTCTTGCATCGCTATCTGAGATGGGACACCAAATCTTCGTTCCTTGCGAGTAAGGAATGTGTACGACCTCTGCACATCTTCCTCATTTTCAAAAGGCACCAAAAAAATTAAATACTAAAGGGTATGTTATCTTTGTGTAAAAGTTAAGTAAAATACTGTTAAAATCCGTGTAATATGATATGTTTATGGGGGCCTGTTGTTTTTCGACTCTAGATCCATCATTGCAAATTGACAAAGGCATGAAACCATAAAAACATCACCAACATCACCTATTACCTCATTTAACTGCATTAGCGTGTTTTGCATCTGGCCGGGCTCCTCATATGATATAGGCAATGGAATGTATACATCACAATCATTGAATACGTCATATACATCGTCCAAAACCCCCCATTGAAGGCAACACTTTATCAACAGAACAATATGCTAAACAAACAAAAAAACAATCAAAAAATTCAGTATAAAAATATGAGCAAAAGAAAATTCAAACATATTTAACACAACCACGATTTCAAAATAAACCAACATCCATACAAAAAGCAAACACTTTAAAAAAGAAACAAGAACGAGAACTAGTCTATGTAAAATAACAAAATCATGAGACCTTGCAAATCAGAAGAAATAAATGACTCATCATTCTCTCTGGATGCCAATGAGTCAACGTAGAAATATCAATGGTATCTTCCATTTTTAATTTAAGAACACAAGTTAAGTTGAATAAAAATGGAGAGAATATGGGGGAAGAACAAAACATGCATAAAGAAGATCGATTTTTTTATATGGTTTAAGATTTCAAACTTCCTAATAAAACTACATTGGTATCATCCATGATGATGTGATGTTTGCATTAAGAAAGAAGCTTTTAATTAATGAAACCCATTATGATAAAGTACATCTCATACTATATAGTACATGTAATTTGATTAAAAAATGGAACATGATGTGATATATAAAAAAACAAATAATTAAGGGGTGAAACACACTTAACTTTCGAAAATTTTACCTCCAAATAACAAAAATTGTATAATTAAGTTTGTTTAAACTTTAAACAATTAGGCAGGGAAAAATACAAAAAAAAACGTATCTATACACGTGTGTCTGTGTGACTAAACTTAAACGTAACACCATTATAATAACCTGCGCCACCAAAAAATAAAATTGAAAAACTAAAAAAATGGTCAAACTACGGGAAAAAATACAATAAAAGGTACAATGAGTTCTTTTGATTCAGTGTAAAATACACGTAAACAAAATCTAAAGCATATATAAAAATCTGAGCCGGAAACACAAAAAAAAAAAAAAAAAACTCAGCATGCACATGATGAAGAAAACGTAAAATTACCATATTAACCCTCAGGACAAAAATACTTCAAAAATGAGGTGGCAACTCCTTGACCACACAATCTTAGTTTTCATGGTTTCCTTGTTTAAACAAGGTTTCCAAATTATGAATCACATATATATATATATATGTGTGTGTGTGTGTGTGTGTGTGTGTGTATGTATGTATGTATAGGAGAGGCTCCTCAAAAAACCCTTATTTTAAAGAAAATCAAAAAAACCTTAACCTAACCATTAATCTAAACAATCCTAAACAATCAATGGTTGTAATTTGATTGTGTCATTTTTGTAAATATCTATGTATTATAACTAGTAGGAAACCCGCGCGATGCGGCGGCGATGACCCATTCTCAAATCACTAACTGCAACACCATACATTTAAAAAGTTATTATGAAGGATGTTGACTTATGATCTCGCATTTTTTAAAAAAATTCGGCATGACCCATCTTGAAAAAGTAATTTCCTTACGAAATAAACCTGTTCAAATCAATTTTTATATAATAAGTGAACTACTTTTAAAGCCTAATAACTTTTACTAAACAACAAAACCATGATGAAAATTTTCACCATCAAAAGTAATTACCAAAAGAAGCTAAAGCAATACAAAACATTCATGTCACATCACATAGAATTTAAGTTTCAACAAAATATCACATCAACGAATCATGCAAAATCCTTGTATGATCAATCAAAGACTTGTTCCATTCTTCAAAATCGTGTGTCAACTGCTTGCATTGTGATGAGATTAATGTTTATTCGTAAGCCTTACACATCTCAATAACCTCATCTACATGGTTCAACCACCATTCTTCATCAAAATTCGACTGAGGAGTTTCATGTATCACTTCCTGTTTGACTACTACAGGAGCTGAATGATGACTTTCTTGTATATTTTCATCTTTGACTGTTATATCTATGGGAGCAGGTTCAGACACTGAAAAAAAAATCCAGTCTCTTGCATGTTTTTTACTAATATAAAATTAGTAAAGTTAAATAAATAAGACTATAATGATAGATATTAAATTGATACCTGCCATATCTTCCAATTTGTTCTTTGTCACATCCATAACAATTTTCTGATTAATAAAAGGAAATATATAATAAGTTAGTTTATTGTAAAGGATAAATTTGATAAAAGCGATCATGTCTTACCTCTTATTTTTAAATTATGTCAGAAATGAATAAAGTAATATATATTTGAAATATATATTTAGAGTATAAAAAGAAAAGGCACAAAATCTATTAACTTACCTTCGTTATTCATCACGTAAAACTTCTCGATAGACAACATTTGAGGTGTATACTCCTTCTTGTCTAAAGTCTTTAGCGGGATGCACTAATACCTTTGTATTTTCACGTGAGATGCCTCTTGACAATGCCACATAAAGTTGTCCATGTGAAAATACAGAATCCGGTAAATATACACCAACGTGAGGAATTGTTTGGCATTGAGCTTTATTGATTGTCATGGAAAAGCTAAGTCTAATAGGAAATTGTTTTCTTTTCAGTTTGAATGGAAACATGTCTTCTTCAGAAAGACATAGAGGTATTCTGGGCAAAAATACTCTTTTTCCATTATAGTGTATTTCATCCTTTTAGTGTAGAATCATATTTTCCAGGATTTTACAATCAAAGTATTCATAATCTAATTGATAAAAACTAAAAATTACCTAGGCTGGCATCAAACGAAGTTTGTTTAATTGATATAAACTAAAAAATTTTCAATCTAAGTATTCATAATTGCCCATACTGACCTCTTTTTGTTGAACTTCACATATATTTAAGTTACAATTTAAGACACAAGAGGAACTATATATGTGAGCTTTACTGATCAAGAGTGCTAGACCAGTCTGTTTTGTGACTAAGAATGTTAAAATGGGCATATTTTAGTACACAGGTTTACTGATTCCTAAATTGCAATTGATGAAGGGGAACTTGAACTATCTAACCAAGAGATGTTTTTAGTAATACCATTCAACTTTTTTGTTCTGATTGTTTTGTATCATCTTATGTGATGGGCATTAAAAAGATATATGGATACTCTCCTCTCACATGCCTCATCATTTTTCATAGATCTAAGGTTATTCCCTCTCGTTAGTGACATATCACATAATTAGGATTGACAAGCCTAAAGTTCAAGTCTTGGTTTTTTATTTCTTCTATTCATGTTGATATAAAAGACCAATTGCCCATAATCAGCCTCTTTTTCCTGATCCACATGCTCATATAAATATTAGGCATGTTAAAGTTGTTACGTTGATACTTCACGTATTATGGGTAACGTAGGAAGCATTACTATTTTTCCTATCGGGAAGCCTATCTTGTAACTTTAAATATTGTCTAAAAGATAGGCTAGAGATTCCATTTATTTTCCCACAAGAAGGGTTTCCAACAAATCCAACTGATAAACCATTTGTTACAATCCAACAATTCATAATAATCAAATAAAAATCATGTCATAATTGTTCATTCTATTTCTACCCAACACACACATCACCTCTTCAGAAGAGCTGTTTCAGTTATATTTCATTTTTTTTTTAATAAAACGTTAACAAATGCCGTCCCTAGACTGCTTATTTATGTGCATCCACTTCTTTCTGTTTTTGTAATTGAAGTCCTAAAAAGTCTGCTGAAACCTCCAGCCACATTAATTTACAAAAATTGGATCATGTTTCAATAACAATGAATGATTTATCTCAATAGAAGATACAGGTATGTATGAATTTAGGTCTCAACCAGCATGACAAAAAACCAAAAATATCATCTTAACCTTTTATATAAGAAATACATTCAGCAAACAGAGAAAAATATCATAAACAAATTCAGTGAATCCATCAACATTATGACCCAAAAAACCAAAAATATCATCTTAACCTTTTATATAAGAAATACATTCAGCAGACAGAGAAAAATATCAGAAACAAATTCAGTGAATCCATCAACATTATGACCCAGGAAAATATTTAAACATGTGTATCTATCAAAAGCATATGAGAGATTCTCAAATAATTTTTATTAGCATACAAAAAAAACACCATAATTTGGAGATGAAGCAGGTTGAACATTGACCCAAATAAAGGGTAAAAGAAAACAACAGACCTTGTTTAGGAGTCAAAGTTGATGGGATCCCGCAAGAACCTCTCGATTTGGTATATGAGCAAACAAACCTTCTGGCTGAATTCCACCACAAGCCCCCCAAGAATACTGGGATCGATCTGTCAAATGATATATGAGCAAACAAACGATGGCCAAATTAAGACAACAACGATCAAGGGAGCGAGCGACATACGTCGGAGAAGCCAGGGATCGAGCGACTGAAGGGATATGGAGAATCGGTCGGAGAAGGAAGAGGGCGAGCGGTGATGGTGGAGAATCGACTGGAATAAAACGGGTGATTTAGGGCTTAGAAGAGGCAAACGTGTTTGGGTGTGTGAAGGGATTCACAAGCAAGTTGTACATAATGCTTTCAATGTTGTACAACTCTTAAAATTAAGAGTTTTTGGTAAATTATCTTTCTATCCTTTCTATATGTATTATATAGTAGTATAGATAAAAGAATGTTTGTTTCTCCATGTGTCATCTTATGAAGCAACTTTTGGCTTCAAATTCCCGCCCAAAGCTTCTTACAATTTGGAGACGTGGGTCATGGGTCAATATTTGTATTGCTTTACCCAGATATAAATGCATATTTACATCACAATTTTTCATCTTTTTCTCTCTCACAAAACTCTAAAATCGTTCTCTTCACCGGCCATTTTCTATCCATCGGCATCCATTCTCCAACAGCAATCATCTCCATCAGCAGCCAAGCGCAGTGTAAGTTTCATCCATCTTCAACCATTCATTTGAATGTTCTTCCGATTTCGATTTCGTAAATTGTGTGTAGAGAAAACACTTGCTATATGCATTCGTTGTAAAATTCGATCGCATAAATTATTCTTCGAACTAATTACTCTCGACGACCATAAGCAATGGTCGCAGATTTTTGAGTGTTTGTGTTGTTAATATTGTTTGTTTTCACAGTGGGTGACTACTAGAACGATATGATAAATGATATTGGCGAAGGGGTTGAGTAGGTGAAACTTAATGTTCATCCTAATAGCTCATACAAATGATGATGTGGGTTGCCTGAAGAGTACTGATTAGTAGCATGTTAAGTTGGATCTAATAAGTAATAACTCGTGCAGGTATCCATTAATCGAATCTTACTCAAAAGAATTATTTTCTACTTTGATTATTTGTTTCATGACTTGATTATTTTGTACATCAATTATACAAGGAGCCTGCATCAAAACATTCCTGATTCTACTACTCATTATTCAAGCATTATTGGTTGATAAGAATACAAAGTTTATTTATGTTGAACTATTTATAAATATTTGACCCTATGTTTTCACTGTGATTTTTCAATTTCAATGGATATCAGATATATTTTTTTATTGAATTTTTTTTTCATTTTGTTGATTTTGTATTAGTCTATCAAGGGTTTATTGAAAATTACACAAACTTTGGGCCAAGTGAATCATGCCAGTTCGTTTATTTGATGCTATGAATGTTACAGGCATTTTTCTAACATTGGTTGAGGGACCAAAATAGCACAATTTGAGTTATTGTAACATTCCTTTTTAGTGCAGGGAAACTTTAATTGATATAAGTAGATAAAATTGACTCATTTGTTAACAATGTTGTATACTTTATAAAAATATTTCACTAATAAAAGTGAAGATTCAAATTTTGGTCATGATTTTCAATTCCTAATGTTAGGTTCTATTGTAAGTTATTCTGATGATGGTGTTTGCAATTTTATTAGTATGTGATTTGATCATATATTGTTAGTACAATTCAACTGTGTGCAATGAATGGATGTTCTGGTTATGAAGCCATGAATTTGTGTGATAGTATTGTTATTGTATGTAAACTGCTTCTTTAAGGAAAATCTTATCAATTGCTCATAATTCAGTTAGCATTTATGACAATGCAAAAGAAAACTTGATTCATTCCCAAAAAACCATCTTTATGTTCCCATTCGAAGTTTGTCGCATGATATTTAAATTTTATCAGGTTTGGAAGGACTACTTTGCATGCATAGATGTGAACTCGTGAGTCGTGATTTGAAATCAAGTAACCCATGAATACATTCTTCTAAGATAGATATGAAGACTAAATCACTTAATCATTTTTCTCCTTTAACTTGGTTCACTGCTTAAAAGCAAGGGCATTTAGTAAAGAGTAAATTCCCAATTTGTCCATTTTGACCCAAAAAAGAACAAAATGTCCAAATGGTTTCTATTGGCTTAAATCATGGGCGTCCCGCCCGTTATATATATTTCAACATGGGCGGTTCTGGGTGGGCTGCCCATAGTTGGATCCGATTACGAGCGGGACGTCTATGGTTTAAGCCAATAGAAACCATTTTGACATTTTGGGTCAAAATGGACAAATTGAAAATTGATTTTTTAGTAAAACTGAAATCATTTATCTTTCATTTTAATAGTATATTGAAAACTAAAATGATTCCTTGACTATTTTGAGTCCATGTTTATTAGTCTATTCAAATATTCTCTTAATTCAAATTAATTTAATTATGTCTTTTTCATATATACCATGATAAGATATTACATCTATTTATGGATTATTCTTTTATTTTTCGATTACTTTCGTCACTGAGAAACGTTTGCCATTTTTCTCTATATCATTAATAACTTATATTTTAAATTATTGTTTAAAAAGTTAAGTAAGAAAACACATTTATGAGATATGCACTTGCTCCCTTTTTAAAACGTATTATCATTCCTTTGTAATAGGTGTACAAAAATTAGTACTTTTTAAAGTGTATTATTATTTCTTTGTAATTGGTCTACATAAAATAGTGCTCTCGGATATTTCCAATCGTATGAATGAAGTATATTTGATAAATTATCTTTTATATTTGCAATCATTGCTTGAATGCTTAAATTGCTTTAACTTTATTTCAATTGCAAGCACATATACGTATTAAATTGATGCTAAAGAGAGACAAAAGATAAGAGAGTAATATATAGATAGTTAAGTTGAAACAATTAATTAAAGATAAAGATAATAAGGTTAGGATAAAACAACAAATGTTATATACAATTTTTTTTTTATAATTTCTTAAATATTGTGATAACTTTATATTGTCGATTATTGTATGTATATGTAATTTAAAACATTAAAAAATCATTAGAATTTTGTAGGTCAACCTGTGTATTACACGAGTTTTTAACATAGTTAGTAATAAACATAAGTTAAATTTAAATCAAAAGGGTATTTTGGAGAAAAATATTAGCTATCTTTTAGAAAGTAATAAAAAATATATCTTTCTAGCTTAATTCTCGTGATTTACCCCAAATTAGTCAAAGTGTATCACGAAATTCAAAATTCATTAATGGGGAAGACGAAAAAGAAGGCTGGTATCCAACAAAATTTTGAATAAACCATAATCTAAAATTTTAAATAAACCATACAATTTTGAACAAACCATCAAATTGAGTCGAAGCGTATGACGAAATTAGTCAAAACACTGCAATAAAATCTATCTATACTAATAAATCAAAATAAAGTTTGCCACATGTCATCTTCCTATGATATTCTTGTAAAAATTTTCCCGCCTCTCTCTCCTATTAAATACATCCATATACAATAATAATAATATTAAATATTAAAAAAAGATTTTAAAGCATTAAAAATATATTAATTTTAAAAGAGTAATTTTTTTACAATCCAAATTATTATGAAATATAAAATATTCAATAATTGTTTTTTAAAACGAAATATTCAAAAAAAAAAACAAACTTGAATAAACTTAGTGTTTAAATAAATGATATTATTATTTTATTACTTACGTATTAAAATATATAAACTTTTGATCATTGACTATTTATTATTTTTTATTTAACCCGTGTAATACACGGGTTATTAACCTAGTTAAGAATAAACCATAATCCAAAATTAGTTGGCTTTTCATTTAAATATACAACAACACCCAATTAACCTAAAACTTCATCAAGTAATGGTCTTAGATATATAGATATATGCAATAAAAAAATGACTCCTTTATATAACTTAAAACATATAAAATTTTGTATTCAGAGACACTATACCAAAATCAAACATTGAACATTGATTAAGTACATGTAAGCACATAAGCAAACCTAGTTACATTGTCTTAACACATAACTTGGTATATGCAATTTTACCTATGTATGATTAATGATCTTATTAAAAATTACAATAATACCTTCTTATTAGATATTTGTAATCATACAAGTAAACTTTCTTACATGTATGTAACCATTCACGAAGAAGAAATCAAAGTCGAATGTATGTGTTAAATATATGTAATACAATGTAAAAACCAAATACAAATCGAAAAAACATAACAAATACATATTCTTAAAATGAAAGATGAATTTTCACTCTCTTTTTTTCTCGCTCTAGGATTATCTCTGCTGTCTATCCTTACCGGCACAATGAAACCATCGGCTGAGGGATCCTCCACTCAGCCTCTCCCACCGGATAAACCACCATGGGTGGTGGAGAAGGCTGTTGATTATAATCAGAACCTCCTAGATAAACCTATCGGCACCATTGAGGCTAATCAGGAGGTATTGTGGGCGCCAGTGCAATGCCCGATTGTCGAATTGGGGGGGTCAATTGAAGGCTGTCAACAAGAATCGAAACCAAAGGAGGTCTCAGAAACTCATCCCTCACCTAGGGAGCAGAGGTATGCGAAGTATTCTGCCCGTAGGGGTGGTGTTCGACTTCCAGTGGTCGGAGGAGCTCACCGAGACAAAAAGAAGGTCCGATTTTCTCCTCTCCTGTTGGATCTAAGAGTAAAGGAATTCGTACATGCTACCACGATAATGTTGAAGGATAAGCCTCTGGCATTGCAAGAGCACCGATTCCAGACGCATGAAGGATCGCCTGTTGTTGCCACTTCTTCCGCAGGTGATATGGAGGTTGAGAATAATGCCTTAAATGATAATCAGGTAACAGTTTCTTTTGCTGATGTGATTCGAAAAGATAGTGATCTCCATGATGCTTGCCTCGAATTTTACCCTCCTTTGGTCCTTGGCTGATGGGAAGAAGAGGGTGGTTATTTCGGATGAAGATGTTAAGCAATCAGAGGCTGCCTTCCCCAACCACCTGTTGGGATATTTCTTGGGAACAGCTATGGATTACACTTATGTGAATAAGGTAGTTCGTAGGCTGTGGGCAGCTTATGATCTTGATGATGTTACAAACAATGCCTCTGGCTGCTACTTCTTCCGGTTTAAAACAGAACAGGGCCTTCAAGATGTGTTGGAGAATGGCCCGTGGATGATTCGCAACATCCCTTTGATCTTGAATAGATGGAAACAGGTATGGGGTAAAGAAAGTGGAACCATCTAAAATCCCCCTTTGGGTGGCCATCCAGGGCATACCTCTAGATTTATGGACAAAAATGGGTGTTAGCCGGTTAATGAGTGCTATAGGAGTCCCTAAGCTGATGGATAGGGTTACTAGGGAAAGGTGTCATAATGGCAGGGGTAAAATGGGATATGCCAGTGATGGTGGAGGTCACAGCTGATACAAACCTACCGGATGTTGTAGAGGTTGACTATCCTTCTAGTGAGTCGGGGGTGGATAATATAGTAGAATTGGAGGTCACTTACCAGTGGAAACCACATGTTTGCACTCATTGTCAAGTTTTTGGCCATTCTGATAGCCTTTGCAAGGGGAGGCTGAAGGAGACACAAAGCAGTGAGATTTATGGGCTTAATAACAGTGAAATACATCCCAAGTCTGGACCCCAGGCTAATAAGGATAAGTCGAGTACTGATGGTAGTGGAGGGGTGCCAATTAATCCCACTGATTTCATCCCTGTTAGTCATGGGAAAACGGCTAAGGGACGGGCCAAGCAGGTAGAGACTCCTGCTAGTACCTCTAAGGAGGGGGACAAGGGTAAGGATAAGGCTAAAACAGATGGTGGGATTCCTAACAGTAACAATAAAAAGGGAGGGTTTGACTTTTCTAGGGCAGTTAATGGGGACAAGGGGAAAGTGAAGCAAAATCAGGCTTCAGTGCTCAAGTCTAAGGAAGGGAAGGGTGTTTCCCTTGGGAACTGGTTCACAGTGTTGGAAGAGGCTAATATACAGCCAGATGGATCTCAGGGGGCGGTAGGTAAAGAGGTGGTGGATTTAGATGTTGTTGGTCAAGGGGAGCCTAGTTCTAGTGTTCCCACCTGTACTATGAGCAAGGAAGTGGACATGGATATTGGGCTAAGTCTTCCTGATTCTGTTATGGAGACTGCTACAGGGAATAATCAGGAGATTGGTAGCCTCTCTGAGTATAAAAAGTCAGTGATCATGGGATATATCAATGGCACTGCAGCGGTTCCTAACTTGGTTGCTAATGCTTGGAGTACAGCTGAATGGATTTACTTTCAGAATCAGTGTACCTGGATGGGATATGAACCAGAGCATTTGATTGTAGATGATGAAGCTTTCATGGAGGACAATCTGTTGGATGTTAAAAGTATTCAGCCCCTCCCCGAAAATAAGAAGCAGGCCATTTTGAAAGCCCTCAATTCCAGCGTGAAGGCTGTCATGGCTAAACATATGATGTCGTGGACAGTTGCTGAACGGGTCTTCTTCAGAGAGCAAGTCACTGCTTTGGGCCTAGATATGACTTATGCCATTGAGGATGTAGAAGAGGAGGCCAATGGGATGGCTGCCATGATGGCAGGCCAGTTCTTAGCTTCTATGGTTTCTTTTTTTGTTGTTGGGTAGTGCAGCTTTTTGTTCCTGTGTTTGTTTTATGGCTGCTGTCTTTCTTTTATGTTTGTTGTAGTCTTCTTGGCTGTTGTTTTTCTGTGTTTTCTTGGGCTTTTGTGATGTTTCTGGTTCTTGGGTTTGTTCTGTCCACCCTAAGACCCATAGGCATCATGGACGGTATTCTTCCAGGGTTCTTTGTATAGTTGGGTTTGTGGTGGTTCTGTCTTCTGTCTCCAGGTTGTTTAGAGGCTGGGTTCACTTGGCTTGGAAGGGTTGGGATTTTAGTTGTGTTAAGGTTGTGAGTAGCTATTGGTTGCAGCCCTATTATAAGACTGAGTTGGGAGATATGGGGTTGATTCTGCTTCTTCAGTTGACTTGCAGCTTGGGTTTTGGGTGGCTGAATTTTGGTAGGGGGATTGGATATGGGGATCTGGTTGGTGGTAGCTCCAAGGCTGGTCATCACAGGACCTGGTTCCCTTTGGAGTGGGTTATGTCCAGCAGTTTTGCTGGATGGAATAAGGTTACTGGGATGGGTTCAGTTTCGGTTTGGTCAAATTGGAAAAATTGGGAGTGTAGTTATGGTGGGAGGAGTCAAGGCTGGGGGCTGCAGCAGGTCCTTGATGTGGTCATGGGCCCCATTGGGTTGGGTTTATGGTCTATGTGGGAAGTTTGGCTGTTTATCCGGTTGTACAGGGGATGGAACTACCTTAGTTCGTTAGGGGATATGTTTGGGCCTCCCAGGTTTGATCCTTACTTCACTGTTTTGGTTGTTTGGGGCTGGAGTGATGCTGCTGGTTTGGACTTGCATACAGCAATTGGGGTTTTCTGCTGTATGGCTGGTGGTATAGTGGGCTGGAAGTATGAGATGAGCTGCTTATGGGTGAATTTTGGCTTGCACCGGTATGATGATGACTCAGCCTGCGGGTTATGGGCTTATGATGTGGCTGTCCAGTTGGCTAGTTTGGTGTTGCAATCAGTTGTTAGGCCTGGTTGGAGTACTGATATGTCCCTGTGGCCGGCTGCCATTGCTCAGTGGCCTGCCCAAGGTTTATGGTGGTCTGATGTGGATGGTGATGTGCCTATGTCCAAGTGGCTGATGCTTGTGGTGTGCAGGCCCAGGTGTGGCTCCTTTTTGGGTGGAGATGGCCCCTGTGTTTCTAGGTCTGGCCCCTGCGTCGCCTTCCCCTGCTTGGTCTTGCCCTACTGTGGCCTTTGCTTGTTCTGCCATGGCCCTTGCCCGGCCAGGAATGGCCTTGTTTTTGTTGGATCAATCTTGTATTTATTTATTAGCTTAGGGGTTAAAGTAGAAAGTTTAGTTTTAATTTGTTTTGGTTTATCTATTGAGTTTAAATGTTTAGATTAGCTTTGGTTTTTCAGCAAGTTATTAGGGATAAGGTTTGACTTTTTGGTTTATGTTTTTATTATAAATAGGGGTTTAGGATTAAAGTTTTTCCTCGTACCAATCGTTAATAAAGTAAAAGTTCTGTGTTTTTTCTTTGTTCATCTCGTTCTTGAGATCTGGAACCATAGCAGAATACATCAATTGGTATCAGAGCCTGGAGGGCTCATACCTGCGATCAGAATTCACCATCGGCGGGAACACCTGGTTCGTGATCAACAATCAAATCGGCAGAAGTCAGATTTGATCAAACAAACGTTTGATCGGCATATTCTGGGGCTGATTAGTTTCGATTCAAGCAAGAATCAGGTGGTACACTCCGATTTCCTTCGAATTTGTCTCAGCCGTAAACAGCAAACAGGGGCTGTTGGTGCGACAGGTTGAAATCAACGAGCTTGGGGCAGGAAAACGAGATCAGCAGAGGGGCTGAAGGGGTCGTTTGCAACCAGGTTGGGTTGGTGATCAACAGCAAGGCAGTCTGATCAAGGCAGTGTTCACAAAAGGGTTGGATTTTTGGATAAAGCAGCAAACTTTAAGGTATAAGCAGATTTGATCGTGTTCATGGCTCAACCAGAAAATCAAGCTATGGTTACTGTTAAAGAAAACAATACCATGTCTCTTCAATGCCCGGTATTGTCTTCTACAAATTACACGGTATGGGCTATGAGGATGCGAGTGATTTTCAATGTTCATGGGGTGTGGGAGATGATAGAGCCTGGAACAAACTTAGATGCTAAGAAAAATAACATGGCCATAGCTCTTTTGTTCCAAGCCATGCCCGAAGAACAAATATTGCAAATAGGAAATCTTCAAACCGCGAAGGAGATGTGGGGAGTTCTTAAAAATCGACACTTGGGAGCGGATCGAATTCGGGAGGCAAGGCTTCAAACTCTAATGAGAGAGTTTGAAAATCTAAAGATGAAGGATCAAGGTTTGATTGATGAGTTTGCTAACAAGTTATCCGAGTATGCATCTCGAGCCAACTCACTTGGGTCGGTTATAGAAGAAACAACCTTGGTTAAGAAGTTTCTTAACGGGTTGCCTAAACGGTTCATTCATATGGTGGCTTCTATAGAGCAAGTTGTAGACTTGAAGACCATCGGTTATGATGATGTTGTGGGTCGACTTAAGGCTTATGAGGAGAGGATCAAGGATGAGGAGACCCAAACCGAGCAAAATCACCTATTATTCACAAGGTCGGATGAAAAGGCAGCAGGAAAAGTGCACAAATGTGAGCATTGTGGATGTGAAAGCTCTAACCGAGATGACTTTGGACGTGGCCAAGGTAGGGGTCGGGGGTCCGGGAGAGGTCGAGGAGGAGTTGGTGAGCAAGTTCCACGGGATAAAAGTCGCATTAGGTGCTACAAGTGTGGTGAGCTTGGACATTACTTGTCGGAATGTCCTAGTTGGGAAGAAAAGAAAGAAAAGCTTAACTTGAATCAAGTGGATGAAGATCATATACCTTTACTTTGATGAATAAAGGATTACAAGATTGAGGGGGTGATTGTTGGATCAATCTTGTATTTATTTATTAGCTTAGGGGTTAAAGTAGAAAGTTTAGTTTTAATTTGTTTTGGTTTATCTATTGAGTTTAAATGTTTAGATTAGCTTTGGTTTTTCAGCAAGTTATTAGGGATAAGGTTTGACTTTTTGGTTTATGTTTTTATTATAAATAGGGGTTTAGGATTAAAGTTTTTCCTCGTACCAATCGTTAATAAAGTAAAAGTTCTGTGTTTTTTCTTTGTTCATCTCGTTCTTGAGATCTGGAACCATAGCAGAATACATCAGTTTTGGCCTGCTGTGGCTTCTGTTCGGGTGTGAGTACTAGCCGGTGCTTCCAAGGCTTACTGGATCGGCTTGTGCACAAGTTTTTGGTTACTGGGCCTCTCTTTGGGCTTCATATGCTTCTCAGTGTAGATGGTCTTGGGTTGTATAGTTTGGGCCCCTTTTTGTATGTAGGGTGGGCTTTTGGTAACTTTTGCCTAGGTTTATTTTGTAATTGGGCTTTTGTATTTGTATGGGTTGGGCCTTACCCCAATTAGCACGGGCTGTAGTACTAGGTTTGGGGTTTTGTGCTTCTTTTTGGTTGGGCCTTATTGGCTTAGGCCCTGGTTTGCTGTGTGTAGGTTTTATAGCTGGTGGCCCATTGTGCTTGTCCTTTTGTTTGCCTCACCGGATTTGTCGGTGTTGTGCTTTTTTACAGGGGTATGCCCCTAGTCATCTTATAATTTTTTGATTGGTTGGTATACATCTTTCTGGGCAAAAGCCCTTTATCCAAAAAAAAAAAAAAGATGAAAGACGAAGAAACTAACTTTCTAGTAGTCACACCATTGCAAAAATGATGATGTCCCTTAACTACAAAATTACATGTTTAACCAACTTAAAAAATGCTCTTATATATATGTAATTAAAAAATATCTCGTTATCAAACTCAAAACATATAGAATTTTATATTTAAAGACATTATACTAAAATCAAACATTGAAAATTGATTAAGTATATGTAAGCACCCAAGCAAACCTAGTTACCTTGTGTAAATACACATCTTGGTATGTGCAATCATACATCTATATCGTCTCACTAGAAAATTAATAAAATACAAATCATACCATATGATTACATATACGTAATCGTACAAGTAAAATAGCTTACATACATGTAACATTCAAGAAATAAGAAAACAAAACTGAATGGATGTGTTACATATATGCAATATAATGCGAAATCCCAATTTAAACCAAAAAATATTATAAATACATTACTATTACTATATATACATTTTACAAACGACATCATTGCGAGTGAATAATAATAATGATTAAATATTAATAATGATTTCAAGATGTCGTATAAGTCAAAGAAAATGGCCGGATGAGGAAACTTTGTGCAACAAGAAATAATTTAATTTAATAATAATTATTATATAATATTAGCGGAGCGTATGGATATTGATACACCGGTATATATAGGGGTGAGCACAAAATCGGGTTTATGGTAAAACCCGGATTACCGAACCGGTTTTACCCGGTAACTGGACCGGTAATATGTTATTTAAATGGTCTTCGGTCTTGGTTTTTTAACAAAACCGGTCTCGGGCCGAGTTTCGGTCTTTCATTACTATATATACAAAAGGCAAACGACATCATTGCGAGTATATAGTAATAATAATTAAATATTAATAATGATTATTATATATTATTAATACTAATTAAATATTAATAATTATATAATTTACAACGTTCGGTCAAAGAAAACGGCGGCTACAACCATAATAACAAAAATTAATAAAAAACAATTATTTTATAATATTAGTAATAATTAAATAATTTATTAATTAATACTAATATACTTTAACCAAATGCTTATAGCCTAATGGTATGTACCTCCTTTAATTCTATACGAGAGGTCATAAGTTTGAATCCGGAGCGAAACATATTTTTGCTAAGGCAAATTCAGAGGGTTTACCCAGTTTTAAGGTTCCTCCTGGGGTAAGCTCAGGCATACGCCCCTGAGCGTCAAATCCGAGGAGACGGTTGAAATTCCGTCTTGCGTGTGGTCGTACCAGGATGTTCAAAGGAAAAAAAAATACTAATATACTAATTGCTTTATAATAATTAATTAACTAATAGTCAAAACTTTTGCATGCGTTTTGATTTATTGTTTTAGGATGGATTGACAGTCGTTGCAATTAGTGTTTTGTTTACGTTTTGATATTCGTGATTCTATCACCACGGCAGGATGTGTCTAAAAGGCGGCTACAAGCCGTAATTATAATTAACAATTAATAATATTGATCATTATTATTGTATAATACTAAAACTAATTATTATATAACAATTAAATAATAATAATAATAATAATAATAATTAATTAACTAACAGTGAACTTTTACACACAATGTTGATTTAATGCTTTAGGATGAATTGATAGTCGTTGCAACCAGTTTTTTGTTCACTTTAAAGCCATCAATTAATCTGCCATGGTTCCAGTGCAATGAGAGAATGGAATTTTTGACGCATGAGTAAATTAAATAATTAATATCAACAATACTATTAAATAAAAATAATAATTAAAAAATAACATTAACAGTTCTTAAATTAAATATTGATGCCAATTAAAAAAAATAGCGATTTTATGAATGCGAATGACTAAATATATTTTTTGACATAATTTTAATTGATTAGACACCGTTTTTTGTATTAATATGGGGTTACCGCAGCAACACGCGGGTAAACCCCTAGTTTTTATTAAGGATGAAAAACGAAGAAAGTAACTTCCTAGTAATCCTCAACTTGTTTTTTTTTTCATGCTGCGAAACAATTACATTATTCATCTCTTCGACTCTCGTGAACAAATTATATATTTGAAGAAAAAGGCCGATCATCCCACACAAGCAAGGAAACACAAACACCTTCATCAACTTTCTTCTTTAGAAGTTCACGAAGCATGAGGTCACCATATTTGGGTCTTTTTTCATCTCGAACTAACGCGATCTCATTTTCTATAGGCCATCCAAGAATGTATTGATGAAGTGTTTTGCAGCAGTTTTCGCTTCAACCACATCTTCCCAAAATCTATGTGTCTTGTAAATCTTTGTGCCGATGAACGTGTACAAAAAACCTAGCCAAAGCGAGATGATCCCGATGTTCATGAAGAAACAAGTGTTTAACGAAAAGAATAACTTTTCATAAAGATGCGATGATGATCATAAGGCTTTGAGAGAATTAGGAAGATAGAAAACGGGTATGTTGATGATCCAGAAGATTTGAGAGAATTAGATAGAAAGAATAATAAATTCGTTAGATAATATATACATTCCATAAATAGGTAATCGTGATTTTACCAAAATAGCCTTTGTGATAAAAATATAAAAATATAAAAGAAATTTTCTGATTGGTCAAGAGAAGTTTTCTTGGTTTTCTTCAAAATGGTTGGTTTTCATATGAACCCTCCTCTATATATATAAATGTATATATTGTTTGATTGGGTTATGTAACTTACACAACACTTTCACAAGTTACCTTCTACGGAGTTTGATAGATGCGGATATTCTATCAACTCAACTCACACACACTTACAAATAAGATTGAAATACACAAGAAGAATTTGAATTCAAGGTTAAAGTATATTTTATTCAAATGTAAGTATACAAAACTCTTAAACTCCAACACACTTGCTAAGTTACAAGCTAACACATTTATACTAAAACCTACAGTTGTATACTCGTAGAAATACAAAGCTGGACAAAATATTAGAAACAAACTAATGCTAAAACTAGTATACTTTTATGGCTTAACATGCCAAACCATATTAATTACAATTAATACAATTAATTTTTTTTTGACATTGTAGATTAAATAACTACACTACAAAAGGTATTAATGTAAACGGTATTCTGCATGTCTGACAAAAGTGCTTTGCTGCTGACTATCAAGTGAATGTCTTCTGAGTTGGTCTTGGTAAAAGAAAGCATCTCTGAATCTTTCCTTAAGCAAGGCAGACCTTGACAAAAGGATATCTTCGGAAGTTGTTGCATCGGAAGCTACAGGGTCTTTGTCGGAAGCTCTAAATGCTGAGGAAGCTTTGAAAGCTTTGAAAGCTTGAGTCTTCTGTATAGCCTTCACAAGAAGAGAGTTAACCTTCGGAAGCATTAGTTCTTCCGAAGGTTTACTCTTTGCTTCCGAAGGTTAAGAGTCAAAGACTTGTTCAAGAGATATCTCTTGGTGAGCATCAACCTTATTTGATCTTATATATATATATATATATATTACTTTTTGTGTATGTATATAGTTATGTGTAAGATCAAAAAGTCCGGTGTTTCCTAAAATATTACAAGTTCTTGGCCTCACCATACTCCAGAAGTCCAAAGAAAGCTTTAAAAGGATAAATTTAACTTTCAGAAGCCAAACATGTCACACCCTCAATTTCCCACTAACAAAATCATACCATTTAGGGCGTGACAAACTAGGATTTTAGTCATTAGACATAGCGAAAGACCTATATATGCTTTTTAAACATAAGTTGGGTTAAAATTGTAAATTAACAATAAGTAGCGTTGCGGAAACATTTGAAATCCAAAACAAAACATAGCAGTTGCAAAAATATAAATTACAATGTTCAATTTCTTAAATCAATAAATAAACAGAAAATGATGCGTGAGACTCAACATCCTAGTCCCTACTTGCTCGTGCTTGCGCCTTAGCGTCTTGAGAAAACATGCAAGTATAGTCAACATAAAGGTTGGTGTGTACACATGTTTGTATATATAAGCACAAATGTTTGAACAAACTGTTTTTAGGTAAGGTTTGTAGATCACATAATCACATATTCTATAGTCATGATAGCTAGTCATTTGTATTATTTCTATAAGCGGTCGACACCGACGCTGACTATTTGAGTGAATGGTTGCCTTTCCACTATTGTCTAACACAAACAATAGTAATGTTTGAATTGGTCAATTAAACAATTGCGTAGATCTACCATATACCAAGTGAGGTTTGTCAAATACAATAGATCTATCTTCAACTACCACGCTTTGCACTACGACAAACTAATAGGTTTGATATGTATAGACTTCTAGTGTTATGTTCTCACTTATAGTAAACAACTAACTCATGCAAGTAATATTTATCTAAAATCGTTTGATTTCACATGTTTTCTCCCCCAAAATAGTAAAAGTAAAAAGGGTCGTGTACGCACCTTAAAATGCAAATCGAATGCTCAAATTCTTGTGAACTCACGTTGATAACCTTCTACGAGGAATCTGTGTTATTACAATAATGTGATGTTATTTGAAATGTCAGATCATGTTTGTAATCACATACATGTCAACACACGTATGTCAGATCATTTGAAACGTACATACAACGTATGCACGACTTTTATTTCATTTATTTAAATCGTATAAGTATATACGATTTATATAAACACGCGCAATTACGCGATTATCTTTTCGTGTCAAAATATAAATTTTATCGTTTTATTTTGTTTGGGATTCCATTTTGGTTCCAATGAAACTTGAACCGGTTAAAACGAAGTTAAAATGAACGAGTTATGTTCAAAAAGGTGAAATCAAATTTTATTACAAAAATGGTAGAGGCATGGCTCAAACCCACGACCTCCTGAACTACACACACACGCTCAAACCATCTCAGCCCGCTAGGGTTTCACATTAGAACTCCAAAGTTAATTGTTTTAACCTTCAATAATCGGGTTCCCCTTTGTAATCCTTAACCGAACCCATATGAGTTTAGTTGACCCGTAATCTGACTACCTTCGAACCTGTGCAACCATAGGACTTCGTATCTATGGTCCCAAATGAATTCAAGGATGGTTTTAATTCGATTATTAATCAACACAATGTCCCAATTCATATCCTACAGGGATTCAAACATGGTTATCAAAGCTCATCATTCAAGTGGTTAAATCCGTTTAAATTATACTGAAATTTCATAGGATTTTCATTAAACCAAGGATTTCAAAACTTTCTGTGCTATTTAATTAGATTTTTATGTTCATTTGAATCAAAAACCCTTAATTGTTTTTAACTTGAACCCTTGCAACTGGTTAACACTCAATTCGTTGTTGTTTGTTAAAGTTTTCATAGGGTTTTTTTTATTAAAATAGAGATTATGAACCTGATGTCATAGTTTAATTTGTGTATTAACCTCTTTTGATTAAAAAACCCCAAATCCTTTTGTATCCGAACCCTAGAACCCAAAAGCGTGTAATTCTTTGTTATTATGTGAAATTAACATCGGGTTTTCATTCATTGGAAGATCACGAAGCTACTGATACTAATTAATTTGATTTCTAAACATGTTTGAGTAGAAACCCCCAAACCGTTTCAATCAAAGAACCCTAGAACTAGAACCCTTGCAATTTGTGGTTCATAGGCTTGATTAGGTTAGGGCTTTGCTTAAGCGTGTTAGAATGAATGTGTAGGTGTTGGTAACTACCTGGATTGACTTCGAATTCATGTAGATAGACTAGACGCTTGGGTTTCGGCAGCTCCTCGGTCCAATTCTTCGATCCCGACCTTCTTGACTCAAATTGTTGTGTGCAAAATGTCCAAAGGATGCCGACTTAGAGTGATGAGAGTTCAATTTGATTGATTGTGTTTGAATTATACCACCTCTGACTCAAAGGGTTTCGGTTTCAACTTTCTAGTTGCCATCAAGTTTAATTTGATCATCACTAACATGATAATGGATGATTAACTGTCAATCATTATCAAGTGAGTTATCTGAGTTTTTAATTCACTTAATTACAGTGTATTAATTCGAATTTCGAATTTCCCTCATGTTTTATGAACGAATTTTGACTTCTAAGGTCAAAATTGAGCATTTTAGGTAGTTACAAGTTTGGTCCTTGTAATTGAAGTATTTGTAAATTTTTTTGTTCAATGCCAGTCCTTCTGGTTTGATTTTGTATGCTTTCATGTAGTTTTGTTAACTTTTGGTTAACGAGGTTAACCCGGATATGTTGGGATGTCACAAAACAACCTTCTAAAGGTAAAATTAACCTTTGGAAGACTTAATGCTCCCAAAGAATAACTCAATCCTTCTGATACCCAAGACAGAAGACAAAGCTTTCGAAGACTATATTACATTACAAGCCTTGATGATCTGAGCTTCCGAAGAACACTTCATATTGCAAGCCTTAATAATATGAAGGGTTGATAATGCATCTTTCGATACAAAGACTTCTGAGGAGATGCCTCTGCTGGTGTGACCTTCCTATTCAAGAAAGATTCAGATTTGCTTTTTATCATCATAATCAAATCAGAAGATATTCCTATGATAGTCAGCAACATGGTACAACTGTCAGTTCAGCGGAAGACACTTTGCATTAGTACCTTTTGTAGTGTAAGCAATTAATGCAAAAGTTAATGAAGTAATTTGTATTTATTGTAATTAATATGGCTTGGCATCTCAAGCCATAACAGTATACTAGTTTTAGCTATAATTTGTTTCTAGTATTTTGTCTAGCTTTGTATTTCTAAGAGAATACGACTGTAGCTTTTAGTACATAACCTTTCACTTGTATCTTAGCTGAGTGTGCTTGAAGTTAAGAGTTTTTACACTTTGCAATTGAAAGAAATATACAGTGAGCTTGAAGTATTCGAGTGTTCTTCTTATTGCTATTATGTGTGTATGAGTGATAACTGATAGAGTATTACTCATCTATCAATTTGAAGAAGTAATTTCATCTAAGTGTTGTGCAGATAGCATAATCACATCCTAAATTATGAATCGAATCATTTAAGAAATTCAATAAATTTATGGTTTATTACAATTTAACATGATTACCTTGCAAATTTATATGCAAGTTTCTTAAAGGTTACACTATCTCGTACTTTATATATTTTTTTCTCGAAATTAGGAAGAATTTTGATTAAATTGGTGTGGATACTTAGTATTCAGTTGACCAATACTATTGGAATACGTTATTTTTATGTTTCTTGATTTCCTGATTGACTATTTTCACAAGTTTCTCTGTAAAGTGGATTGCTACATGAATACTGACTTCATCTAGAGGTATATGAAGATTTTCTCGGCTTGACACTTCTTTAGATTCGAAACATGAAATGTTGGATGAATGTTTGAAAGTTCTTGTGTCAACTCGAGTCAACAAGCCATTTAACCAATCTTTACATAGATTTTAAAATGACATATGTATCAAGGAGCTAGCTTGCATTTCTTACCAAAACAAAAGAATACTGTTTGGAAATTGAAATGACCTACATATTGAAGAATACTGTGAATCTTCCAATGGATTTATCTAGTTGGTTGCTATGACATCGATCGAAAGAAAGCCATTCTGAAATATGTATGATTTGATTACTTCATAAGTGGAGACGTTGTCATCGTCACTGGCAACAATGACATATATTGAGATTGGGGAAATGAGGATGATTAAGATAGTGACGATGATGATCGACGAAGGGGACATTATTACGGAAAAGTTAAGGGAGATGGATTCTTTTGTTTTTTAGCTAATGCTATTTGGTGCTTTTTAGAAACACTTAACGGTCATATAATCCGGTGACCATCGGTATTACATTTTTTTAAGTACTTTGGACCCCATAAAATTTATCAAAGTTAGAGACTATTGGTATAAAATAAACATACTACAAGTATTAACTGTGTAATTTACTCTAAACATTCTAATAGATTATATAAATAACACCAATGATGTCTTCCCTTAGTGGTAAGACGAGGGTATTGGGAAAGTGGTAGGAGACCCAGGTTCGGGGTTCGATCCTTGATCTCACTCGGTTTTACCGTCCTTCCATCGTCATGCCTTTGGACGGGTGCTAGGGTCTGATTTTTCTCGGAAATTGGTGGCTGGTGAGCTAGAGACCACTACAAATAAAATGTCATTTAGTGGCACACGCTTTTAGTGGCACTTAACATTTGTGCCACTAATATAAGGTTTAGTGGCACTTTGTGTGTGCCACATTTGTTTGACTCATACTTATAGTGTCACTTATCATTTATGTCTTTAAATTATAATTTTAGTGACACTTTAAGTATGCCACACTTGGCTTTCAATTTTATGCCTCTAAATGAATCTAGCATTTTGACACTAAAAATTACATCTTAAAACTCATTCACTTTCAAAATTCATTATAAAAATTAAGAAAAGAATTCCCACTTAAATTTTACCATTTTTCCACAACTTTCTCCCCCTTCCCCTAAAATTCATTCCCTCTTAATCCACGTTTATACCTTTCTATCCTTTTCAGTCTTCATTAAAAAAAAACCTGCTTTTAATTCCAGCCCTAGTTTGATTTAACCTCACTATAACAATGTTAAGTCGCAATTATTACTAATTCACGAATACTAATTCACGAAAACAGCCCCTCCAAGATTTCGACTTCAAGACAACAACACTAAGTCTCCATGATTTCTATCACGGTAGGCTGCTCGATCGCTGCAAGGCCTAAGTTTCCACTTCTCCATGCCCATTGTTCATATAATGCCTAAGGTTTAGTGTTCAAATGTAATAAAGGAAACATGAGCTTATGAGTTTGGGTGTATTAAATAGAGGTGGCAATTTTTACCCATATCAAAGGAAATGGGTTATTTTGGGTAAACAATTGTAGTATATGGGTTGAAATGGGTAGCATCATAATATTGAATGGGTTGAGATGGGTAGCACTTAAACACAATGCGGGTCAAGACGGGCAACCAAAAAACTATGTAAATGCAATGGATTCAAACATTTAAAAATAATTAATAACATATTTGATGAGAAAATCATTAAAAATTATCTAAATTGACTATTTGTTTACTTATAACACATCTTATGTTAAATTAAATTGATGTTTTTTTAAGAACAATCCATTTGGACCCGAACTTATTTTGTTTAAAACTCGTTCTGACCCGCACCCATCCTGACCCGAACCCATTCTGACACGTTACCCAACCCGACCCGACCCGCCCATTTTGCCAGGCATAGTATTAAATATATAAGATGAAAGGTGAAGGGGGTTATTTGGAAGTTTTAAAATCAAATGCCCTCCCTATTTGCCCTACTCGTCGCCTTACCTTCTCCCTCACGTAAAAAACAAAAACTCAAACATACACATGAATGTGCGCAATCGAGAGAGAAATCAACAGGGAAGGATACCAGTTCTTCGGCTAATATGGTCGTAGTTGGTCACACACTCATGTGAGACAATGTATGTTCCCCATTGAAAACATTCCACCTCATCCGGTTTGTTTCAACCCTTTTCTAATTTGTTCCCCGATGAAAACAACCGGAGAAAGCTGTGATTCATGCGATGGTTACAGGTTCGAAGGGAGCCCCGGTGGCTCAAGGTTTCTAGAAACGTTTGAGTCCCCTGTCTTGTGATTTTAGATGATGATAGGCTGTGAATATATTACTAGTTACCATCCCCATGGTTGGGAAACCGTTGTCTTGTGATTAAGCTCGCCTGACCCGACATTTATCATTCAAGAAAAGTAACCCCATTTTGATTTTAGTTTCTAGGCATGGGGGCTCCAGCTCTCTATCCCAATCTAGCCCCAATTTTCGGTTTCTTCTCGTCATGTGATTTGAAGTGAGTTTAATTCCCATGAAAGTTGTTTTAATTTTGTTACGTATATACTGGAAGTTATCCGTGCTTTGGGTATTCTTAAATCGACTATAATAGTGTATGTACCTACTGCTTATCGATTATGGGGATGTTTATTTGTGTGTATTTAAGTGGAAATTGCTATTTGAATGATCATATTAAGATACCGGTTGCTTTGAAGTTTACATTTATCACTAATTAGTATGCTTATTGGAACTCTTTACCTGCATTTTTAGATATAGCTATTCTGACCCTAAGGAGAAGTTTGGGATTGCTTATTAAAACTGATAATCCTCTTATTGTGGTTTAATCTGATTGCAGTAACATAAACTGTTAATTTGTTTCAGATGTACAGAAAGGAGATCAAATATCTCTTGAGCATCCAGAAATCATATTTTTGGATCAGTAACCAGCTCGATCATCATTTGGCCATTGGAGGCCGCGTACATGGTACCCGACATTTAATTAGATGGTCGTTAAAAAAAAAGATTATTCAAATAATCGTATAGGATGTGATTATGTTAAAGCTAGAATGTTGACTATGTGTTTGAGCAAATACTAAATTATTTGGTTGGTATGAAAATATGTAATTAATACAATTTGCATATTAGCAATTATCAAGTGGATGTATCAAGTTGTTATGTTAGCCAAATAATTTAAGTTTTTACAAGATTCTTGAACGTTATTGTCAACTTATTACATTCAACTACTACGTTATATACACGGGTTTGCGATGTCTTTATGAATTTACATAATTAAAATAATTATAATATCTTTTTAAATTTATATGATTATATTAATACTAATAATATTAGTTATACTTTTTTTATATAGAAAAACTTTAAAGATAAAAATTTATAAATTTTTTTTAAAAAAAAACACACACACACACATATATATACATACATATATATAACATTAAACATAGATGTATTAAACATTTACACATTTGAAATATTTGAATTTTATAATTATTTGTTTAAAATAACATAATACATATTTTTCATAGACGCTTCATACAAAATTAAAAAAATGGTTCTTAATTTAATCATATTATTTACTAAGATAAATAAAATTAATAATATTTAATAGGAGAGAGAAGATAAAAAAATCAAAAATTAATAAAAACATGACATAATATATTTATTATGAGAGTAAGAAGAGAAAAACAATCTTTAAATGGCGTATAACGTTGACAAGTGTCATATCAAAACCCTTATTTATTATATAGTATAAATATAGATTCAAAAATCGGGGTTAACAACGGTTTGCCATTGTTTAGCACGTACAATGTGTTATTGTGTATGACCAGCAACTTACATCCATCACAATTATGTTACTTATTTGAATATTTATTCAAAATAAATTTTAAATTGCAAACAATATTTGAAGCTGGAATAATGACGAGCACAATATTAGAAGCAAGATGAGCAACTTTTTTTTTTTTTCATAAAAAAACCATTTAAAATTAAAATTGGCTTTCTAAAACGTGTGGTGTACTAATGTTTTAAGAACAGGTTAAATGTGGAATATACTAACAAGTCCTTGTATATTTTTTCAACGAAAGAGGGTCACGTCGTGCTACCTTTAGTTATCCTGACGATTGGTAACTAAGATTCATTCCTCGATTGCCGACAGTGAGACCGTACCCCCGATGCCCTGGAACCCCATGGAATATGTATACTCTCGCCTCCATTGGTTCAGAACCCGAAATTACGTTCAAGATTTCTACCCTCACCTGTTATCCATTAAAGTATTATCTGTGAGACTTGAACCCTAGTCTATAAGAAGAAAAGTTTAAGCCTTAACTACTAGACTAACTTTATATATCTTACTAAAATCATTCATTCTTTTTTTGTCATTTTAAAAGCATTAATGGTTTGTTTGTTGTAAAATTTACTGTAACTAGTGAGTTATCTCGCGCGTTGCGGCGGGAATTCCGCCATGATTACGAATATCAACACAATCTTTTACCTTATAGGTACAAAAGATACACCATTTATCACTTCGACGTAAAACTTTAAAGTGTAGCCGTCGTAGGTCTAAATAGTCGATCACGACAATGGTGATATAATCACGACCATAAGATTGCACACTAAAAAAAATTGGCAATCACAACTGGCAATGTCACAAAATAATAAATCGAGTGGTGGTTTCAAAAAAATAATAGTATGTTAAGTATTAATAACATTTAACTATTATAATTATTAATATTATTTAAATACTACTTTTAAATCTAAATAGTAATCATTTAATTATCAATATTTTTTTTTGTTAAAATTATTATTAAATTTTAGTTGCATTAAAAAAATGCCGAGGGTGGGATTTGAACACCTAACCCCTATTTGAATTTTGAAAAACGGATGCCTACAGCACACATTGCATTACTTTGTGCTTTCCTTCGAAAATTATTTTTATTTATCTAATAATAATTTTATTAAATTACTTTTAGTATTCATGTGCCATTATTACCTTTCCTTATCTTTTTGTATATAGATAATAATAATTTACTTTGTTGACATAAGAGGTAAGGCTATAATACTTTTTATTCCTAACGCTTACATATAAAATGCTACTTTTTTTTTAATATTGAAAATATTTAATGATAATTCATATTTTCATGATTGATGCGTATGAAAACCATCAAGAAACTTACATATTTGGCACAAACCTCAGAATCATGTTAGACAATGAACCCAAATTATATACAAAGGAATATTTATATATGTATATATACACTACTAGAAAAAACATAAATTTGTGACGCTCGATTTCATTTGTGACGCTGGATTTCATAGGAAATGCGTTGCAAACTGGATTTTGTGACGTCTTTAACACCAAACTTTTTTGAGGCAAAAAACCTTGTTTCAAAAACTTTTTTACAAATTTGCAACACATGTTGCGACAATTTTGCAACAAAGAAAGTGCGTTGCAAAGTTCCTACATATTTGCAACAATTACTCGTAACTATATTTTCACAGCTAATATATTTTTAATATTATTATAGATATTAAGTTAAATGAATCTTTTTATTTGCAACAAGTTTGTGACAGAGTGATTTTTTTTTTATTTTTTATTAGTGACACATTTGCGACTCATCTTGGAGTTTTTTATTTACCAACACATTTGAAACAATTTCTATATTTATTTAATTTTTGCTTAACAACACAACAAACTTACGTACATAGTTTGAAATATTTTAATTTAAGATTCAATTCAATTTAATTTTTACATTAAGTCATAGTGTGTGTATTGCTTTATGTGCTTATGTATGTATATAGTTATGAATCAAATCATTTAGGAAATTTCATAAATTTATGGTTTATTACAATTTAACATGATTACCTTTCAAATTTATTTGCAAAAATCTCAAAGGTTATACTATCTCGTACTTTATATAATTTTGTCTTGAAATTAAGAAGAATTTTAATTAAATTGGTGTGGATACTTAGTATTCATTTGACCAAGACGGTTGGAATACGTTATTTTTATGTTTCTTGATTTCCATATTGACTATTTTCACAAGTTTCTCCTATAAAGTGAATTGCTTCGTCAATACTGACTTCATCTAGAGGTATACGAAGTTTTTCTCGGCTTGTCACCTCTTTATATTCGAAACATGAAACGTTGGATGATTGTTTGAAAGTTCTCGTGAGTTGTGACAACTTGAGTAGACAAAGTATTTAACCAATTATTTCAAACGTTGTATAAGGACCTATGTATTCATAAGCTAGCTTGCCTTTATTGTATGGGTTTTAAAAAGATCTACATATTGAAGAATACTGTCACTACAAGGAAATTCACCTTTAGCGACGACACATGTCGTCGCAATAGCCTCAAAATGTCGTCGCTATAGCCTATAGCGACGACATGTCGTCGCTGAAAAGTCGTCGCTATAGGTTAGTCGCAATAGTTCAGAAAAGTCGTTGCAATAGATGTCGTCGCTACAGATGAGGCTATAGCGACGACATGTCGTCGCAATAGGCCTCTGACACATTTTCTTTTTTGATTTATTTTTATTATGGTAATTATTTAAAAAAAAAAATTTTTATTCGAAATTAGCTATAGCGACGACTTATAGTCGCTATAGAGGATGGTCAAAAAGTCAAAGAAAGGGCTATAGCGACGACATGTCGTCGCTATAGATGAAAGTCAAAAAGTCAGACTTTGATCTATAGCCCTACAAAAAAAATTAAAATTTTTTTTTGTTTTCTGTAATTTCCAGTTTTTAAACCTGTTTAATCAACAATAACAGTTTTTAGACTGCTGCAAATAAGATTTTATCAAACATCAAAATACATTCACATTCATGTTTACATCCAAATCTCAAAGTTATCAACCAACCAAGCATAACAAGTTTAAGTTTCTTTATCAACCAACCAAGCATAACAAAGTTATAAGTGTTTTAAAATCCACAACTTCATCTATTCATCTTCATCTTCATCGTCATCGTCATCTTCTTCTTCCTCTTGATCTTTTTCTTGATTTGTTTCGAATCCAGGATAGTAGAAGGAGCTAGAGCCTTGGCCTCCTTGCATTGACATCAACTTGTTTATTTGTTGTTGCATCATTGCATTGATGCGTTGTTGCTCCTCCCAGCGAGCATTTGCCTCAGCAAGTTGTTGTAGCTCATTTGTTGCAGGATAGTACATTTGTGGAGGCAGGTCTGGGGTTATACTTTTAACTTTTCTTCCAACGCCCCTTACGTGCCCACGCCGCTCACCTAATGAGCGCTGCAGCACTTCCACTTCATCTACCGGTGTGTCATCACCACCGGATGTGGATTTTGCTTTGTTTAATTCTTCAGTAATATTCTCCTACATTAAAAACACAAGACAAACATATGTTAAATATTTGACAAAAATCCGTCAGCATAACTGCTGTAAAATGACTACCCAAAATGTATACTAAATGGCAACAAATCCTAATTCAAAAACTACAATTCCCAATTCAATCAACAAATATCTAACAATTCATGTTCACCCATCCTATATATTAAAAGGCAACTTTCAAATAAAGTTTAAATGAGTAAAAGATAATACTATTGAACATCTATTACTTACCCAATGTTGCTCGGCCAATTGATTATACCATCCCGAGCTTCCCTTAAAATGCATATCCCTCCAGCCTTCCACATGTTGAGGCGTACCACCCTCCTTGACCTTTAAACAATAACAAATATTATCATTAAGATATCAAATCAAAATTAATACATATTTTGATAACACTAAATTATAACCTCATCATAACGCCTCTGAGCGTATGATTGGGTCCCATGATAGCTCCCATACAGCTGTTTTGATCTGTTAGCTGTATTCTTCATAGATCTGTTTTTATATGTAGAAGTTGTAAACAGACCATCAATAAGCTGCACCCACTCTTCTGGGCCCATGCCTTTGGGAGGATTTTGCTTGGCCCTTTCTGTGTTGTCATAACCCCCTACTTTGTCAAAGTGTTTTTTTAACTTTGTTTTCCGGTCTTTGTACCGGTTCGCACAATCAGCTTGAATCCCAAGCTTAATCCCATCCCAATATTCAGTATTGTGATATTGGGCCAGATCAAAGTAATTCTATAAAAGTTGATATGATTAGAAAATAACCAAAAATATGAAATCAGTATACAAAAAGTATTAGTAAGTATACTGACACGAAGAGTGGTAAGAATAGACATCTTCACATCCCCCGGAACCTCCTGCCAGCTCCGATAATGAAATGGAGCATGTCTGTCCACTTCATTGGATATTAACCGAATAAATAGCTGATAATTTTCTCCAACAGCTCTGTATAGGTTGGAGGAGAAATCAAACTCTATTGGAAGTGGTCTGCTTCCATTCTTTTGGAATTTATCGTACAAATTTAAGTTTTTCCCCGAAGATCTTCGTTTGCTTGGTTTCGCTACATTAACACATGAAATTAAAAGTTACCAAATTGAATAATATGGGCAAGGAGATTAAAAATATATTATACTAGAAACTTACAAGATTCACAGCTGTTTGGCACCCTGTAAGAATGCCCATGTGGAGGTTCATCACCTCCGTCACCGTCATGGCATCCAGCTACATCCGCCATTCCTTGGACAAAAGCAAATAAATGTTAACAATTTTAACAAATACAGCAATACAATATTAACAATATAAACAATTTACAAGAAATACAACAATGAAATAGCAAAAAATGTAAACAATTATATCAAAAGTAAATAACTATCATACATTTATTCAGAATCGTCACTACAATAATGTTTTTCTATTTCATCATCATCATCATCTTCCTCATCTTCATCTTCTTCTTCATCTTCTTCTTCCTCTTCATCATCGTATTCTACTTCATCATCATCAATGAAAATCTGATCATCCACACCTTCATCTAAAGGTGCCCTCATAGGCAACGGGCCTAAGTCGACTACTAAGTCACAAAAATCTTGAGTTTCTTGCGAGACATTCAACTCATCATTAACAACTAAGTTATAATCAGATGATTGGTTGTCGTGTAATATATCTACTTCATTAGCCCCAATCATACTTGGATGATCCCAAAGTTTACGATGATGAACATTTTCTACAACCCTCCAATTACCGGTTGTTCGAGAAGGATCTTGAATATAAAACACTTGTTTAGCTTGTGTAGCTAAAATGTATTGTTCGTTAACAAACCACTCACGACTAATATCAATTGCAATAATATTATTTTTCTTAACAAGGCGTTTACTCGATGTGTTGAACCATTTACAACGAAATACTACAACTGAATAACTATTTACATAGTTCAACTCTACAATCTCCTCTAGTTGACCATAAAAGTGAGTACCATCTTCTCCTATTGTAACAACACCACTATTCTGAGTAGTGCGACGGATATCACGACTGTGTACCACAAATCTAACACCGTTGACTATACAAGCCGTGTACACATATGCATTCAATGGGCCATGTGCTATAGCGACGACATGTCGTCGCGATAGGTCAATTAATTTTTTTTTTTTTACTCTTAGAAATCTGATAAAAAGAAATTAAAAAATTAAAAAAATTAATAAATTTCAGATATAGCGACGACATGTCGTCGCTATAGATTTTTCACAAAAACCGCCAATTAATTCGTCAAAGGCGCGCTTTTCACCTTCAGCTATAGCGACGACATGTCGTCGCTATAGCTTAAAAAAACTGAAAAAGTGCTTTTAAGCTGTAGCGACCACATGTCGTCGCTATAGCCTACCCTATAGGAACGACTTTTAGTCGTCGCTATAGCTTTTGCATCTTTAGCTTACTATTCTTGTAGTGTGTGAACCTTTCGATGGATTTATCAGGTTGGTAGCTAGTGACATCAATTGAATGAAAGCCATTCTGAAATATGTATGATTAGAATACTTAGTAAGCAGAGACGTCGTCGCTAGCATCAACGACGAAAATTGAGATTGGAGAAATGAGGCGGACTAAGTTAGCGAAGATGATGATCGATGAAGGTGACATTATTGTGGAAGAAGTCACGGGTGATGGATTCTTTTGTGTTTTAGCTAATGTTATTTGTTGCTTTTCAGAAACACTTAACGGTCATATAATCCAGTGTTCACCGATGTTACATTTTTTGAAATACTTCGGACCCATTAAATTTATCAAAATCAGGGACTATTAATTTAAAATCATCGTACTTCAAGGATCAACTGTGTAATTAACTCTAAACATTCTAATAAATTATTAAAGTAATCTTATAAGACATGATTATATTAACGCTAGAAAGTTGACCGTATGTTTGAGGAAGTACTAAATTATTTGACTAGTAAGAAAATATGTAATTAATACAATTTGTAAGTTAGCAATTATGAAGTGGATGTATCAAGTTGTTATGTTTGCCAAATAATTTAAGTTTTTACAGATTCTTAAACGTTATTGTCAACTTATTACATTCAAGAACCAGAGATGTCAACGTTATGCTATTGTTTAGCATGTGATTACGCGGATGAACGACGACCACAATAATCGAAGCCAGATGAGCAACTTACTTCCATCGTAAAAGATTTCAAACTGGCTTTCTAAAAGGTGTGGTGTACTAATGTTTTAATAGGCTAACTTTGCAATATAGTAATTTCTTCTTCGTATGTAATCCTACTAAATCATTCATTTTTTTTTTGTCTTTATAAAAGCATTCGAGGTTTATTTGTGGTTTTAATCTTGTAAAATTTACCATAAGCTCCTTTGATGACATCACATGCTAAGTAAAAACTAAATTTGATAAGTATATTCACACTTTTCAATAGGATCTGGGGGAATGGTAGATACAAACATTACATCTATCTCAGTTGCGATACATAGGTTGCTCCGAACAAATCTCATGCTCAAAGTTATCGTTTGAAGATAATAATCCCAACGCTTTTAACGTTTTTTTAATAAAATAAGTACAATAATGTTAAAATTAACGAAATTTTACCTTTTTCCTTTGATGGCTACACATATATACACAATACGCGTGCACCGCAAATAGGGCAATACTTATAATACTTTTTATTCTTAATGCATACATAGATTATTAAGTAGGGAAATTTTTACATGTAAAATGCTACCTTTTTTCTAATACTGTGAAAATTTAATGAAAATTCATATTTTCATGATTGATGCATTCGAAACCCTCAAGAAACTAGGTTAACAGATTTTAACACGAAACTAACCCGAAGGTATTTATTCTCATTAAAGTCAAACCTACGAATTGTGTATTAGAATCTTTTCTACAAACCTCGAACATCTTTTAAGTTTGGGTGGTGTTAAATTTACACCCCAAAAGCATGTCTGCACACCCCACATACGCCCCGTAGTGGCCACTATGAGGCGTTTTGGTACGGCTAGTACTATCTTGGTCAAACGACAGGGGCTTTTATTAGACCTAAATGCCCCGTAGTGGCCACTACGGGGCGTATTGGTACGATGTTCTGAAAAAGTTCAGACAGTGTCAGTTGATTATTATTATTATTATTATTATTATTGTTGTTGTTGTTGTTGTTAGTATTACTATTATTGTTGTTGTTGTTGTTGTTGTTATTATTATTATTATGCAGATATGTCTTCTGACGAGGGTGGCAATTTCGATGACCTTGTTGACCATCAGTGGTTGTAGTTCCCTCAGGGAACGGTCACGCGTACCAAACGTGATCGGTTGCTGAAGAAATCGATGGGCCAGCAGAAGGCCATCGATTACAATTTACCGACACAGATCGGCGCGCGAGAGAGGATGACGACCATCATTGCCGACGACACGCCATGGTCTCGACTGTTTGAGATGTGTTACGCCCCTCAATATCGACTCATCACCGTCGAGTTTCTTTCCACCTTCATCTATCGGCCTATTGATCCGGATTTCCAACCACAGCCCGATCAGCCACAGCTGCCAGAGGAGATATCATTTCGACTTTGCGGAGAGTCGTACGACATGAGTCTGAGAGAGTTTGCTATTGTGTCCGGTCTGTACACCGAGGAGGAGACTCACATGCTGATCTACACGACGGCTCTTTCTACTGCTGACGACGAGCCGTTTGTACGTGCTGCCCGGGTCACACGTATTCGTGACCCGCTTATCAGGTATTTGCACCGGTGTATTGCCTCGTCTATTACAGAACGTGGCATGAGCCAGGACTGGTGCACGTCGCATGATTTATTTTTTTTATATTGTTTGTTGAGTGGGAGACCGTGTCACCTTGCACAGTGTTTGGCGGAGTACTTTTCTACCTACTACCACTGCCAGGAGAGATGTCTGATCTTCGGGGGGTATATGTGACCCGTATTGCTCGGTTTCACGGGCTTATTGATATAGAGCCTGCAGATATGGAGGCTGTGTACCCTGTTCGATTAGATAGCAGGACAATGCACAACATGCATATCGTGCGGCGGTTCCCACATCTCGGGCTGCGGTTTGCACTTGAGAAGGGGGTCATTTGGCAGGGGGGCCAAATGATCTCCATTACAGAGATGACGACCCCATGCCTCAGCAGCAGCCCCAGCCCCAGTCCCAGCTCCAGCAGTAGCACCCACAGGATCCCCCGCAGCAGCCCCCACCACATGACCAGGGGAGCCGCATCAGGATGTGCCACATCAGCATCCTGAGCACGTATATAGAGCCGTGCGGCTTCCTGATCGTGTCGAGGCTATGCTGCAGACTATTGCTGATGCGACACAACAGCTCGTTCAGCAGCAGGCGTAGATCCAGCAGCAGCAACTCCAGCTCACACAGCAGCATGCACAGATGCAGCAGCAGCGGCTTGCTCATACCAGCGAGCTGCTGACGCGACGTATGGATCGGTTGGAGGATTTGATCTCGTGGCAGGTGCATATAGAGCTTAGGCACACTCATGTTGAGGGTGTCCAGCTCCCTGCAGTTCCGCAGCCACGAGATTATCCTCCTCCCCCTCCACCTCCACCTCATGATGGCTAGTTAGTATTTTCAGTTATATTTGTATTTGTTAAACATACACTTGTATTCATGTTTATGCTTTGTATATATTTGGTTGTTTTGGTTGATGATCCGTGTATATATTTGGTTGTTTTGGTTGGTGATGCGTGTTTATTATTTAAATATGTTTTGGTTGGTGATGCATTATTTATCGTATTATTCTAGTAACATCAATATGCTTAAACAAATAACGTCATTTACATATCAATTAATTAATATATTTAAATTATTATTAAATCTAATAATTAAAAACATTTTTAGCTTTCAAAACTAAAAGTTTTAAAAAACAATTAAAAATAAACGAACCGAGAGACCGTAAAAAATAAAAAACAAGTTTTAAACAAAAAATATTAGATTTTTACAAACAAAAAAACATGTGTTTAAAAAAATAACTAAACTTTTTACCGTACGAGAGATGTCGTCGTAAAGTATAAACGTAACGAGAGATACATCGCAAAATATAAAAATAATTTTTAAACAAAACTATTATATTTTTATTTTTTTTAACAAAACAACTATATTTTTACACCCCAAAAACATACCCAAACCCCCCAAAACATATTCAAACGCCCCAACGCTGCTGAGTATAATTTTTGTAACCCTATACACCCTGTAGTGGTAATTGCGTGGCGTGTAGGTCTGCAAAAACTGACACATAGTGTCTGATCATTTAAGGATGTCAGTCTGTGGTCAAAACGTCCCGTAGTAGCCACTACGGGGCATATGAGTGGCGGCCGGGATGTTGAATTAAAATTCTGGGGTGTGTAGATAACTCATCTCTTAAGTTATTAGCATCAAGAAAATAATGTTAGAGCAAAGTTTTCACTATTCAGGTATGTTGTCAATCATTACAATATGTAATTCTTTTTTTTTTCTTCTTAAATCATGGTTAAAAACTTTTAAATATTATGCATTAAAAAAACCTATAAAATTTTGCAAGTTTGTAAGAGATTATTTCAAAGAGTAGGATCTTTTGTAATTTTTAAAATAGAGATACAAAATTTCCCCAAATACAAAATATGTATGAAAATTATGAGTTCAAACGAATCAAGGCAATTTGTTAAATACTTGGGATCAGATCGGTAAAAAGCTCGAACGTGTCGATCCTTAAACAGCCCGAGCTCAATCCCAAAGTGTGGCTTGTTTAGTTATCAAGCTCGAGCCAGCTCGCGAGCATTATCGAGTTTTTTGTTTATATAATTTTTATTTATTATATTAAGTGTTTATATATAAAATTAATTATTTTTATATATAAAATTATGAAAATATATTTAAATCAAATATTTTATGTTAAATTTAGAAAATAAAATTATAAATATAATTTAAATTAGTAATTAAATTAATTAAATTAAATAATTAAAATCTAAACGAGCCCGAGATCGACCTTATTTTGTCTAAACGAGCTGAGCTCAAGTCTTAACGAGCTCCGGATCGGCTCGTTTACACCCCTAATGAAAATCGTGTACTTGATTTTTATCTTGGTTCTCGCTTTACCTAATTACGAGAAGAAACTGGATCACTACAAGACCTGTTGTGAAAAATAATATATATATATATATATATATAGGATTTGGTTCAAATAAGAACCCACCATATTTGTGGTAACCTATTAACTCATTTAAGCCAATCAGATTCACCCACATCATATATTCCCTTTTGCTTTAATAAGGGCATTATGGACTTTTTATTAACCTATTTAAGCCAATCAGATTCACCCACATCATAAAAATATATCCATTTTCTTTTTTTTTAAATCAAAGTTTCCCCCTTGATTTTTATACACTTATAACTTTTTTATACTATGTTATTTTTTTTATAAAAATTACATCATTAAACTCGTTATATTTTTCTCGTTAATTCTATAATAGTCATGCCAATTTTTTTTTGAATTTTTTTCGAGCGTTCGTAATTACACCAACGTAACGAACAATAAATATAATAATTTTCTCTCGTTTTTTCAAAATCTTTCTATCTTTAAAATGTTTTCGAGCGTTCGTAATTTTCTCTCATTTTTTCGTTTAACATGTTTTTTCGAGCGTTCGTAATTTTATCTCATTTTTTCGTTTAAAATTACGAAAAAATGTTAAACGAGATTTTGAAACATTTTAAACGAAAAAATGAGATAAAATTACGAACGCTCGAAAAAACATGTTAAACCAAAAAATGAGAGAAAATTACGAACGCTCGAAAACATTTTAAAGATGGAAAGATTTTGAAAAAACGAGAGAAAATTATTATATTTATTGTTCGTTACGTTGGTGTAATTACGAACGCTCGAAAAAAATTTAAAAAAAAAATTGGCATGACTATTATAGAATTAACGAGAAAAATATAACGAGTTTAATGATGTAATTTTTATAAAAAAATAACATAGTATAAAAAAGTTATAAGTGTATAAAAATCAAGGGGAAACTTTGATTTAAAAAAAAAGAAAATTGATATATTTTTATGATATGGGTGAATCTGATTGGCTTAAATAGGTTAATAAAAAATCCATAATGCCCTTATTAAAGCAAAAGGGAATCTATGATGTGGGTGAATCTGATTGGCTTAAATGTGTTAATAGGTTACCACAAATATGGTGGGTTCTTATTTGAACCAAATCCTATATATATATATATATATATATATATAGGGCATGAAATTTTTGATAACCCTCATCTTTTGTTACAACCCATTAACCATCATCCAATGGTTACTTGAAAAAGGTAAATGTATAGGATCGTGCCACGTGTCAATTCCTTTGTCTTTAGTATGAAGGGCATTTAGGACATTTGTTATTTATATAAAGTTTACCCCTTTTTTTTAAACATTCATAACTTTTTTATACTATATTATTTTTTTAAAAAAATTGCACCATTATACTCGTCTCATTTTTCTCTTTAATTTCGTTATAGTCTCGACTAGTTTTTTATTTTTTATTTTTTTGATGTCATATATTTAAATCATTGTAACGAGCTTAACGATAGCAAATTAATTAGAAATTTTTATAACAATGGTAAATTACAGTAATGTAACACAAAATGAAGTAATGTAACACAAAATAAGGTAATTTACAATGACATAATTAACGGTGACGTAACACATTATTTACAGTGATGTAATTTTCTCTTTAATTTCCGTTATAATGTTGACTAGTTTTTTTTAATTTTTTTTTCTCATTGCCCATTATTAACATCGATATAACGAGCATAAATATAACACATTACTTTAAATTTTTTTCTAACAATGATAAATTACAGTGATGTAATTAATATAACACATTATTTTACTTTTTCTCTAACAATGATAATTACAATGATAAATTACAGTGATGTAATATAACACATTATTTTGATTTTTTTTCTCTAACAATGATAATTATAGTGATGTAATTTATCATTGTTCGAAAACAATTCAAACTAATTTGTTGTATTTAGGCTCGTTACAAATTAGGGATGAGCAAAAAGCCAAAAAAAACCGAACCGAAACCGAATTAACCGAAAAAACCGAACCGGAACCAAATTAACCGAAAAAACCGAAACCAAATTTTACGTCAATGTAAATTACATCACGATAAATTACGTCAATGTAAATTACATCACTGTAATTTATCATTTTTAAAAAAGTTTCAATTAAATTTGTTATATTTAAGCTCGTTACAATGATGTAAATATATGGCATCTAAAAAAAGTAAAAAAAAATTAGTCGAGACTATAACGGAATTATAGAGAAAATGAGACGAATATAATGGTGCAATTTTTTTAAAAAAATAATATATTATAAAAAAGTTATTAATGTTTAAAAAAGATGGGGGGAAAAACTTATAAAGGTAAAATGACTAAGATGCCCTTTTTAATATTTTAATGAAAAGCTTATGTGTAAATTTATGATTGGTTGAAATGGGTTATGTAGTTGTAGGAAAAATTGAGGGTTATTTTTTATACCCTTCCCTATATATATATATATATATATATAGGGAGAGGTTCAAATGTTAACCCTCCCTTATAGCGTTAACCGCTTAACCCTAGCGTTTTTTGCCCGAATCTTAAAAAAAAAAAATTCATGGTTTTTATTATGTAAAAATAGGGGGGGTTTCTTTTTTGTGTTTTTGCTAATTCATCACCGTTTAGAAGTTATTGTAAGTGTAAGTTACTTACACTTACTTACATTTACTGCATCAGATACGGATTGTAAGTAAGTGTAAGTAACTTACACTTACAATAACTTCTAAACGGTGATGAATTAGCAAAAACACAAAAAAGAAACCCCCCTTATTTTTGCAAAATAAAAACCATGAAAAAAAAAAAATTAAGATTCGGGCAAAAAACGCTAGGGTTAAGCGGTTAACGCTATAAGGGAGGGTTAACAATGGAACCTTCCCCTATATATATATATATATATATATATATATATATATATATATATATATATATATTTAGGGCAAGGATCAATTGGTAACCTACCATAATTGAGTTAATTTAATAACTCTCATCTAATTGTTAGAAAAAAATCAAGAATGCGATCATGCCAAGTGTCAGCATCTTTTTTTAATTGAAAAGAACATTTTTGTCATTTTACCTACCACTTACCTTTTCTATTTTATTTTAAAAAGTTACCCCCATGTTTTTTTAAACATTTATAAGTTTTTTATACATATTTATTTTTATAAAAAATACACCATTAAATTTATCATCCATGTATCATGAAACATATGAATGTGACATTGGAATTGTTTAATAACCATATTCAGCATACTAATCTGACTGTTATCATAAACATCAGATAGTTATTCCAATGATTATCTTAATGATTGTGATTAGTTTGAAACACTTGGATTTAATATCGCATTTCAAAGATTGATCAAGATAATCACATACATTGTTACAATCAAATGGTTTAAACCATTATAATTATAGGTATATTTTCATGATAACCGGGCATTATAAAGGATCAAAACAAGAATTTAACCGTTAACATGTCGAGTTCTTCGTTTGTAATCATTCCTAACAATCATCTAGGCAATAATCAACAACCCTAACTATTGCATTACGTTCAAAAACAAGATCTAATCAAACCATTATCAAACTAGTAGGTTAAAATGAATCGTTACTTAATCAAACGGATTTTCAGTCGCAAAACAACGATTAGATGTTGTAGAAACGTTTCCTGGTGTGATCCGTGGGTTTAGAATTCCATCTAACTTTAACGACTGGAATGTGACAGTCTCGAATGTAATTGTCATAGTCTCCTCATTTTAAGAAATTCCGTCCCGAAATTTAGTGAAGACTTATCTAATGACAATCGTTTATGAGAACATATGGATATTTTTCTTTCATACGATCTTCCCTTTCCCAAGTATATTCAGGTCCGCGTTGAGAATTTCATCTAACTTTAACGATTGGAATGCGACTGCGTTTCAACACTTTAACTTCTCGATCCATTTCCTCTACGGGTTCTTCGGTGAACTGAAGTTTATCATCAATCTGAATTTCTCTAAGAGGTACAATCAATGATTCATCAGTTAGGCATTTTTTCAGATTTGATACGTGAAATACATCATGAATGTTACTGAGTTCAAGAGATAGTTTAAGTCTGTAGGCTACCGATCCAATTCGATCTAGAATTTTAAATGGTCCTACAAATCTTGGTGAGTGTTTACCTCGCTCTCCAAATTTGAAAATGCCCTTCCAAGGTGAAACTTTTAACATTACTGATCACCTATTTGAAATTCTAGAGGTCTACGACGATTATCAGCATAACTCTTTTGACGATCACGAGCAGCTTTAATTCGTTCTTGAATAAGTGCGATCTTGTCTGTTGTTTCTTGAATGAATTCTAGGCCTATTATCTGACTTTCACCTATCTTCGACCAGCAGATGGGAGATCTTGTCATGTAATCATCAAACTCTTGTAACAATGAATTCCATTTTCAATTGTTTAGAGATTCATGTATTACACCTTGCTTTAAAGGTTAATGGTGTCTAATTATAATATTTAAATACTTTAAATTATTCTATTAATATGAATCATGAGTATTTCCTTTCTTATCAATTCTATCATATAGAATCCATTTTGTATAATCAATAATCATTATTAATTATGCTATCTAAAAAATTTATCAAGCATAAATATAACTAATCAATCAATGCATAAATAATACCAGTAAATATAACTAATCAATCAATGCATAAATAATACCAGAAGCAGTATTCTTAGTCAAACTAAGAATGTCAAAAGTATTCATAATTGTTTTAAACAATTTAAACAATCAATGAAAAATGAATAAATGAATATTTCTTCTATTTGTCTTGTCTTCCATCTCATGGAATTCAAGACTCTAGCTCCCATCATATCAACCACCTCGAACACCTGAAAATAATTGAAATATTTGTCAATCAAGGAATATGTTGAAGTAACAAGGCATACCAGAAGATCCCGGCATATCTAAACTCTTCATACGCCTAGCAACAATATGCTGAACCTCATAGACCTCGACCAATGGTCTTTTCCTTCCACTGCACACCTCTATCCTCATCTTGGTTTCCTCAACCAAGAGCATCCCCTTGAGTTCTTCAATTATTCTTCCAAAGATGTTTCTTTTGTAACTCTTTACAAAAGATTCATATTCCTCTGGTAGGAAAACAAGGATAAAGTCTTAGCAATCTCAAGGTTCATAGGATACCCTATTTTTTCAAGCCTATCAAAATAGCCTTGCAATCTATCAATGTGAGCTACTACATCTCCACCCGATCTCAAAACCTTTGAGACCTCTTTAAGAATTTCAAATCACCAAAACCTGTTTGGCAGAAAACTCTTCTTTATCTCCTCCATCATCTCATGACTAGAGAGATACATAAGCTGATCCACATATTCATTAGATACTGAAGTCAATATGTGATATTTTATCTCACATTCATGTACAATATTTTTCATCCTCTCAGATGTGTTGCAACCTATTGGTGGCTTAGGAGAAATGGGGTTATCCAAAGCATACAATTTTCATTCTATTCACAAGACTTCTCTTAGGTGATGCATCCAAGTTGAAAAATTACTCCAATTGAATTTATTTGGAAAAAGATTTATCCTATGAGCTTTAGTTGCATCAAGGAAAGACATTTATAAAATTCAAAAGAAAGGGTTTAGTATTTCATGCTTTATAAAATCCCAAATTAATTATAGGCCCATTAACAAAATTAATTTAAAATGTGAGATCGTGTTTATATAGTGAACAGTAAATTGACTAACTTTGTACATTTACCTTCAAGTATGCACATTACGATTTTTGACTGAATGATCGGCCTAAGTGTATTAGGAATCTCGGTCAATCCTTTTTCAATAAAACCATAGACCTAGTACAGGGTAAGCACTAACACTATATTTTTGGTCAAATTGATATTAAGTGTTTTAAATCTAAGGTAGCATTTAAATCAAAAATGCCTATCCTTTTCTAGTATATAAACCTATTGCTGGGTAAGCACTAACTCTAGGTTTATATATTTAGAAAATAAACATCTTGACCAATGAGTCATTTAATTACTTTAATTAATTGCTTTTATGTTTCAAAAACATTATGGACAACTAATTTGAAATGAGGATTGTTGTGCACTTTATAAAATCATTATTTTATTAATTCGCTATCTAATTGAAATCCTATTTCAATTTTGACCTGATTTGTTTTAATACCTTATCAAAACTAAATTGATCATAATCGCAAATTTGTAAATCTAATTGGTTATATTGATTTTATTGTTTTAGTTTAAAACTATTCGACAATTTGAAGCATGACACAAATCGTGCAATTTCATTTTAACAGAATCATATTTTGTTCTTGATTTGCGATAGTTTGAAACTCCTTTCAACTCTCGGCTCGATTAGTTTTAAATACCTTATTTAAACTAAGTCAGTAATTATCGCGAATCATTTTAAACTAACAATTTCTAATTTTATAAAATAAACATTTTATTTTATAAACTGTTTCAATAAAATAAAACAATTTTATTCTAAAAACCCTTTTTGTAACTACAAAACTCCTTTTGTATTACTTATCGTCTTTCAATGATTGTGAAAAATATTTGTATTTAACAGTTTTATATTTCTTAAATATTCAACAACCATAAAAAACGTGTAATTATGAAACGAGCCAGAGTCTCATTTGTTCGGTTTAGCTCAAATCATCAAACATAAACCAAACAATTCTAGGGTTTACAATTTAACATCTTCAATCTTGTCTCCCACTTGATCCAAGATCTCTATCTTCATGCTCCTGATTGTCTCTATCTCCAGTCTTGTATCCATTGTTTAATTACATTTGTAAAATACAAATTACATTACAAAAAATTGAAACCTAATCTATAACATCGGGTCCAAATACCCGTAGAAATATAAGATTTCAAAAACCAACCAATCAAACAAAAAATTAAATACAATCAAATGGGTCGGATCCTAGTGTTCGAATCATAATCACAATCATCACATTCAAAGATTCGATCCTTTTGTAAAACAAAAGTTTTGACAAACAAAAACTAAAGATCGATTATTAATTACATTTAAATGTTTGTAAAAGTCGCTCTGATACCGTTGTTGAGATTTCTAGGTTACTTTTTCATTTAATCATATTCAATTAATCACATTAATTGATTTAAATCAGTTTTCACAAAACTAGATTAAACAGACAGATCAGATCTGACACAACGGAAGCATTTAGGTTTTATAAACTTTTAATTCGTAATCGAAACAATTCCCAAATCAGGATCTAGTTACAAACGGTTGAAATAACAATTGAATAAAAAACAACACAACCATAGGGTGTTTTAGAAATCGACCTTTACAAAGCAGTTCCAAATCCACACGATGGATGAAGCAACGGTCTCGCTAGTTGACTCAATACGATCACCCGAGTCTAGATCTCGTCCCCCGAATCTCTGGAATGGTCCAAAAATGATTTTGGCTTGGCTTGGCTCGCAGCTCCACACAAAACCCTGTTGCGGCTCAACTTGGCCCTTGGCGTGGCCCCTTGGTGCGGCTTGTGACACCCGGTAATTTCAGGTAAATTGAAACTCTTACAACTTTGTATTTCACATTCATACTTTCTGCATTTCATTTAATTATGTTTAATTAGATGATTCAAACACAAACAACTACGAAACAATAGTTCCATTGGTTTTGGAAAGCAAGTGTGGCAAACACAAACACAAACACAAACGCATAACAATAATTCGGGGAATTATTGGATTGTGAATCACATGTTGATTATGTTTAATCAAGCATGCAAACAGTTCGTAACGACGAACACAAACTATCAAGGATAATTCGAGAAATTATAGAAACACACACACGAGTCTCACGAACGTTGGTGAACAAACAATAATCAAACCACTTATGTGTTATTACATGAATGCGTGCTAAACATGTATTATATGTTTAGGATAAACGCTAAGGATCGAGCATGAACGAAATCGAATCAACGGAATCGAAAAACTAGGAAGTAGAGCCTTTGCGGTACGCCAAGCATCCTCGGCGAGATCCCCGGCGGTACGCGAAGAATGATCGGGAGTTTTAAACTCCGAATTTCTTGGCAGTACGTCAAGGCCATGCATAAGAATCTTGGCGATACACGGCGTGTTTTGGGATGAAAACTAAATATTATATTCATCGCGGTACGCCGAGGCCATGCATGATCGGCCTTTGCGGTACGCGATGAGTCCTAGACGACAAAATCTTATAAAAAGCAACCCCAACTCATTGTGTCCGGTCTTAACAAATTTCTCCGAACTTCTACCTTTTCTTTCAACCAAAAGCTACTGAAACTATGCCCCAACCCCTTGGAAACTCTCTTCAGGCCATATCTTCCATTCTTGGTGAGCTTGGAATCCTTGGAAGCTTGGAGGAGGAACTAAGAAGCTAGAAGCAACCATCAACCACTAGATCGTCATCATCAGAAGTTGTTACTACTCAATCTCAATGGATCTTAGACGCTAAGGTAGTTTTATGCGTTCATTTGTAGTTAGATCATACATGCAAGGGGTAAAAACCCACATGCATGAACATCCACCCACATGCAACTCCATGTGGCCATTGTGCACGAATTTGTTGGTGATTTTGTGTGATATTGATATGGATATACGGATTTTAGAGTATAGGATTGATTAGATTGAGTTTTAATGAGTTATGATATTGATTTTGTATAACTTGCCACAAAAGGAAACTTTTGTTATTCATGTTGGTGATTTGTGATGACCTAGACATGTTGTCTATGTCTAGATGTTGTCAAATGCATATTGAAGTGTTTAGGAACACATTTGGGTATTTGATTTTTGTGAAAAACATGGTTTTATAGAAACTTACTATAAAAGGAAACTTTTATAAATCAAAATAGGGGTTTTGATGATTTAATATGTTTTGATGAATTGTGATAATTGAAATATGCTTAATAATGATTTTAAGCATATTGAAACTTTGATTTTTGAAAACGAACATTTAAACGGATACTTACTATTTTAGGAAATTTTATTGGGGCAAACGCCATAAATAGTGATTTATGCGCAAACGTCATGTTTTAAGTGTTTAAACGTATTTTTATAAACATACTAGAAGTAATTTTATGAAATGGGATTTCATAACTATACTTTCCAAAAATAGAAACTTTCTAAATATAGAAACTTTCCCGAAACGGAAACGTTATGATTTTCGAAACATGGCTTATGTGAAAACATCATGATTAGAGTCATAAGCCGCACGTTGGAGTCCTACTTGTATTTATGACACATAAACGAACTAAACACAACAAACACATCACCAACAATCCATCGAATCAACACACACACTCAGTTGAGCACGCCGACACTTGGAGTTGTATGGGACATAACACACCACAAAACTCATACTCACCACCTATATGGTTATAGGTGCTTACTAGCATGTTGCTTGCATTTGCAGTCGCGAACACACGTAAAACCGGAACTGCTTATTAGGTGAGTTCACGACCCTTTTTTATCTTTTCTACCATTGGGGGAGAAAACATTGCATGATAAACTGTTTTATAAACAATCGCTTATTTTGATTACGTATGGACATGCTTTATCAGTATACGTATATGTGTGGCACTCATCACAAAATCAAAGTCTTCCCAAACACACACCTCAGACCGTTAGTAGCACGGAGCGCCTAAAATTATAATCTTGGATAGTACTATTTGGGCCTGACAAGCCCCACTCATCGCGCCTGAGAGGCCAACCCGACTTGAGGTCGGAATGGGTGCAATATTGACCAACACACTTTGCCATTGTCTTGTGATGGACATGGCGGGAGACACAACAGTCAGCTTCGGTACGAACCCACATATAATATAACTGTATTGACTAGTTGTCAATCGATACTGCATTGTAATGATATGTAATCCAACAACATTTACTTTAAACATTTTGATGTTTACTTCTTATGAAAAACATGTGCTCTCACCAAACTATGTGTTGACCCTTTTTACTCGCATGTTTTCTCAGGGAACTAAGGCACACGCATGAGGATCTAGGATGCTTGGATGGAGTCCATGCATCAGTTTTATTGTCTTAGGCCATTTGAGAACATTTAACATTTGTCTTGTTATGTAATGATAAATACTTAACCCGCTTCCGCAGTATTACTCTTTACTGCTTTGAAAACTATTTTAACTTAAGTTTCCGCAACTTATATTTTTAACGTTGTTTTGACAACTTAAACATTTGCTTCCGCACTCTGATTTTATAAAACTGTTTTTGTCCAACTATTTGGATGTACGTACGTAACCAGACATGTAGGTCTCGCAAATGTATGACCGGAGAATGCGATACTGACAATCACGTCGCGTACTCGGGAAGGCCGGGGTGCCACAGATTGGTATTAGAGACTTCGGTTATTTCGAATTAGGTTTGCATTTAGTGAACTTTGTCTGTAACCATTAGTCTCCACACACATAGTGTTAGTAGTGATAATACTAGCATACATGATCATCTATTATTTGCCTACATGATTGTACGCATACCCTTATTAAGCGCGTTCTAGATATGGCGTCACCATCATCACCGCATGTGATTACACAAGACGAGGAGGAGCCGATAACTATAGCACTACCTGCATCACCTCTACTTGTGACTGTGGAAACGCCCGACTAGCATCCCACATCATTAGATGATCCTGTGGAGGATTCGGACAAGGATCCTGAGGAAGATTCTGATGAGGACCCTGACGAGGATCCTGAGGAGGACGCCGTGGAGGAGTCTCCTGACAGTGCATCACCCATACTAGAACCACCCGAGCCTAAGAGGCAGTGTCTTGAGTCGGATGTTATTGCCAAAATGACTCGGGACCTGGCCTTGGTAGACGACTTAATCGAGTGTCTTGTAGAGGAAATGAGGTATACAAACAAACGACATGCAGAGCTCTGTAGTGTAGTCAACAGAAGGGATCGGGATATGACCCAGTTGATTTCACTATTCCAGGAGACCGAAGACCAAGCTGCCATTGCTGAAGTTAGAATCAAAGAGCTAGAGAACAGGGCTGTCATTCCATACTCGAAAGAGCCTAACACGAGGAAGACGAACCAGCAGAGGATGATGATTCTGATTCCACTATCGATAATGCCTTCAATTAACTTAGCATAGACTTAGTAGAGACGGGTTGTGTCTCTGTGCTGGATATTTTGGAATCTAATTGTTTTGGTATTAAATGAATTGTAACGAGTACAACTTATTATATATTAAGACTATTATCTGTTTTTGAAAATCTTGTCTATGCAAATTTATACATGTTTCCTTTACGTACCAACCGCACACATAATCTTAACACTCTGAAAACACTCTAACGCTTATTCTCGCTATGAAGATCATGGCTGGAAGACACGAAGGACGACGAAATGCGGGAGGACGTGGGAACATCAGTTTGACCCCAGCTGAACTCAACGCACTCATCAACGAACGAGTTGAGGAGGTGTTTGCTGCACAGGAAGCTACCTGTAATCGGAATCAACTATTTCAAGATGGCGAATCTCATTTCTGAATTTACCTTGCACAATGATCGCTCGATTCCAATACAATACGTTTATTAGATTTTGAACCCAACTTCTTTTCTTTGCATATCTCAGGAGCAAACCTCAACCCACCTCTCTGCACATTCAAAATGTTTCTGGATTGCAAACTCCACTCATTCAACGGTACTGAGGGTGCCGTCGGACTATTACGTTGGATGGAAAAGGCGGAGTTGGCCTTTTCCATGAGGAACTGCAGGAAAGAATACAGGGTCAAGTTCACTGCTGGAACTCTTGAGGGAATTGCCCTCACTTGGTGGAATGCCAACATCCAGAATCTAGGGCTTGATGCAGCCAATGCCCTACCTTGGGGGGATTTTAAGCGAATGATGAACCGCGAATGCTGCCCTCACGGTGAAGTGCAGAAGCTGGAAACAGAATTCTGAAACCACAAAATGGTCGGTTCCAAGATCGAGGCATATGCCGTATGAGCTGGTACATCTATGCTCGGAAATGGTGACACCGGCCTACTGTCACACCCCCAATTCTCAACTAACGGAATTATACCGTTTGGGAACGTGACAAACCAGGATCTCAGATCATTAGACATAACGAAGACCTCTATATGAATTTCAAAACATATGTTGGTCTAAAACTGTAACATCAAAGTTTCAATGTTTGCGGAAGCGTTTTAAAACCTAATAACAAAATGTAATAGTTTGAAAGTGTAAAGTACAAATCCAATAACATTCAATGTCTTAATTTATCAAAGCTAAAACACTTGAACTGAAATGCATGCATGAGACTCAACATCCTAGTCCCTGCTTGTCCTTGCTTGTGTCTTAGTGTCCTGAGAAAACATGTAAATCAAGTCAACACAATGGTTGGTGCATACACAGGTTTAAGTATTCACATTGTTCAAAACAGCAGTTTGAATATCAAGTTTGTAGATAACATAATCACACATGCACAGTCATGATAGCTAGTCATATAAACTATTTACACAAGTGGTCGACACCGAAGCTGACGAGTTGCCATGCTATAGCATGTTTTTGCCTTAACACTATTGTCTAGCACTAACAATAGCAATGTGTGTGTTTGGTCAGTCAAACACCTGCGTAGATCCCATCTACCAAGTGAGGTTTGTCAAACCCAATAGATCTATCTTCAACTACCACGCTTTGCACTCCGGCAAATTAAACGGTTCGAAAGAGAAGGCTTTGTAATGCTATGTTTGCACTTAATGTAAACAGCTAACTCATGCAAGTGATATGTATCTAAAAGCGTTTGTTGCACATGTTTTCTCCCCCAAAACAGTTAAAATAAGAAAGGGGCCGTATACGCACCTTTGATATTAGCAGAATGATCAAACACTTATGAACTCGCGTAGAAATCCTCTACGAAGAATCTGTGGTTTAACATTAACTTAGTATCATTCGAATAGTCGTTTTGTGCTTGAAATCACATACGTGTCAACACACGTATGTTAGAGTGTGAGAATTATGCATACGAAAATACGCGTGCCTTTGGAATCGTTTAAATAAAATCACATTTGATTTTATTTAAGTAACCGTAATAATACGCGATTTCGTTTTCGGATTAAAATATGAATTTTATTATTTTATTTGGTTCAGAATTTCGTTACGGTTCCAACGCAACTTGAACAGATCGAATCGGAGTCAGAATGAGTGAGTTATTATTAAAATATCAAAAAAATGGCTTGACACCTCAAAACGGATGGAGCCGGGTTCGAACCCGCGACCTCCAAGTCCAACCCCCCACGAGCTACCATCTCAGCCCATCACACATTTGTTAACAAGAAGCCCAATTAATTGTTTTATCATTCAGTAAATCAGTTTCCCTTTTGCTTCTTTAAACCGAACCACATCACACCCGATTGGAGCCCAATTCGAAACCAACCGATCCTTAATCCATGTGGCTATTGTTCCATGGATCACAATGAGTTCACAGGTGGGTTTAATTCCATTTCCAACCAGCCCAACAGTCCAATTCGAACACCCATGGTTCCGATCCTATATACCAATTTTTGTAATTCGTTTGAACCAATTTTGTTTAAAATTAAACTGTTAATTCATAGGGTTTTTGTTCTAAAAGTCATTTCGAAACTAACTGGTTTATTTAATTTAAAAACTAAGTTCAGATTCATCAAAATCCCCAAATCCATTTAGATTAAGAACCCTAGAACTCAATTCACAAAATTCGTTTCTGTTCTAGAATTTTAAGATAGGGATTTCATTCAGTAGCTTATCCCGAAGCTACTTGTGTGTTTTAATTCGATTAATAATCAAGTTTAAGCAGAAACCCCCAAAACCGAATTTGTGATGAACCCTAGAATTAGAGTTCAATTAATTCGATGTTGTTTCATAAAATTGACATTGGTTTATCCTTAATCGCATTCTTCTGAATCGAAGGGCGATAATTAATTTGATTTTAAAGTTCTTTTGCTTATAAATCCCCAAACTCGTTTTTGAAATGAGCCCTAGTAATCGAACTCAATCAATTCGATACTAGCATCGCGAATTATCATAGGGTTATTCTTAATCGGCATTTTTAGAGTGTGTAGGGGTGATTTCTTACCTGATTTGATGTCCAATAGATGTAGTTCGACTAGAGGGTTGTTTTTCGATTGCTTCACGATCCAAATCTTCTGTCCAAGGATTATGGGAACAAATTGATGTGATATTAAGACCCTAAGGAAGCCGACTAAATGTTCTGGATACCAAATTCGGGTGTTTAAAGTCGAATTACATATTCCCCTTGATTACAAGTGACGGTTACGACTTTAAAAGGTTTAATTGACTTCAATTCGATGATTAAAAGGTTTTATAACGTATGGAAGGTGTTAATTATCATCAAAGTGAGTAAGTGAATGTTGAATTTAGTTATTAACAATAATTTCATGCTAATTTCGAGTTTACAAATAATATGGCTGAAATTTTGACTTTTACAAGTCAAAATTAGTTAACTTTCATACTTGTAAGATTAATCCTAATTAATTGAATGTTTTAGGATTAATTTTTATTCACTTTCAGTCCCTCTAGTTTGTTTTTGTGCGATTAATTATCATTTCGGTTAATTTCTGATTAACGAATTTAATCGCGAATTGCCAGATTTTCACCAATTAAGCCCATTAAAACATTTTTGGGCTAAATTAACCCAATTGAGCTTCTTAAATACAATTGGGCCTATTCCGGACTCATAGGGCCTATCTTGAGTCCATTGGGCCTTCCGTGGCCTTACTGGGCCTTACGTATCTTGTTGGGCCTGTGATCTCACCATATTCAGTTAACGAAGTTAACTCAGAAAGTCGAATTGTCACACCTACAATCATATAGAGTAATACATTGAGGGACTGCCCCCTCAAATCCAGAGAATGGTGCTTTCTGCTAAACCCATTACCCTACAACAGGCGGTACGATTAGCCCACAAGCTCACTGATTCAGCTGTAGCGCAAGGACTCTTACCACCCCGTGGTGCTGTAGCCAAACCTGCTGATAACAAACGCAAATGGGATAACACCCTGAACAAACCTTCCACTCTTCAACCAACATCACCGCAACGTAAGTTTGGGTCACCTCAAGCTTACACCCCACCTATCCCAACCACTTAGAACTGAGGAGCCTATGCAGGCAAACACCTCAAGTACAACAAGCGTAACTTACACCATGACTTGGGACATTGTGCTCTATCCGATGCCAACGGTGTGGCAAAGGAGGGCATATCTCCAAAGACTGCAGGGGTGAACTGCTAGCAAAAACCCCACAGCCACAACAACAACAACTTGAAGAACAAAAGGGCTGCTTTGAATGCGGAAAACCAGGGCACATGAAGAAAGACTACCCACACCTGAAGAACAAAAACAGGAACAACAATGGTCCAAAGGGACGAGCCTTCGTGATCGGGGCTAAGGAGGCCAGAAGGGATCCCAACCTTGCAACAGGTACGTATCTCCTAAACGATCATTACACTTCTATATTGTTTGATACTGGAGTTGAGAAAAGTTTTATATCTAAGTACTTTAGTGAGATACTTGCCCTAACCCCAACACTCTTTGAGGTTGAGTATACAGTAGAGCTAGCTGAGTGTAACTAAGCACATTCTGAAAGAATGCACCTTAGAGCTAGAAAATCATAAATTTAAGATTGACCTCATGCCAGTCACACTACGCAGTTTTGATGTCGTAGTGGGCATGGATCGGTTGTCTGAGAACCAAGCTGAAATAGTCTGTCATGATAAGGTTGTACGTATACCTATCCCTAGTGGAGAAACCTTAAACATCAATGGCGAAAGGAGCGACACTCCTCTGAACATCATCTCGTGCATGAAAGCTCACAAATGCCTACGACATGGATACACAGCGATACTGGCGCTTATCACCGACAAGACCGAAGAAGAAAATAAAATAGAAGACATTCCAGTCGTATACGACTATCCTAACGTATTTCCTAAGGATATACCAGGACTGCCACCACCTCGACAAGTGGAGTTCCGCATATATCTCACGCCGGGAGCAGCACCTATTGCACGAGCACCCTATCGACTTGCACCTTTGGAGATGCAGGAACTGTCCAATCAACTGCAAGAGCTGTTGGATAAAGGCTTTATTAGACCAAGCTTCTCACCATGGGGAGCTCCTGTCTTATTCGTGAAGAAAAAGGATGGCACGTTTTGTATGTGCATCAACTACCGTGAGTTGAACAAAGTGACAATAAAGAACCGATACCCTCTACCTCGCATTGACGATCTGTTCGATCAACTGCAAGGATCGAGTTACTAGTCCAAGATCGATTTGCGATCTGGGTACCATCAACTGAGAATTCAAGAGGAAGATATCCCAAAGACTGCTTTTCGCACTCGGTATGGCCATTAAGAGTTTTTGGTCATGCCATTTGGGCTGACTAACGCACCTGCCGTATTTATGGACCTCATGAATAGAGTGTGCAAACACTACCTCGAGAGGTTTATCATTCTCATCTACTCAAAGACATAGGAAGAACACAAAGAGCATCTCAATTGGCTCTTGAACTGCTACAACAAGAGAAGCTGTACGCCAAACTCTCCAAATGCGACTTCTGGATTCGAAAAGTCCAATTCTTGGGACATGTTGTTAACGAACAAGGAATACATGTGGATAAATCCAAGATAGAGGCCATCAAGAACTGGGAAGCACCAAAGACCCCAACTGAGGTGCGACAATTCCTAGGCTTGGTAGGCTATTATCGAGGATTTATCGAAGAATTCTCCAAGATAGCCCAACCACTCACATCACTCACTCACAAGGACAAGAAATATCTCTGGACTGACAAGTAAGAAGACGCAATCCAACTTCTCAAGCAGAAGCTCTGTAGTGCACCTATCTTATCTCTTCCTGATGCAACGAAAGACTTTGTAGTATACTATGATGCTCAACACAAGGGCGATCGGATGCGTGCTGATGCGGCTGATGCGGCGAGAGAAGGTGATCGCATATGCTTCTCGACAGCTGAAAGTCCACGAGTAGAATTACACCACCCACGACTTGGAACTTGGAGCCATGGTATTCGCACTCAAGATCTGGATACACTACCTGTATGGTACGAAGTGTACTATATACACTGATCACAAGAGTCTCCAACACATATTCGAGCAGAAGGAACTGAACATGCGACATCGTCGCTGGCTCAAACTCTTAAACGATTATGGGTGTGCTATCAAGTATCACCAGGGAAAAGCCAACGTTGTGGCAGATGCCCTAAGCTGGAAAAATACCTGGAAACCCAGGAGGGTACGAGCTTTACAACTCACCATCCATCCCAATCTCCCTGAGTAGATACGCAATGCCCAAGTTGAGGCACTGAAAGAAGAAAACCTAGTGGCCGAATCACTAAAGGGAATGGAGAAACATTTAGAAGTCAAAGCTGACGGCTTACACTATTTCATGGAACGCGTTTGGGTTCCACACCACGGAAACTTACGAGACCTTGTGATGGACGAGGTTCATAAGTTTTGGTATTCCATTCACCCTGGATCAAATAAGATGTATCATGATCTGAAAGTCCTTTATTGGTGGCCAAACATGAAAGCCGATATTGCCACATATGTGAGCAAATGCTTGACTTGTGCCAAAGTCAAGGTTGAGTACCAGAAAAAATCTGGATTACTCACGCAACCAGATATTCCCATGTGGAAGTGGGAAAAAATCTCCATGGACTTCATTACCAAATTACCCCGTACTCCTAGTGGATGTGATGCTATTTGGGTAATTGTGGATCGACTGAGTAAGTCAACATATTTCCTTGCGATCAAGGAAAATGATAAGATGGAAAAACTAGCCAGAATCTACGTTAAGGAAGTAGTCTCGCGTCATGAAGTGTTAATCTCCATCATTTCAGATAAAGACGCCAGATTTACTTCGAACTTCTGGATAACACTGCAAAAGTCGCTTGCTATGCGGTTGGATATGAGTACATCATACCACCACAAATTGATGGCCAGAGTGAACGCACGATACAAACTCTCGAGGACATGCTACGAGCGTGCGTAGTAGACTTCGGCAACAGCTGGGAAACCCACCTACCATTGGTGGAGTTTTCCTATAACAAAATCTACCACACAAGCATCAAGGCAGCGCCTTTTGAGACCCTCTATGGCAGGAAATGTCGATCACCCATTTGTTGGGCGGAAGTGGGCGACAGTCAGCTCACTGGCCCTGAACTTGTACACAAAACAACGGAGAAAATCGTGCAATCAGAAACCGCATGGCAGCAGCTCGTGATCGTCAAAAGAGCTATGCAGACAAACGCCGAAAGCCTCTGGAATTTCAGGTAGGAGATCGAGTCCTTCTCAAAGTTTCACCATGGAAAGGCGTTATTCGTTTTGGGAAACGAGGCAAACTGATCCCACGATATATTGGACCGTTTGATATCTTGAAGCGGATTGATCCAGTGGCATACCAACTCAACCTACCAACCGAACTTGATGTAGTTCATAACGTATTTCACGTCTCAAACTTGAAAAAGTGTCTATCTGATGGGACACTTGTGATTCCACTGGATGAGATTCAGGTAGATGAACAATTAAGGTTTTTGGAAGAATCAGTAGAAATCATGGACCGTGAGGTCAACAAATTCAAGCAGAGTTGGATTCCGATTGTTAGAGTCGGATGGAAGTCAAAACGCGGACCTAAATTCACGTGGGAGCGTGAAGATCAGATGATGCGTAAATATCCCCACATCTTAAAACTGACATCGTCGAACGCCGACAACAACAAATAAATTTCGGGATGAAATTTCTTTCAACAAGGGGATGATGTGACAACCAGAAAATTTTTGTTCTCAAACACTACCAACAACAACCAAATTTCGGGACGAAATTTCTTTCAACAAGGGGATGATGTGACATCCGGTAATTTCAGGTAAATTGCAACTCTTACAAATTTGTATTTCACATTCATACTTGTTGCATTTCATTTAATTATGTTTAATTAGATGATTCAAACACAAACAACTGCGAAACGATAGTTCGAGGAGCTATCGAATCGTACATTGCACATTGGTTTTGTAAACCAAGTGTGTCAAACACAAACATAAACGCAAAACAATAATTCGGGGAATTATTGGATTGTGAATCCCATGTTGATTATGATTAATCAAGCATGCAAACAGTTCGTAACGATGAACACAAACTATCAAGGATAATTCGCGAAATTATCGAATGTCACACCCCAAGCCGGCGGGGTTGGATCAGAGTCCCCGTCAGGTGGAAGGTTCTCGGGGCGCGATATCGTGAGTGATAATCAAAGTGATCAGATTGTTTACATTGCACATGATATAAATGAGAAATGCTAAATAGAATAGAATTACAAAGTTAAATTACATCCGTAACGTTCATAATTTAACAATGTAAATCTATCATAAACATCATGAACTATCTATCTTGTAACTGCACAAGATATTCAAAATAATTGTATAATGATGTTTCAAAAGTATGCAGGTCCAAAAATACTAAGTCTTCTATCTGAAGTTCTAGTCCCAAAAGCATAAGCTTCCTAATTGACCTGTTCGTCACTTAAGAAGTCATGCAAAAATAAAGTCAACACATGGTTGGTGAGTTCATATAGTTTAGAATTTGAAAATGATTTGTAAACCTTTTTCGGTAAAGACCTTAACATCATTAACTCCACATGTAATATTCGAATCGGTATGCTTATATATAGGGCATATGTAGGGTCGAACTTACCGCCCGCCCAGCCACCGTCCCACCACATACTAATCCGCATATGACACTGTTGTTAATAATAATTAAGTATTTTTACCCCTATCATTAAACCCATAAGTTCTTCAGTTCTTTGTCCCTGTAATTACAATCATTGAAATCCCTATTGATTCCATGAGTTTATCATACAAATATGATCAACCACAGCAATTGTATAAACAGTTATAAATGCTTAATTATATAAATAAATAAACATTTAATAAAATCTAAGTCCTAACGATTGGGCCTTGGTCAACTCGAGTAGACTAGTCTGTCAATCAAGGTACTTAGTAGTTAGAGGATTCTGTAAATATCATCAAACATATGACCTACAAATCAAACGGTCTAGCTAGGACTTCTTGAAATGTAGGGTTTTTGTTTCATACTTGATTCGTTTTGTTTCGTTGGCATATGTTATCTTTCATATTTCCCAGACTTTCCCTTGAAAATGATTTATTGTTTCGTCTGATTCTGTTACAAGATGTACTTGATTCGTTGATCATGGAATGCTAGATTCGTTGATCAAATGTACTCTTGATTCGTTGTTCGACAAACACTTGATTCGTTGAACAACGAATGTTAGTTTTGCAAAAGTAGTTTCGTTTGATTCGTTGAACTCACACTTGTTTTGTCAAAGTAGTTTCGTTTGATTCGTTGAACTCACACACTTGATTCGTCAAAATAGTTTCGTTTGATTCGTTGAAATCACCCACTTGATTCGTTAAAATAGTTTCGTTTGATTCGTTGAAATCACCCACTTGATTCGTCAAAATAGTTTCGTTTGATTCGTTGGAAATGTTTAGTTTAACCCAATTATCCACTTAAATTATAAGTAGATAAACCTAGTAAAAACCTGCATAAAATTCACCTAGATATGATCTAGGTTATCATTCATATATGTAAAACATATAAATTTAAAAGCATTTAAGTAAACAATTTAAATAAACAGTTTACGCATGCTTCTCAGCCCCGTGTTTTAAAACAAAAATGTTAGAAAAGGGGCAATGAACTCACCTGTGTTGCTATGTAACTGATATATCACAAAATGTGCGCTCGTTCTTGTAGCTTAGGTTTCTTCGGTTCCTGAGTTGTTTTAAAAGAATTCGAATACTATAAGTACGCGTATTAGTCGTCTTATCTAAAGTTTGGTCTCGTTGTGTGTGTAACTAAGTGTCCTAGATACTAGTGTATTTTCTAAACTCAAACTAATTGGTCTAGTTTCATTACTCATTTATAATTCCCTATCCCAACATGTAGTCATGCAAGTATTAACTTAACATGTTTTAATCAATTTATTTTTAAGTTAAGACATTAATTTAGAAAATTGTTTAATTTAATTAGATAAGTTCACAAAAAAACCTTTTTCTTTTATTAAGATATTGTTGCTTGAATTTACATAACCTTTAACATGTGATGGGCCCTAGTCAAGCCCTTTGGGCCCATTTAGGCCCATTAATGTCTTTGACTTCCACTTGATCAAAATCAAGTTCCATAGATGATTCTACATAGTCCAAAAACTTATTTAAGTTAATTGTGCATCTTAAGACCTTTACTAGGTTTGTGGTCTTGATTTACTTGACCCTTCATTCTTCATGTTCTTGTCTTGAGCCTCATGAGCTTATATTATGTTGTTTGTGTGCTATAGGGAACACCATTGTTGTCATAAAATAACTAACCCATGATTAACTAAATATCCTTGTATCATTAGGATAATCTTAGTGGACTTCTCATGCCCTCACATTAATATCCCCATGCACGTACACATGTATGTATCCTCATGCACCCATCACCCTAAGATTACTATGTGGTTGTCAATGGCTAGGGTTTCTATTCATGAAATTTGCGAACCTTGTAGTTGTCATGTGGGCAGCGAACCTTTTGGCTTCGGCCAAAGGTTCGGTAATAAAATAGCTAGGCGAACCTGTAGGGTTCGGCAAGGGTTTGCAGCCCAAAGCTTGTGATTGTATGCGTGTAGGTTCGGCCTCCAAGGTTCGGGTAAGACATAGGTTTGTGACCTACAAGGGTTTGTGGCTTAAACTGGTTAGTTCACTAGCAGGGTTCGGTCATGAACCTAGAGGGTTCGGCCTAACGGGTTCGGCCAAAGAAGATTTCCAGGTTCGTTTAAGGGAAAATGGTTCGGCTACCTCATCAACAGGGCCTAGGTTCGTGACTATGTAACAGGTTCGGTGCATGTTTAGTCCACAGGTTCGTTGCAAGTGTGTACAGGGTTCGTGAGTCAGGGTGCAAGTTCGGGGCTCAGAGGGGGTGCAGGTTCGTTGTAGGGTTCGGCCCTTATGTATTGTCAGCCCAGCAAGGGTTCGGCATTTGATCCTTGGTTCGGCTATGGAAGAAAGGTTCAGCCGGCAAACCCTTAGGTTCGCCAGTCACCAAGGGTTTGGCTAGCATGATAGGTTCGGTGTTCAACAGGGTCCGTCCCAACCGGAAAAGGGTTCGGCCAAGTGCTGTAATGTGCGGCCACAGATTCCCCAACGAACGTATAGTGTTCACGATTCATCCTCCTCATTCTAGAGCTCAACCTGTTACAAAACCCATTCCTAACACCACCTAAACGTATATAACACCTTAACCCAAATGTTTTAAGTGTTTATAATCGATTATTATGGCAATAACTGTAAGCACTCGTGGACCACTCTAAAACCAAAAATAAATTGAAAGCTTACCTAAATTTTGACGGGTGAATGCTTGAAATTCTTGTACTTCCTTAATCTACGTTGTGTGGGGATCGTTTCAACACCTAGAATGCTTGAATTGGTGAGGATTTGGAAGAGAATCTTTAGAGAGAAGGTGGAGCTTCTTTTTCTTAGAGAGAGAGAGAGAAAACGAGATGGAAGAGAGAGAGGGTTGGATGGTGGTGGTTGTGGCATTTAATTGCCACATTTAATGTTCTAAACGCCCGGTAGTTCGGTCTAGTTCGGTTTCGCGTAAAATGCCGGTTCGCGTGGTTTTTCGTTACGAAACGACTCGATTTATAAAATAAGATTTATAAAATTATTCTAAGTGGGTATTTCTAGTAAATTAACTGATATCTTTTATTTATTTTAAATTTTACAAATATTAATTTACTGTTTAAATCGAAATGTATGGTCGTCGCGCGTATTCGTTCGAATCGTCTTTCGGACGAACACGACGATAACTATACTTTTTCAATCTTGTTTTCTAATTATCGGATATCATTCAGAACATTAAACTTGTCAGATTTAATCGTACAGATCGTCACTTATACGAATAACCCGTCAATTTAGCATTCACATAACAACATCCGTGTGTTTTGTTCTGTAAAGCCTCACATACGTTTATACATAATAATTCTTAACAAATAATCTCACGATGGTTCTGTGTTGCCAGATAATTTTCTGACTCAAGAACCATAGTTCTGAACTTTTTTTTCTGTTAAATGTCTATGAACTTGTTGTTTGATAACACAATGATAATGACAAATGATATGACTAGAAAATGTACTGAAATGTATATAGTTCGTACATGTTTACTGTTCATGTTACTGTTTAAGATCACTGTTCCGGCACGGTTCCGGCACGGTTCCGGCACGGTTCCGGCACGGTTCCGGCACTGATGTTACATCGAAACACACACACGAGTCTCATGAATGTTGGTGAACAAACAATAATCAACAACTTATGTGTTATTATGTGAATACGTGCTAAACCTGTATTAGATGTTTAGGATAAATGCTAAGGATAGAGAACGAACGAAATCGAATCAACGGAATCGAAAAACTAGGAAATAGAGCCTTCGCGGTACGCCAAGCATCCTCAGCGAGATCCCCGGCAGTACGCGAAGAATGAGCGAGAGTTTTGAACTCCGGATTTCTTGGCGGTACGACAAGGCCATGCATAAGAATGTTGGCGGTACGCAACGTGTTTCGGGATGAAAACTTAATATTATATTTATCGCGGTACGGCAAGGCCATGCATGGTCGGCCTTGGCGGTACGTGACGAGCCCCAGACGACAAAATCTTATAAAATGCAACCCCAACTCATTGTGTCCGGTCTTTACCAAATTTCTCCGAACTTCTCCGTTTTCTTTCGATCAAAAGCTATTGAAACTAAGCCCCAACCCCCTGGAAACTCTCTTGAGGCCATCTCTTCCATTCTTGGTGACCTTGGAATCCTTGGAAGCTTGGAGGTGGAACAAAGAAGCTAGAAGCAACCGTCAACCACTAGATCTTCATCATCAGAAGTTTTTACTACTCAATCTCAGTGGATCTTAGCTGCTAAGGTAGTTTTATGCATTTATTATTAGTGAGATCATACATGCAAGGGGTAAAAACCAACATGCATGAACATCCACCCACATACAACTTCATGTGGCTAGTGTGCATGAATTTGTTTGTGATCTTATGTGATATTGATATGAATATATTGATAGGATTGATTTGATTGAGTTTTGATGAGTTATGATATTGATTTTGTAGAAATAGCCATTAAAGGAAACTTTTATGATGTGTGTTGTTGATTTGTGATGATCTAGACATATTAGACATGTCTAGATGTTGTCAAATTCATATTGAAGTGTTTAGGAACAAATCTGGGTATTTGACTTTTGTGAAAAACGTGGTTTTATGGAAACTTACTATGAAAGGAAACTTTTATAAATCAAAAGAGGGGTTTTGATGATTTAACATGCTTTGATGAATTGTTATTATTGAAATGTGTTTAAGAATGATTTCTAAGCATATTGGAAACTTCGATTTTTGAAAACGGACATTTAAACGGATACTTACTATTTTAGGAAACTTTATTAGACGCCATAAATAGTGATTTATGCTCAAATGTTATGTTTTAAGTGTTTAAACGTATTTTTATAAACATATTAGAAGTATTAATTTTATGAAATGGGATTTCATAACTATACTTTCCAAAAATAGAAACTTTCTAAATATAGAAACTTTCCCGAAACGAAAACGTTATGATTTTCGAAACATGGCTTATGTGAAAACATCATGATTAGAGTCATAAGCCGCACGTTGGAGTCCTACTTGTATTTATGACACATAAACGAACTAAACACAACAAACACATCACCAACAATCCATCGAATCAACACACACACTCAGTTGAGCACGCCGACACTTGGAGTTGTATGGGACATAACACACCACAAAACTCATACTCACCATCTATATGGTTATAGGTGCTTACTTTTTATTTTTTCTATCTTATCAGGTGATTTTAGAAACCAGAATTGCATGATAAACTGTTTTATAAACAACCGCTTATTTTGATTACGTATGGACATGCTTTATCAGTATATGTATTGTGTGGCACTCATCAGAAACTCAAAGTCCTCGCAAACACACACCTTAGACCGTTAGTAGCATGGAGCACCTACCGTGGTTATCTTGGATAGTACTATTTGGGCCTAACAAGCCCCACTCATCGTGCCTGGGAGGCCAACCCGACTAGAGGTCGGAATGGGTGCAATATTGACCAACACACTTTGCCAGTGTCTTGTAATGGACATGGTGGGAGGCACAACAGTCAGCTTCGGTAGGAACCCACATATAATATATCTGTATTGACTAGCTATAAATCGATACTACATTGTAATGATATGTAATCCAGCAACATTACTTTAAACATTTTGATGCTTACATCTTATGAAAAAATGTGCTCTCACTAACCTTTGTGTTGACCCTTTTTACTCGCATGTATGTGCACGAGGAACCAGGATGCTAGGATGGAGTCCATGCATCAGTTTTAGTGTCTTAGGCCATTTGAGAACATTTAACATTTGTCTTTTTATGTAATGATAAATACTTAAATCGCTTCCGCAGTATTACTCTTTAGTGCTTTGAAAACTATTTTAACTTAAGCTTCCGAAACTTATATTTTCAACGTTGTATTGACAACTTAAACATTTACTTCCACACTCTAATTTTATAAAACTGTTTTTATCCAAGTATTTGGATGTACATATGAAACCAAACATGTAGGTCTCGCACATGTATGACCGGAACTATGATCCTGACAGTCATGTCGCGCCCTCGGGAAGGCTGAGGTGCCACATATCTGCTTGCTCCTGGCGCTACCCTCGGTGCGACCTGGCTAGCGGCCTGGTCGCGGCTCGATGAATGAAACGATGGTGGTGGCTTGCAGCAGCCACAAAACCACAATAGTGGTGGTATGGTCGATGGCCACAATGCGGAAGGGAGAAGAGAATTAGGGTTTTTGATTCTTTCAAATCTAGATCCACTAATTATGGGTGGTCAAAACCTTTATTTATTAAAATGGTATTTACACTTAAAACCCTTTTAAATATTACTTATTGAAACCTATAGTTATTAACATATTTAATTACTATAATATCCTTTTAACTAATTAACAATCAATTATTTAATATCTATTAAATAGTCAATGTTTAACTAAATTAAACATTACCCATTTAATCAATCCTACTATTATTATCTAACAATCTATCTATACTAATAAATAAAGGTTTCTAGGGACACATGACATGTTTCTAGAGCACCCCAACTTTATTTTCTCACCTCTCTCTCCTATTAAATTCATCTTATATTAATTATATCTTTTATACATTTTTAAATTAAAAAAGATTTTTGATACAACAAAAATATATTAATGTTAAAATACACACTTTTAAAAAAAACAAATTATTATAAATTTTAAAAAATGAAATGTTTGAAGAAAATAAACTTTGAAAAAATTAGGTATTTAAGAAATAATATAATTATTTTATTAATTAAAGTATTAAGTTATGAGAAATTCTAATTAAATTATTAAAAATCATCTTATAATTTATAAATTTTTATTAGTATTTATATATTATATCTCTTTATTTATCCCGTATAATATACGGGGTATTAATCTAGTTTATTAATAAATAACCTTTTAATAAAGTTCAAAATTTTATTTGTTTAATGAATTAATTATCTAAATAATTAATTCCTACCAAATTATTATTTCACAAATAATAATAGCCAACTCGATAAAACCGACAATTTGTGATCGTATATTATGTTTAACAATTAAACATAAAGTTGTTGCCTTCCAAAGTGTAACTCTTTGGATCATACATTTCATAGCGACGCTGAACTTTTCGTTAATCGAACACCCAATATCCAACAAATACAACTGCACCTTTTGGTGTATAATTTCTCATTTGTAACCAGCAAACTCATGCAGTTTGCTAAAGTCTTGTGCACTTTGCTGTGAGAGAAATATACATTGAACTTGAAGTATTTACTTGTGTAAACTTCTTTCTTTCTTTCAGCTAGTGTGTTCAAGTGTGATTGAGATCCTATTGATAGAGTATTCTGCACGTATCAACTTGTAAAGAGAAACAATGATTAAGTGTTGTGCATTTTCCAAAACGTGATCCAACACAAATATTAAAGAAATGGAATAAAGGCATTTGTCGAACCTACCATATTAAACTCTAGAAAATATAATATTCATTTTCTTTCTCTTATTTCACATTAAATTAAAACAATCATTATCTTATCATATTTCATGTAAAATTCATTTTATTTTTATTTTTATATTTATACATTCTAAAAGCTGGATTATATTTTATATATATTATTATTATGATTATTAATTATAAATTCCAGAATTTCACATTCTAGTGGATATTCCTATGACTTTTCAAAATCCGGCAAAAAAAGCTAACGGCCTTTGAAATTTCGGTGAGTTTTCCATCAAAAATTTGAAATTCTGGAAAAAAAATTGAAATTCTGGCTGGTATATATGTATATGTGTGTCTATAGAGCAAAATCCGATCCAGTTTATCATAACAGTTCTTTACTTAAGGGGTTGGAATCTTTCTCAATGGAGTTGAATCTACTAAGTTCTGAGAAGTTGGAGTAATCCCATGGTAATGCATAAGCCCTCGGTTATATATATAGGGGAAGGATCATAAGAAAACCACTCATTTACAAGAAAACCAAGAAAACTAGGGCATTTGAGTAATCTTACACATATTAATTTAGGTAATAAATTAGTTTTAATACAAATCCCTTAAATATCTCTTTCTCTCTTAAATATATCTCTCTCTCTTAGTCTCTTACTATTAATTAAAACATAGATTCATGGAAAATCAGAAGTTCAGAATCTTTTACGATTTCTTGCCAAAAAATCATAAATGTTTGTTTTCTGTCGTGCCTTTTTAATATATGCGTGTGTGCTTACGTATACGTAATCAAGTTAGATGTGCACTTACACTTGGTGTTTTTAATGTTTGCCTTTACACCAGGCATGATTACATATACGTAATCAAGTTACATATACGATTACATTATTCTGTTTTTGTTGATTACATACATGTAATAAGATCGTATATACACACACATGATGATAAACATGTGTTTGGTTTAATTATTGTATATCTTTTTTTTTGTTGTTACATAGATGTAATCAAATGATATGAGTTGTTTTTTTAATTATTTTGTTGTTTTTTGTTTGATTACATGTATGTAATCAAATAACATGTATGAAAACACACAACTAATTGTAATCATGTAAACTCAAAAATATTTAAATTAGTTACATATATGTAACTTTTGTTATATGTAACTTTGGTTCATGTATAATCGTAAACTAGATTCCTTGGTTACATATACGTAACCTGGGCGATTAATTGAAAAATTCAGATTTCGTAATTTGGTTTTTCTGAACAAAAAAATCTGGATTGTTAAATTTTATTTTTTTGATTGAAATATTCATTTTTTAATTATTTTTTTACATAAATTAAGAAAGAAGATATGTAATCCGATATTTTAGGAATTTAACTAATTTAAAGGAGAGAGAAATTAATTGTGTTGTCCATTATACCCTTTTACTATAAATAGTAAATCCCTTAATTAATGTTATTTGCAATCTTGCTTAAACGATCTCAACCATCGATTACAATAATCAATGGTAGATTAATAGTTTTCTTAGTTTTCTTCAAAAAGAGAGTTTTCTGTGGAGCCCTCCCCTATATATATATATATATATATATAGGGGATGGTTCCATTGTTAACCCTCCCTTATAGCGTTAACCCGTTAACCCTAGCGTTTTTTGCCCGAATCTTTGTTATTTATAAGCCCTCGGTTATATATATATATATAGGGGATGGTTCCATTGTTAACACTCCCTTATAGCGTTAACCCGTTAACCCTAGCGTTTTTTGCCCGAATCTTTGTTATTTTTTTGTCATGATTTTTATTATACATAAATAGGTGGGGTTTCTTTTTTGTGTTTTTGCTAATTCATCACCGTTTAGAAATTAAATTAAAGTGTAAGTATGTGTAAGTTTCTTACACTTACTTACATCAGATACGTGTAAGAAACTTACACTTACTTACATATATATAGGGAGAGGTTTCTTTTTTGTGTTTTTGCTATAGGGAGAGATTCAAATGTTAACCCTCCCTTATAGCGTTAACCCGGCATTTTTTTGCCCGAATCTTTCGTTACACTTAGTAAAATATATATGTGACACAATGTTACATATACATAAAAGAAGGTATTTTAAAGATATTCAAAATTACACATATGCAATATTTATACATGCAAAATTACACAACCTGGTTTCTAACTATTTAAGAACCAATACTGGTTTAGTTTACCGGTTTTTTGTGAATCTCTAGTTACACTTGTGTAAAATATATTTACACAATGTTACATATTTGTAAAAGAAATTATTTAAAATACATTCTATATTACGTTGTATGTAACATATATATAACGCTAGTAACACCAATGTTACATATATCTTATTTACCCTTTGGACTATCAATTACAAAACAATTATATTTTATTAATTTCTAACTTTTTAGAAGTACACTGATAATCTCATCCATTGATCAAGTCTCATCATAAACCCAAAATAAGCTTACAAAGTTTTCACAACTCACATGATTTTTCATTTTAATCATATATATATATATATATATATATATATATATATATATATATATATATATATATATATAGGATTTGGTTCAAATAACAACCCTGTGTAATTACGGTAACCCAGTGAACTTTGACAAGAAATGCCCGAATCTTTGGTTTTTTTTTTCATTGTCTTTATTATACATATTTAGGGATTGTAAGTAAGTGTAAGTAATTTACACTTACTATAACTTCTAAACGGTGATAAATTAGCAAAAACACAAAAAAGAAACCCCCTATTTATGTATAATAAAAACCATGAAAAAAAAAATAAAGATTCGGGCAAAAAACGCTAGGGTTAAGCGGTTAACGATATAAGGAAGGGTTAACATTTGATCCTTCCCCTATATATATATAGGGTATGATTAAAATGAAAACCATATCTCAATGAGAAAACCGCGAAAATCATGCAAAAATCACGTAAAAAGAACATATTTTTTTTGAATTTTTTTTACATGTTTGTAACACTATTGGACACATTTTTATAAAAAAAATCAAAAAACGCCGACTAAATATTTTTTTTAAAAAAAATTTATAAACCCACGTAAAACCTACATAACAAAACGTAAATTTTTTTTTTAGTTTTGTTACGTAGGTTTTACGTGGGTTTATAAAATATTTTTTTTTAAAATATTTGGTTGGCGCTTTTTTGATTTTTTTTTTATAAAAATGTGTCCAATAGTGTTATAAACCTGTAAAAAACAAAAAAAAACATTGTTTTTACATGATTTTTGCATGGTTTTCGCGGTTTTTTCATTGAGATGTGGTTTTCATTTTATCTTTTCCCTATATATATATATATATATATATATATATATATATATATATATATATATAATTTTTAAAATTTACATTAAAAATTAGGCTTTGGATTGTTTATGAATTAATCAGAGCTGATGTATTATATTAAACTGATGTTACATAAAAAAAAACTCAATTTTTATTAATTATCCTTTCTAAGATTTAGTGTTTACACTATGGCGTTATACTAACGTTACATAAAACATTGTTTGTTAACATAAGTTTTATAATTCTCATGACTTTATTTTCGACGGTAATACTTTTATATGTAATTGAAAAGATTTTATATGTTACATTTTTTTTAAATTTTAACCGATTTATCAATGTTTACATTGATGTTACATAATACATTTTTACTAACTTTTGATTTCAATTGTCAAAAATTTTCTTACACCCGTGACATATATTTTTAATTGAAATGTTTAAATCACATTACCTTTCTTTTAATCTTCATATCGTTTATGGTTTTCCTTACAAATGTGGCTTTGTTGGATCGGGTTGCTTAATCTAAACAATACTTCACAAGTATTTCTTTATACAATCTAACAGATGCGGAATGTTCTGTTAGAATAACCTCACAAGCACTCAAAATGACAAAGTAATAATCCTTGAACACTAATAGAAACACAAGAATAATTTCAAGCTCAAGGATATATTTCTCTCAAAGTCAGAAGTAAGTTTACATCATATACAATGGGAGGTTATATAGCCGAGGCTACAACCGTATACTCTTAGGAATACAAGTTGGGTATACTAGACAAGTACATAAAGTAAAGCTTATTCTAGTATGTTGAGTGTCTTAACAGGCTAAGACACTCAGTCATAATCATTATATTAATAGACATTGACTTTACAAAGAACTATTAAATACAAAAGATATTTAATGTTGTTGATCTTCAAGGCTTCAGATGATCTTTTGCATTTAATGCAGCATGGGAGAGGTAAGGCGCTTTATCTGACTCATTACATGTTGTCTTTGTCTTTACTCAGACCAGCATGTCTTGTGTCAGTACCTTTTGTACTATGAGAGTAATCTGCTACAGTCTTTGTTAGAGGATAAACCTCGGAAGTCTTTGTCTTCAGTGCATAAGAGGATTCCTCGGAAGCAGTTGTCTTATATAACCTTTGGCAGGAACCAGTTACCCTTCGGAAGCAATGCTGCTTCCGAAGAATCACTTCTTCCTTCCGAAGGTTTTTATTCAAAGAGGCTTCTATACTTAGACAAAATATGAAGTTTGGTGAGCATCAGCCTTTATTAGTCTTTACAGTCTCCCCCTAGGCTGATGCTACCAAAACTTCTAAGGAAGGAACCTTGGCTTCCATGTACCCCTCAGTACCTATGCCCTTTTTCTTATCAATCTGATGTCTGACCTCCCATCTGCTCCATTGTCAGGATTATTGAGAGGGAGCTTATCTAGATCAAAGATATAGGGTTTTGCCAACATTATCAGATGCACAAGATCCACCAGTTTTATTTCTCCATTGTAGTCAGTGAGGATGAATATCCTTTCTTGTGCATTGAAGCTCCAATTTACTAAGGGGATGTATGAGTGCTCATGCATTAGTCTACGGATATCCCTCATATCTTCTCGAGATTGTGTAGTTTTAGGAGCTGCTTCTGGTGTGACTTCAGGTACTGAGAGGGATGCATCAGGCTCAGAGTCGAAGGAGACAGTTTTTGTTTTCTTTTTCCTTCTAGCTATGCTCTTTCTTCTTATGAATCTTGGTTTGTCTTGAGCAGTGGCCTGACTCCTCAGAACTCTGGTCTGTTGGGCTTCCACAGTTGATTCTACTGCTGCACCTGTTGTTGCAGTAGGCTGTGACCCAATATCCTCAGCACTTGAGGGTTTTGTTCTCCTCTCATCAGCCTGTAAATGTCTCTCAGGATCAGGGTTTGGTGTTGATTGTTTCCTTTTAGTTTGCTTACTCTTTTTGATCTTGATCACTGAAGAGATTGGCATGTTATCCATTGATGGACTTGATGGAGGAGATATTTGTTCTTCCTTAGGGTTTAGGGGGAACATTTTGGGAAACATGGCTTTGGTAGCTTCCCCACACATAACTTCTTCTCCCTCTCTGATTCCTATACCAGAGAGGGGAAATTCTATTCTTGCTCCTCCCCCTAAACCTAAGCCTCTCATTAGGCTTTCCTTTCTTGCCCTTATCTGTTCAATTGAAGGTAACTCACCTCTGGCAACTTTAGCTTTTATATCTCTGATATGCATATCCATGGTTGAGTTCTTCATTGGGCCTAGCTGCCGAGCATGGAATCCATACTCCAGAAGAAAGGCTTTGCACGTGTCTCTGTAAGCCTTGTTCTTCTGAGTCTTTGTTAGAGCAATCTGGACTTTGGATGCAGCAGCTTCCTGTTCCTGCTGCTGCATTTTGTCCAGCTCGGCAGCCATTCTAGGTACCGACCAGTTAAGGACTTCATCAAAGTCATAGCCTCTCTCTTCGAGCAAAGCGGAGAGTCTAGCTCGCTCTTCATCTAGAGAGGTATTTGGCCGGCCCTTTATTTTCTTTGGTCTTCTCTCCTCCAATTGTGCTTCCTCCTCTGGGGTAAGCTTTCTTTTTCCTTTGTCATCAACTGTTACATTTACCCCAGAGGAGATTTCTCCTGTAGCCTCACCAATTGGTTCATCGGCAGATAGCTCCTCTGTGGAGGAGTCATCAATAATGACTGGGCCTTTGGAAACAGCTGCAGCTTCGGAATTAACCTCAGCATTCACTGTCTCCTCCAGTTGACCAATCACCTTGGATGATTCCTTATTAGTTTCCACAAAGGGCTCAGGAGAGGAGGAGAGATCTTCAGCCGCTTCTGTCCCAGAAGGGGACACAGGTTCCATGGATATTTGTTCTTCTTGTATTGCTTCTTCCATGGTAACCTGAGCTGCAGTCTCAGAAGGAGACTTAGTCCCAGAAGGGGACTGAGGTTCCACAGAGACATTTGATATTTGCTTTTCAGTCTCTGTGGCAACCTCCCTTGTATCCTCAGAAGAAGAAGAAGAGGAAGTAGAAGAAGACTCTTGAAAATAAGTACCCAAGAAGTCATCCCATTCAGCAGTCAAAGTGACTATGGATGGATTAACTTCCTGTGCACCCTCCTCTTCTATTGCTTCTGATCCTGACCCTGCAGTTGGTACATTCTCCCCCTTTTTGGTAGCATCAGGGGAGGTGAAAGTGGAAGTAGCAGGATCAGGATGAAAAGGATGTAGAATAACAGGTGGACGCCTCCTGAGATCCAGAATGGTTGCTTCTTTGGTCTGGATCTCAAACCGCAGGGTAGCCACCTCAGCTTCTAAATGAGCTACCCTGGCTTGGAGGGAAGTTATTGTAGCCGTCAATTCCTGTGTGGGTGTGCCCTCTTCTACCGGAGTAGAATCATGGGGCGATGGAGTACTGAGCCGAGCTCCTGCACCTCCACCACCAGATGTGGTTTCTTGGCACCCTGGATTCCCTACATTGAGAAGAACCTCAAAGAAGTCCTCCCCAACATAGGTTGCCGCAGGTGAGGTCCTAGTGCCTGTACCACTGTCCTGTGGATCTTGATTAAGATCAACAGTAGTGGCAGCCTCACCTGCATTGACTCCTTCAGAACTACTGGGGCCAACCACTGATATAATAGGCTCTGGGTCAGGAAACCTTGCCTGTAACTGTGTCACCACTCTCATTAAAGTTTGGGTAGTGGGAGAGAGTGGTTCCTCCACAGGTATGGCAGAAGTTCCAAGAGCCGGGGTAATAGTATGGGAGGGGGGCATATCTGGGTGATAAGAACCTGGAGACCTGGGAGACAGTCTCTGATCTAAGGGAGTTGCTTCATGAGAAGCAGACTCAACTATGGGTGTATCCCTTTGAATATTCTCAGTTATGTATTGTGACATATGCTGAGGGCTTGCAGGCTGGTTAAGGGCAGCCACATGCTCCAGAGGAAGAACCTGTGGATAAACAAGGGGTGTGGCTTTCACCTTAGGTAGAACTGTGCCCTGAGCAGTCCTTTTAACCTTTTTCTTTTTGGGTTCGGAAGAAGGAGCCTGAACAACTGTAGAGAGTTGCACAGGGTTTCGTTTGCGTTTGTAAGTGATTTTTATGGGGTGAGGAACAGAAGTGGAAGGTGTGGGTTCAGCATCTGTGGGGTTAACAGAGCTGTCACCTTCTGGAGTATGGGACACCATAGAGGGAAGAAGGGGAGTGAAGTTCCCAGAGAACTGGGCACCCTTCTTCTTAAGTTGTACAAAAACCTTGGACGAGACCAAGGGCATTTTATATGTATTCCCAGTTAGAGAGAGGAAAGTGCCCAATTCCTCATTGAAAATCTGTTGCAAAAACTTGGGATACATACAAAATTTCTTTGGTGACGAAATATTGTCAACCAAATTATTGAAAATAAAAGCAGAAAAATTAAACAGTTTGTTAGAGATCAAACCATGAATAGCCGAAGCTAAGTCAGATGGTATTTGATCCCAACCACCAGCTTTATTGGAAAGACAGTGTAGGAACAAATGTATGAGGTACTTGTAATTATAGGACACTCTACCCTTCAAATAGGTTGTTGAAGGGAGAGGACCTTCGTACCCCATCGACTGAAATGTCGATGCTACCTCATCCTTTGTGAATGAGACCTTTCCACCGGCATCATTTAGTTTGAGATGCCGACAGATGGTCTCCACAGAAATAGCAATAGGATGAGCATCAATGGTGGCTACAAGAGACCGACCATTGGGAGACGAAGAAACAGAACAAGATGCCCAAAACTGTTGGTGATGAGATTCATACACCAAGGGCTGAACGATTAGTGCAAAGAAATACCTGCTCCTTTGAAGAAAGGAGATTATTGGGGCGAAGTCAGCATCATGTTCCGCTGATAACTCCGCAGGTACGTTGTGAGCAGGTTTGAAAGCAAGAAGATCCATGGTAGTTTGTGATTTTAGGGCACGATTTGGGAGATCAAAGAAAAGAAGAGTTCAAAGTGAAACGGTTTGTGAGAATTTGAATGAGCGGGAGACCTTTATATACCTTCGGATTTCAGCATTAAATATAGAGACACATTAAATTTTGAAATCCGGATGTCAGAAAAAGGTCTTCCGATGACAGCTGGTTTCATAATAAATGTAGGAATTTTCATTAAGTTCAGAATTGCTTCCGAAGATGTGGCTTTCGAAAGGAGTGAATTAGACCAAAAAGTGTTCTGAGGAGTTTTACTTCCGAAGAATAAGATTTATACTATCGGAAGCACTGCTTCTGAGAGATCAGAAGCAATAATTTAGAAGTATAAATTTAATACATCGGAAGCAAGTGCTTCTGAAATGTTAGATAATTCATCAGGTAGAATGTTCTTTGGAAGACACCTTCTTCTGAAGAGTACCTTGAGAAGCCTAAGCTTCCGAGGATAATGTATCGGAAGAGTATTACCTCAGAAGTTAATTTAGCTTCTGAAGTGTGAGATCTTCCGACTAAGGAAGAAATAATGCTTCCGAAGACTTAACCTATCTTTTACTGAGTAGTTACTCATCGGAAGATAATTTAAGTTTATCTTCCAAAGACTTATATATTCCTTGTCAGTTAATTTATTCAAAGTTAAGCATCCCAATGGATGTTATTAAGTACCTGAATCTTCCTTCATCAAATGCCTTGGTGAAGAGATCTGCCAAAGTGTTCTGAATCAACTTTGACCAAATGAATCAACTTCTTTTCTGCACAATCTCTAATAAAATGGTATCTGATGTCAATGTGCTTGGTCTTGGAATGCTTGACAGGATTATTGGTGATGGAGATTGCACTGGAATTATCTATCTGAATAGGAGTATTGAACAGATCTACTCCAAAATCCTTCATCTGATTCTGAATCTAGATGACTTGTGCACAGCAGCTAGAAGCAGCTATGTATTCAGCCTCTGCAGTAGAAGTAGAAACACATGACTGTTTCTTGCATTGCCAAGACACAATTCTGGATCCAAGAAATTGGCATCCTCCTGATGTGGATTTCTTGCTGATGTTGCACCCTCCATAATCACTGTCAGTGTAGGCCATGAACTGAAAGTCTTCATTTCTAGGATACCATAATCCTAGACTTGATGCTCCTTTGAGGTATCTAAAGATTCTTTTCACAGCTAGCATGTGTGAGACTTTGGGATTGGCCTGAAATCTTGCACATACACAAGTTGCAAACATGATATCTGGCCTGCTTGCTGTGAGATACATCAAAGAGCCTATCATTGCTCTGTACTGGTGCTGATCAACATCCTCCCCCTCAAGATCAGGGCTAAGAGATGTTGTTTTGGACATAGGAGTTCCCAGAGCTTTGCAATCAGAAAGCTTGAATCTTTCAAGAATGTCCTTGACATATTTCGATTGACTAATGAAAATCCCTGTAGGAGTTTGTTTCACCTGTAATCCAAGAAAGAAGGTGAGTTCTCCCATTGAACTCATCTCAAATTTGGATTTCATTAGAGATTCAAATTCCTTGCAGAGAGATTCATTAGTAGAACCAAAGATAATGTCATCAACATAGATTTGAACTAGCATGATGTGTTGATTAGACTTCTTGAAAAAGAGAGTTTTATCAATTGTTCCTCTCTTGAATTTGTTTGCCAACAGAAAAGAAGATAAAGTTTCATACCATTTTCTGGGAGCTTGGTGCAACCCATAAAGAGCCTTATCAAGCTTACAGACATGATCAGGAAACTTTGGATCTTCAAATCCTGGAGGTTGACACACATATACTTCTTCATCAATTTTTCCATAAAGGAAGGCACTCTTAACATCCATCTGAAACACTTTGAAATCTTTTGCAGCTGCAAATGCCAAAAATATTCTGATAGCTTCAATTCTGGCAACCGGTGCAAAGACCTCATCATAGTCAATGCCTTCCTCTTGAGTGTATCCCTGAACAACCAATCTTGCTTTGTTCTTGATGACAACACCTTTGTCATCCTTCTTGTTTCTGAACACCCATTTGGTTCCAATGGCATACTTTCCCTTAGGCAAAGGGCAAGTCTTCCAAACTCCTTGTCTTTGAAACTGAAGAAGCTCCTCTTGCATAGCTTCTACCCAACTGTTATCTTTTAATGCCTCTGCAACCTTCTTAGGTTCTATTTGGGATAGAAAACAGGAGAACAAGCAAACATTTGCTTCATGCATAGATCTTCTAGTTCTTACACCTTCTTCTACATTGCCAATGATGTTCTCAACTGGATGAGTGTTGTGAATTCGAGTTCTTGGAATCACATCCAGTTGAGAAGCTTCATCCATGTTGAGTGACTCAAGGTTAGGCAATACTACCTCAAGCTGGATCTATGGCAGATCTTTTGGATTCTGAATTTGGACTGTGGAAGGTTGGTTTTCTCTGGGAATGATGATCTGCTGAGTATTTGCCTCTGCTGAAGGGCTTCCTACTTCTTCTAGATGTTGTAACTCAGAAGTAGATTCAATTGATGGACCTGCCTGAGACATAATTACTGTTTCAGATTGTGACATACTATTTTGTGCTGAAGTGGATTCTGCCAAGATTTGTCTTGAAGCTATTGGCAGTTCAACACGAAAGTCATCTTCTCTTGAGCCTTTGGAGGTGTCTGTGGTAGCTGACTGTGAAACTGGAACATACTCTTTCACCAGATTAAATGCAGATGTAAAACTATCAAGATCAAACAACCAATCAGGGCCTGTTCCAGGTTTATTGAGAGTATGTTCATTGAACTGAACATTTGCAGACTCTTCAATAACTCTGGAAGCTTTGATGTATACTCTATAAGCCTTAGCATTTGAAGAGTACCCAACAAAGTAACCCTCTGCTGATTTCTCAGCAAACTTGGCTAAGTAATCTTTAGTATTCAAGATGGTGCATTGACATCCAAATGGTTTGAGAAATCCAATGAATGGCTTTCTCTTATGCCAAATTTCATAAGGAGTCATACCATGTGACTTAACTACCAATATTCTGTTTTGGACATAACAGGCAGTGTTGACTGCTTCTGCCCAAAAAGTTATTGGGAGTTTGGCATCTGACAGCATGGTCCTTGCAGCCTCAATTAGTGTCCTATTCCTTCTCTCAGCAACACCGTTTTGTTGTGGAGTCCTAGGAGCACTAAATTGTCTTGTGATACCCTTAGATTCACAAAAAGAATTTAAAATCTGATTCTTGAATTCTGTTCCCTGATCTGACCTGATTATTTTTACATGATGATCAATTTCATTCTCCACCCTAAGTATAAATGACTTTAGGATCTCAGCAGTTTCATTCTTGGTATTCAAGAAAAATACCCAGGTATACCGATAGAAATCATCAGTGATTACCAAACAATATGACTTTCTACCAAGACTTTTAACACTTGTGGGACCAAACAAGTCCATGTGCAGTAAATGCAGGACTGTTGTAATTGAATTTATCTCTTTGGCATGATGAGATGACTTATGTTGCTTACCCTTTAAGCATGCAACACATTTATCAACACAAATAAATTCCTATGTTGGTAAACTAGCTACTAAGTTATTTCTGACAAGTTTATTCATATTTTTGAGGTTTACATGACAAAGTCTTCTGTGCCAAAGAGATGATTCATCAAGTGAAGCTTTTGAGACAAAGCAGCTTATATTACTAAGAGGTGCAGCTGTGCTCATATCTAGCATATACATGTTATTTCTTCTAGGAGCTCTGAGTAGAATTTGATCATTTGGTATCACAAATCCTGGTTTCAGGACAATGCATTCATGCTAAGTAAACAACATGTTGTGCTTTTGATCACACACCTGTGATACACTTAGTAAATTGTAGTTAAGTTCTTTTACAAAATGCACTTTCTCAAAGCTTACCTTACCATTTGTGATTGTGCCCCTACCTGTTATGTAACCTCATACTGGATCACTTCCAAAAGCAACAGATCCTCCAAAGAATGGTTCATATTTGTGCAAGAGGGTCTTGTTGCCTGTCATGTGCCTGGAGCAGCCACTGTCAACTATCCACAAGTTGCCTTTTGATTCCTGCTGTCGATTCCTGCTGTCCCTGCACATGACCAGAAATGAGTTAGTTTCTGATTGGAACCCAAGCCCATGTGGTCTTGGGTTTGCCATTTGCATCATTGTAAGTAAATTTCTTTGATATCATCTTAGATGGGACAGATGATGTGCTTGCTTCTGATGGGAGTGATGCCTTATCAGTTGATTCCTTCTTCTTCCATACTTGTTTTGCCTTTTGAGTTGTCGGAAGACTTGGTTTCTTTTGATAGTCATCGAAAGCTACTTTTCTTTTTCCTTCCGATGGTCTTCTTCCGAAGAAAAATGATTTCTTTTGTTTGTTGAAAGCATTCCTTTGATGAGCTTCCGAGGTTCCTTTTCTATCGGAAGCTTCCTTTTTCTTTGCTTCCGATGCTTTCTTTTCAAAAGCCCTTTTATTTTGTTTCTTCCTATTATCGGAGGTACTTGCTTCCGACACCCTCTTGACTGAATTTCTTCTCTGTTCTTCCGAAGAAGTAGATGACTGACTCCAACTATTCTTTCTTCCTCTTCCCTGTAATTTTGAGAAAATTCTGCTTCTTGGATTATAGAAGCAATCAGCAGCAAAATGATTCTTTTCACCGCACATCAGGCATAGAGTTTGACTGTTGGGAGAGTGTTGCTGCTGATTCCTTTTAACGAAGTCTGAGCTTTGATCCTCAGAGAGTGATGATTTGGTTGTTCCAACATACTTGTTAGTCTTAGACTTTGCCTGTTTCCCTGGAGAATTGATCTTTCTCTCCATTGATCTACCTCTTTTTGACTTGTCAGATGGGCAAGTCACATACTCATCTGAGGAGATATTTTCTGTGGTTTTAGCTTTGATAAAAACTGTTGAATGTTTCTTAGTTTTCTTATTTTGTTTCTTAATTTTCAAAGCTTGTTTTTCTTTTACTGATTTAATATGAATATCATCCTCATCTGAGCATGTTGAGGTACTTGGATTAGAGAGATTATCCGTTTGAACCACCTTGTGTATATCCAATTCCTCATTGTACACAAGGTCAACTAGTGGTTTACACCTAACATCTGCTATGGAAGTATAAGCAGATGGAGGTTCTACTCTGTTATATCCCAAACCAGCCCCATGTTTATTCACTAGTTCAGTTGTGCTGCTCATCCCAAAAAGTTTTTCATATTTTTCACCTTGGCTTAGAAATTTGTCTCTGTAAGACTCAGCCAATACAAGTTCAGTCTTGGCAGTGGTTAGTCTTTCTAAAAGATTTTTAATTTGACACTGTTTGTTAGTATCTTCATGTTTTAAACTTGAAATAGTCTTTTCCATTTCTTCAATCTTTTCTTTGTAATTTCTTTCAACCTCAAAGAAATTTGCCTTGACAACTTGTAAAGACTCAAGCTCGTTACAGAGTTGAGAATTTATTTTTTTATAAATAGTTAATGTTTCTAAGCATTCAGGTGAGCACATGTTATCAGTTACCTTGCTTGAGGAAGGTGAGTCATTTGCCATCAAAGCACTGTTGGAGATGGAAGAATCCTCAGCTTGAAAGCTCCAATCTGAAAGTCTTGTTCTGCAATGTTTGCATTGTTTGTTGAGCTTGATGGTTTTTGTTGTGATTGCCCAGACGGTGTTGGCTGTGTTCCTGTGGTCTTGCATTCCCTGGCGAAGTGGCCCAATTGTTGACAGTTGAAGCATTTAAGCTTGGACTTGTCAAGACCAAATCCAGTTTTCATATTGTGTTTTTTAAACTGCCTTCCAGTTCTCTGATAGAACTTCTTTGCTCGATAGGAAATCATGGCCATCTGGTAATTTATGTCCATTTCTTCTAAGTCATCTGCAGGAATACCATCTAAATCTTCTTGACACAGTTGGAAGTAGTTGGTTTCTTCAGCCATAAAAGCTCCTTGCCCAGATGTTGGTAGTGAAGTTGGGTTTGAGAGATGATTTGGGTGTGAGTTTGATGGAGTTAAGGTTTCAGGAAGTGTGACATTGGGTATGGATGTAGGATGATAGATGGGTTGGAAGCTTTGATATGGAGGATTGTTGATGGGAGAATAAAGAGCGGCTGAACCAGATGGTAAATGGGAGACTTTAGATTCTTGAGCATCTAGTTCCATCTGATAGGCACTGAGAATACCAAACAACTCGCCCAGAGTTAGAGTCTTCAGGTTTTCTGTTCTTCTTATAGTAACAGAATATATGTTCCATGCCTTTGGAAGGGATCTCAGAAATTTTCTGAGTACATCTTGATTATCCAGAATCACGCTTGCAGTTGTCAATTCATCTACAAGTTGGACATACCTTAGATACTGAGATGACATATTCTCATTGTTTTGTTGACAAAAATTCTCAAACTTTTGTTTCAGCATATCTTTCTTGTTTTCTTTGACATCATCTGAACCTTCATACATCTGCTTTAAGGAGTTCCACAGTTCTTGAGCAGACTTGCATTTCTTGAATGCATGTATAATGGAGTTCGGTATTGACATCTAAATGAGCCAAAGAGCTTTAGAATCAACTTCCATCTTCTTGTAATCTTCGTCTGAGTACATAGATGGATCTTTTGGTACTGCAGCAACTCCAGCACCAGCAGCAGCAACTGTAGGAATGTAGGGACCTTCAAGAACAGACTTCCAAAGTTTGAAGTCTTGGTTCCTGATGAACCCTTCCATTCTGACTTTCCAGATATCGAAGTCTTCAGGTGTGAACATTGGCGGCTTGTTGAGAGTGCCATTTTCTGTATCATGTTTGTTTAGAGCAGCCATCTTAGACAGACACAGAAATTATGAGTGTTAAAACGATGAGATTTTATAAGAAATAGAATTGGTAACTTGATGATGATTAGTCAGTCAAGTTCAAGAGCCAAGGCTCTGATACCACTTGTTGGATCGGGTTGCTTAATCTAAACAACACTTCACAAGTATTTCTTTATACAATCTAACAGATGCGGAATGTTCTGTTAGAAAAACCTCACAAGCACTCAAAATGACAAAGTAATAATCCTTGAACACTAATAGAAACACAAGAATAATTTCAAGCTCAAGGATATATTTCTCTCAAAGTCAGAAGTAAGTTTACATCATATACAATGGGAGGTTATATAGCCGAGGCTACAACCGTATACTCTTAGGAATACAAGTTGGGTATACTAGACAAGTACATAAAGTAAAGCTTATTCTAGTATGTTGAGTGTCTTAACAGGCTAAGACACTCAGTCATAATCATTATATTAATAGACATTGACTTTACAAAGAACTATTAAATACAAAAGACATTTAATGTTGTTGATCTTCAAGGCTTCAGATGATCTTTTGCATTTAATGCAGCATGGGAGAGGTAAGGCGCTTTATCTGACTCATTACATGTTGTCTTTGTCTTTACTCAGACCAGCATGTCTTGTGTCAGTACCTTTTGTACTATGAGAGTAATCTGCTACAGTCTTTGTTAGAGGATAAACCTCGAAAGTCTTTGTCTTCAGTGCATAAGAGGATTCCTCGGAAGCAGTTGTCTTATATAACCTTTGGCAGGAACCAGTTACCCTTCGGAAGCAATGCTGCTTCCGAAGAATCACTTCTTCCTTCCGAAGGTTTTTATTCAAAGAGGCTTCTATACTTAGACAAAATATGAAGTTTGGTGAGCATCAGCCTTTATTAGTCTTTACAGGCTTATATTGTTGCAGGTTTTTTTTTGAATGATATATATCATGTCTTCCAAATTGAAACGTGCTACATTATTTATATTGTGTTGTTTCTTACATTAAAAACTCTAAAAACGAAGATTGATAATCTTTAGTTACACTTTGTAAAACATATATGTGACACAATGTTACATATACATAAAATTAAGAAAGTATTTTAAAGATATTCAAAATTACACATATGCAATATTTATACATGCAAAATTACACAACCAGGTTTCTAACTATTTAAGAACCAATACTGGTTTAGTTTACCGGTTTTTTGTGAATCTCTAGTTACACTTGTGTAAAATATATTTACACAATGTTACATATTTGTAAAAGAAATTATTTAAAAGACATTCTATATTACTTTGTATGTAACATATATATAACGCTAGTAACACCAATGTTACATATATCTAATTTACCCTTTGGACTATCAATTACAAAACAATTATATTTTATTAATTTCTAACTTTTTAGAAGTACATTGATAATCTCATCCATTGATCAAGTCTCATCATAAACCCAAAATAAGCTTACAAAGTTTTCACAACTCACATGATTTTTCATTTTAATCATATATATATATATATATAGGGAGAGGTTCAAATGTTAACCCTCTCTTATAGCGTTAACCGCTTAACCCTAGCGTTTTTTGCCCGAATCCTAAATTTTTTTTTCATGGTTTTTATTATGTAAAAATAGGGGGGGTTTCTTTTTTGTGTTTTTGCTAATTCATCACCGTTTAGAAGTTATTGTAAGTGTAAGTTACTTACACTTACTTACATTTACTGCATCAGATACGGAAATGTAAGTAAGTGTAAGTAACTTACAATTACAATAACTTCTAAACGGTGATGAATTAGCAAAAAAAAAACCCCCCTTTTTTGCAAAATAAAAACCATGAAAAAAAAATTTAAGATTCGGGCAAAAAACGCTAGGGTTAAGCGGTTAACGCTATAAGGGAGGGTTAACAAAGGAACCATCCCCTATATATATAGGGAGAGGTTCAAATGTTAACCCTCCCTTATAGCGTTAACCGCTTAACCCTAGCGTTTTTTGCCCGAATCTTAAAATTTTTTTTTTCATGGTTTTTATTATGTAAAAATAGGGGGGGTTTCTTTTTTGTGTTTTTGCTAATTCATCACCGTTTAGAAGTTATTGTAAGTGTAAGTTACTTACACTTACTTACATTTACTGCATCAGATACGGTTTTGTAAGTAAGTGTAAGTAACTTACACTTACAATAACTTCTAAACGGTGATGAATTAGCAAAAACACAAAAAAGAAACCCCCCTTATTTTTGCAAAATAAAAACCATGAAAAAAAAAATTTAAGATTCGGGCAAAAAACGCTAGGGTTAAGCGGTTAACGCTATAAGGGAGGGTTAACAATGGAACCTTCCCCTATATATATATATATATATATATATATATATATATATATATATATACTTATTACCCTATATTGCCCGAATCTTTGTTTTCTTTTTTTCATGGTTTTTGTTATACATAAATAGGGGGTTTCTTTTTTGTATTTTTGCTAATTCATCACCGTTTAGAAATTATTTACAACCGTAAGTAAGTGTAAGTTACTTACATTACACTTACTGTTTCAATTTGCATTGCGAATTAGCCAAAACACAAAAAAGAAACCCCCTAAATATGTATAATAAAGACCATGAAAAAAAACCCAAAGATTCGGGCATTTCTTGTCAAAGTTCACTGGGTTACCGTAATTACTGTGGGTTACCAACGGAACCTTCTCCTATATATATATATATATATAGGGATTGAATCCTATGAAAACCCAATCTTAGAGAGAAAACCCTTAAACCCTATATGAGCCATTGATTTGGAATCTTGAAAATAAATATGTGGTCCACATTTAACATGAATAAAAAATTGGGTTTTGAATAAACGTACAAATCATTTTTAATGTGGGTTAATGTGGACCACATATTTATTTTCAAGATTCCAAATCAATGGCTCACATAGGGTTTAAGGGTTTTCTTTCTAAGATTGAGTTTTCATTGGATTCAATTCCTATATATATAGGGAGAGGATCAAATGTTAACCCTCCCTTATATCGTTAACCCGTTAACCTTGGCAAACAATGCCCGAATCTTAAAAAAAAAATTTCATGGCCTTTATTATACATAAATAAGGGGGTTTCTTTTTTGTTTTTTTCTAATTCATCGCCGTTTAGAATTTAAAACAATTGTAAGTTTGAGTTACACTATCCGATGTAAGCAGTGTAACGCAAACTTACACTTAGTTACACTTGATTTAAATTTGATTTAAATTCTAAACGGTGATGAATTAGAAAAAACACAAAAAAGAAACCTCCTCTATTTATGTATAATAAAGGGCATGAAAATTTTTTTCAAAGATTCGGGCATTTTTTGCTAAGGTTAACGGGTTAACGCTATAAGGGAGGGTTAACAACGGAACCATCCCCTATATATATGTGTGTGTATAATATGGGATGGAAGTGTACATAACCAATAAATGTTTAATAACCCGAAATAAACCGTCAAGATCAAGTCAAATATTCGAATTTTTTTTAACATCATTGTTAACATATTTAGAACACTTTTTTATTTTTTGAGTTTGCGGAAATTAATCACCGTTCGAGAGTTAACATCGTTGTAAACTCTGGAACGATGATGAATTTACAAAACTCATAAAGTAAGAAATTGTTCTAAATGTGTTTATAATGATGTTAAAAAAAGATTCAAAGATTTGGCTTAATCTTGACATGCTATTTCGGGTTATTGCACATTTAGGGAAATGATAAAAATATACCCACTAAATATGCAATAACCCAAAATAACCTGTCAGGATCAAGCCAAATATTTGATTTTATTAACTTCATTGTAAACACATTTAAGATACTTTCTTATTTTTATGAATTTGCGTAATTTATCATCGTTTGAAACGGATTATTTTTGAGTAATGTTTCAAGTCATGTCAAGAATTATCCGCGATATATCTACTGGCAGCTAGATGATACGGATATTGATTTAAAGGGGGTTCTGGTAGTTAAATCCTAAAGTTGGCCTATATGAAGTTTAGTAAACTAATTAAAACGTAGTCAACGGTCCTAACTAAAGTTAATTTAATACAACGCTTATAATAAGATGTTTTATATAATTAGAGAATCTTTATAATACAAAGGGTGTTTTACGTGCAAAATGTAAGAAGTATACGTGATAATTCATGTCAAACATTAAATCACACATATAAGAAGTTATCACGCATAAATCATCTGGATTATAATTCCATTGTGCGTGATAATTACGCGTCTGCATGATAAAACTAAGAGTTAACTTTACTATTATTATACCTGACAATTTTACAATCTTGACACATAATAAATTGATTGAAATTGGTAAACAATTATTGCATTTTAGGTTGAAATGAACAACATTATGACATAGTATGGGTTGAAATAGGTAACTTTTTAACACAAAACGGGTCAAGATGGGCAATCTAAAAACCATGTTAATATAATGGATTTCAATGGATAAAAATGATCAATAATATATTTAATGAAAACTCATTAAAAATTATTCAAATAAATTATTTGTTTAGTTATAAATCATTTTAACTTGAGCGAAACTGATTTTTTTAAAACGACTCATTTAAACCCAAACGAATTTTGCTTAAAACTCGCCTTGACCCGCACCTGCTCTGACCTGTTACCCAACCCAACCAAACCCGCCCATTTTACCAGACGTAACTATTATTGTATCACGTGGACTCCTATATTTCACACAATGGCCTTTGTATTCATATTGACCTACTCCAACTAGCATCTCGAATTCACTATAAATACATGCACTTTATACAAGGTTGGATGCGCACATCACTAGCAATATTCACCAGCTGTTAAGGTATAAATCTTCAGATCCAACTGCAATTATTCTTCATGAGCTCGTACGTGGTGTTGATTTGAAATTAATGTTGCTTCCCATCTTGTATACTTGCAGACCTGTAGATACCATAACGTGAATATCGGCCGTACGGACGGAAAGTGAGACAGAGATGAGTCGTCGTCCACAAATATTTGGTCGTCGTCCACAAATATTTGGTAATATATACTTCTTTATGTACATTGGGAAAAAATCATGCTTCGTATAGAAATTAAGCAACAAATGCGTAATCTAAGAATATAACCATTTGTATATAATAATAGACTCGGTTATAAAAAATCACAATCTACCATCTAGGGATATGAATTGTGATCACGGATTAAGATCCATACTGGTACGTAATCACAGCTAGGCGACGACAAAAATTAAAAAAACAAATAAATATTATACTAAAATAATGGATTACAAAATTCTTTATTATTGACTTAATTTTCTAAAAAAAAAAACAATAAATTGTATAAATTTTATTTGCTTTTAGAAAAGTTGATGAACTTGATTTAACCTAAAAAACTAAATAATGTTGGCTATTCTTTTTATGTTTCTCAAGCTTAACCAATAAATTTGTTTGATTTTAGTGCAAAATTCACGTTTGATCTTTGTTTTTTTAATATTACTATTAAATATTATAATACTTTCTTTTTTACATGTATGTGTAAATTTGCCACTATATAGGTCGGATCTGCATCAAATAATAACCGACTCTTATTGTGTTAGGCCGTATAAATACGCCAACATGAATCAAAATCTTTAATTTTTTAATATAATTATTACGCATGTTCAACACTTTTTTTCTTTTATATGTGTGTATATTTATAATCGTTTAAGATTTAAATGAAGTCTAATTTGCATTGTACCGAAAACCACAAATTCTAGTGATGTAACAAAAACTTACATTGATTTAAAATGTTAAACAGCGGTGAATTTTCATATACGTATAAAGATGAAAGTGCTGCATGTGTATAATAATAATATTAGAAAACAAAGATACAAATTAATATTGCCATAGTTACATGAGCTAGTACACTAAGAATGTTTTATTAACGTATATTCACCTATATATTAGGATACCCTAAAAACTACAAAGTTAATTAAATGAGTGAAGGGTACGTGTTTCTATATATAAGTTACTAGCGTAGAAAACCCGTGTAATACACGGGTTAAACAATTGAAATAATATAATTTAATAATATCAAAAAATAATAAATATTTAATAATTATGAACTTATATTTTTAAATAAGATATAAATGAAATATTTTTAGGAGTCTATTAACTTTTACTATATTTAAAAATTACTAGTATAAGAAAATTTATATATTTTATTATTTTGTAATATAATTTAATTATTATAGTTATTAATATTTATTGGGAGAGAGAGGCGGGAAATTTGTTTTCATATATTACCAAAACACGTGTCTTCTAATAATATTTATTTATTAGAGTAGGTAGATTTTTGTTGACTTTTTCCAAGTTTTCGATTATTTTTTTAATTATCAACAACTTTTTCTATGAAATTAATTTTTAAAAACGAATAATATGGTAAAATCAAGATTTTTTTGTTTTAGATTGAGTAATAAATTCAATATTTTTTTAAAAAAATTAAAGGTAAAAATAATGTTGCTTTTTAATAAAACAACACGTTTTTATGTTGTTTTCTATTAAAACAAGTTCTATGCAGTTTTTTCATGATGTATCACATTATGAGTAGTTTATGATAACAGTAATACATTTATATGTTGTATATGTTATAATGTAACAAAAGCAACAAGTGTATACATTGTTAGAAGCTAAGTCAGCACAATCTGATTTTCCTTTAGCTACCCACGTAAAATCTAACTAGGGAGGTTACCCACTCACTCATCTCTAGATTGTTGTCACTTGAGTCAGTTTAGCTGCGAAGTTCTATTCATATTCAATAGGGGTGTTCATTTTTTGATATCTGAAAATCTCATATAGTGATTTTCAATATCCGAATCGGATATTCTCAGAAATTTCGGATTCAAATATCCAAAGTCAGAAAAAAAATGAAAAATTTAGGATATCTGAAATCAGAAAAAAATTTAAAAATTTTAAAAAATTAATATTTTGGATATCCGAATATCTGAATATCCAAAAATTATCTGAAATTTCCACATACAATTTGAAATATCCAATAAATATATGAAAAATTATGTGGAAATATGAAAAATTATAAAAAAAATACTATTTCAGATATCTGATATCCGAACTATTTGAAAACTTTCAAAATATGTATCCGAATCTGAATCCTAATTTCCGGATATCCGAACTTCTAGATATCCGATTTTTTAGGATATTTTTTATTCGGATTTTTTTCGCACCCCTACAATTTACAGAATCCGTCCAAAATGCTTTAATGGTAATTGAGACCGAATCATTCCTTATGAATCTAGTATATATTCTGTTTATGACCATGTGAGATTTGCTTAAGGTAATACAACATTATATACTTTACACATATAAACATAATCCTACACATGTATAATTAAAACCAAATATTGACAAAAAAATAAACAAATAACAAATAATTTTACACATTTTAATATATGGTACATATGTGTACCTAAACCAAGAACATAACCCACATAATTTTTACACATATCTTAAAAACCTATAACAATGATATAAGAATTCTCACTTTATGGTGCAACATGTAAGAGTTATATATATAAAGAGGGAAAACATAATACAAAATTACCATAGTAGCCTTGTAAAATTACCATAAATAAAAAACAATAAAAGAAACAAAGGACACGTATTAAGTTTTTATGGTTAAGTTTATACGATCAGATTTGCAAATGATATGAATTACATATATAAGTTGTAACACCCCGACTAACGACGGAATCATTGGGGTGTTCACGAAATGTAGATTGTTCATAAGCACAGGGTAAGTTAATGTAAATACTTTAAACATACATTAAGAATAATTCAAGCTTAAAATTTAAATAAACCTTAAACATCCATAATCCATATACATCATAAAAATGAAATACTAAATCCAAAATTCAAAGTCTAAACATAATAAGAAAACTAATAATCTAAATTCAATCTCTTAGCATGCTTAAGTAAAGACTACACCTGAAACTTGTTTAAAATAAAATGTCAACTATAAATAGTTGATGAGTTTTATAGGTTTTGAACACTCACACCAAAAATAGTTTAATACAAGTATATATATGGTTACGTGTGAACACAAAGTATAATGAACATAGCATTAAAGATTTAGCAAGTAAGGTAGATCAAATAGAGTCGAAGTATAAAGTTTGACCAAGTTTAACATTCCTAATAATGTTGAAGTAGTAGACTATCATCGTGGGCCACCCCTAAAGGGTAAATCAAACATAGGTGGAATGATCGGTCCAATAGATCTATCATAGCCACTAAAAGTTTAATAGTGTATGATCAATGCACATTCTTACCTAAAGTTCAATAAGTCAAAGGCCATTAATTAGATTCACATGAAAAAAATAATGTTTAAGTTTAACATGTTTCACCCCGAAAACAAAAGTATAAAAGAGGTGCTATGAATACCCACCTTGATTGAAGAGTTGGTCTTTGCAAGTAAATGATGCCAAGTGTGTAGTTCAAGCAACACAATACGATCAACCTATATTGTTTAATCACGCATAAAGTAATGTAATTGTGACTTATATGGAATTGCTAACACAACTAGGTTAGTGTAATTTAATTCCATATGTGAGTGTTTATAATTTGTTCTGTTCAAAAAGATTTGGTATGCATAACCTCTTTAAACTATTTGAAGGTTTTTGTTGTACATTGGATAATCATTTAAAGTTAATATCATATGTCTAAAATAATTTTTTTCTTTTAATAATAAATTGTTTAAATACTAGTAATAGTACTAATTGTCTTTAATAGTTAATACTATTGTTTACAGTTTCTAAGAAACAAAACCATTTAAATCGTAATTCATTTAAGATCAATATTGAAAATAATAGTTTTTTTATAATAGATACATTGTTATTTATCAAAACAACTTTGATAAAATTTATTTTCTTTGACTAAGTATAAAAATTCTTATAAAAATTAAAATTAATTAATAACTTTTGTAGCTAATGTAATATATAAAAGTTTATAGATATTTAAAATACGATTTTTATTGTTGTAAATATCATAAATTATTGTATTAATAGTTTTAAATATTCTTGATATATTTTTGTAACATATTCAATAAATACATCGAATAAAATATTTATAACTTAATTTTAATCTCATAAGTTCATAGAAAAATGATTTCTAAGAATAAACCTTAAGTGTATGTTTACATACATACATACATACATACATACATACATACATACATACATACATACATACATACATACATACATACATAAACTGAATATCTTACTATTATAATAAAGAGTAAATTACGATTTTGGCCCTTGTGGTTTGAGTGTTTTAACTATTTTGGCCAAAAATATAATCTTTTATCAATTCAGCCCCTGTGGTTTAGAAACTATCGTTTCTGGCCCCTAACCATAGTTAATTTTGGGCCAAAATCATTATAATAGTTAGTTTTGAGGGTCCAAAACCGATAGTTTTCTAAACCACGGGGGTTGAATTGATAGAATATTCTATTTTAGGCCAAAATAGTTAAAAATCTCAAACCACGGGGGCCAAAACCCTAATTTACTCTATAATAAATAAAAATCTTTTATGCCACTTGTCACAATTTTAAACATTTAATGTCACTTGTCACAATTTTATACAAATTATTTATCTCACATATTAAATAATGATATTTAAGGACTAATTATGTTATTTATATTTTTCATATTGAAAATAGTTGTTTAATAAATTAAGAATCAACTCTTTTAAAACACACACACTTTAAAGTTTAAAATATATAATAATTTAAAAAAATCAAAACTTTTAAAAGTAAGAAGATATTTTAAATCGGTTTTTTGAAAATAAACATTTTATAAAAAGCAAGTTTTCTTAAAAACAAAACTTTTAATGAAATAAATTATTAACAGGAGTTTTTAAGCAACGAAATTTTTATAAAAGGTGACATTTTTTTTAAACAAATATTAAAATAAATTATAAGCAAAAACTTATTAATAATAATAAGGAAAATTACACTTTTTTTCCTTTTTGTTTAATGATATTTAAATTGATTTTTTTAACTTTAAAAATTACAGAAATGCTATTTATCTTCTTGATTATAACAGTTAGTTTTTAAGTGATAGTGGCTGAAGTTTTTAAAGTCGGTTAGTTTAACTATATGTTAAAAATTTAAAAGTTTATGTACTAATTCTATAGTTTTAAATCAAAATATTGCTTTATAATTTCTAAATTTTCATTACAAACTATTATATATTTTATATGCAATCCGTGTAATACATGGGCTAATAGCCTAGTTATTTATAAAATAGTAAGTTTTAAGTTTATAAAACATTTTGGTGAAACGGAATTTAAAAATAATTGTTTAATAAAAAGTTATAAAAAATATGGCCAAAACCGCCTGAAGACGGATTCGAACCCGTGAACTTAACACTAGGAACAAGGGTGTTTTACCAGCTGATCTAGAGCCATGCTCGCGGTTAAAACCTGTTCGATTTAAGCTTAATATGACTCTCCCGGTCCACCCCAAGTCCAAATAGTAATAAACCGAACCCTAGTTTGATTCTTGATCAAAATTCGATCTAATGTGAATCCGATGGCTCGATTAATATTGGGGCTTTTGTTAAGGGTTGAAAAACGAATACAATGGTATAAAAATCACTAACCTTTTTTCTTGATTTGGTAATTTTCGAGTATGAGACCGAGAGGACGAAAGTCGAACAATTTACGGTCTTGATTCACGATCGAGAGAGCTTTTGAATGTGTTTTGAATGCACAGATAGGAATTGAAGTGCTTAAACAAGCACTTGGATTGGTTTGTTTCTTCGGTATTGATGTTTAGATTAGTTGAGTAGATGTTGAGTTGTTGTTGCAAATGCGTCACCATGTCGGTTTCCTCGGTTTCTATTTGCCAAGCCATCTAGGCAGCCATATGACGTTCAGTAGCGCGTTGATGACGAGCCATTCTATATAAGAATAAGGATACGAATTGATTTGAAATTGGATAGAAAGCTCTAGATATTAGTAGACTTGTGACATTTGTAATATCTTTGACTTAGTACTAATAAGTTATTACAACTTATAGATAAAATGTCATTGAATACTCACATAAGATCAATTGGACTTATCATGGGAGTTGGTATTTCAAAGTTGAATGCCTAGTGTCATATTGGGATAATGTGAGTTCATGGGTTTATATAGATATCATGGATAGCATATGACATCATAACTTTATAGATGTAGTGACAAATTACTAATCAAAGTTACAACATCATTGAATGAGTATGGTCTATTGTAAAATAAGGTATGTAAGATTGTAATTCCTTTTAGATGTAGTGATGAATCACCAACACTAATCTTAAGCATAATATTATTGGATTTTTTTATCTTAACATATATATTATTAATCCAAGAAAAGTAACACCATGACCTTTAGATATAGTGATGTATCACCGTCACAATTTTAGGTATGATATTATTGACTTTCTTGAATCATAACATATTTGTCATTCAACAAAGGAAGATGACATCATATCTTGTGAGATTTAGTGATGAATCACCATCACTAATCTCAAGTATGATCTCATAAGTTTTGGAATTCTATATGCCATGTATTGAAACCATTTTGTATATGATTAACATCATATGAAGTAGCATCCAAGTTGAATACCTTTTGAATTGTTACAATTAATGCTTTTTTGCAAGACATTTGGTGTAACATGCTTTAGCCTATAGGTAAAATAGTTTCATTAAAAATCCCTAGAAAAGCAAGAGTGGCCCTTCGTCAGGGATTATACGAATTTCATTCCTAGACAGGAGTCTCAATTATCGGTATTCATCCTTACAGTTAATACATGTACATCTTAACAAACTTAATTCTAACCATATTTAAATAAAAAATAAACAAATAGTAAAATCACACAAAAGAAAAATCATTTGAATTTGTTTGAAAACATAAGGAATGATATTAAAATTGTATGCCTAGTGACATATTAGAATCATTTAATTTGTAAGGTGTTGGTGTGATATGTGGTCATACTCTCATCAGAAGTCCCCAGGAAAGCTAGATAGGTCCCATAGTAAGACGAGGATTTATGCGAATAGTTTTATAGACAGGTTTTCTAACCACTGGTACTACACTCTTCCAGTTAATACATATCCACCTCACATACTTAATTATAATGTGATCCTAAGATCAATTTTAGAATTCATATAGTGTCTAAGGAATAATGTTAGACTTCAAGCCTAATGGTTTAAATTCCTATCATCTAAAAATTATTTGCACGTTTGTGAGTTTAGAATAGATTTTTCTTAAATAATGTCTAAGTCACATTGTGTGCAGTGGTGTTAATATAAGGCATTCCTAACTAAGTGCAAGAAAAGGCAAGTTAACAACTATTCTATGGTAATATTTGTATAACATAAACAATAAGCATTGTCTATCACATAGTATATAAGGAAGTAATAAACAAGAAATAACAACATTAAATACACATGTTTGGGTTAGCATAGTTATAGTATAGGCCACCATTTTCTAATAACCAAGATCTCTATAACCATGGCTTCTAATACCAATTTGTCACAGCCCGACCGATGCTGGAATGCGCTTGGGAGCGTGCTTGCATGTTTATTAGCTCATTGTGCTATTATTATGTTTTGATATTCTGGGCATCATCATTAATCGACACAAACAAACTTTTATTAAACTCAAATAAATCCATTACAATTTTCAAAAACCAAACAAGTTTCTCGTTATTGTGTTTTATTTTTCTTGATTTTTTAAGAAGACATTTTGGTTATTGTATTTTACTTTAAGGTTCCACATTTAAACATAGAAGCCTATTCATGTTGTCACATTGAACGTAAGATTATTAATTCAAATTTGGGAGCATTTTCATGTTGTAAGATTGAATATTAGGTTTTTCATTCAAATCTGGCACCGTTTGGAGCATACTTACGTAAAAGGATTGAATGGAACCTCCTTGAACAACAATATGATTAATATTATGTTAATAGAAAAAAATTAAGTGATAAAATGATGCATAATTAGCATGATCATTGCCAAAAATAAAATTAATATCCCAAAATGACTTTCTAAATAAATACGATTGAATGAAAGATTTGAATATGAGATATGAAATATGAAATGTGAATATGAAAACGATCAATCGTACGATATATATAAATTTTATTGGAATATTACGTCATTTCAAATAGTTGTATGTTCAGATGAATTTTGAATTCTTGTACCGATCATGTAGATCTATACACCACATATAGCTTCCTTATATGCTACGTATAGCACTATACGCTACGTATAGGCTATATGAGGCATACACTATTCAATAATTAGTCAGAATTATTGTACGAGAACGATTCTTAAGATATACGTATCGTATAGTGCTATACAAAGTGTATATTGTTCTATACGTGACGTATGGTGCTATATAAGATGTACGATGGGTGTGACAATTTGACTCCTATTTAGGTTTTTCAAAACATAAAAAGTTAAAAGTCAATTTTCACTATCACAAACGTTGAATTTTTAGCTATTTTTACTTTTTTAAATCTTAAATCAAACTACCATATGCTTTACCATGTGATTTTCAGTGATGTGTGAATTGTACATTCCCTTAACAAAATTTTCAATCATCTTCACACAGACTTTGATTGATCATCTCCACTTGCATTCTCATCAAGTTATTTGTCGTTATCTTGTAACGGGTACTTGTATTAACTAACATTAACTTTTTGTTATTTCTTTCAAGTAGAAAGAACAGAAGACTACCTAGACATTGGTGTTCCGTTATATAAAGCAGCAATCACCAGTGACTGGAACACTGCTAACAACATTATTCTTGACAGTCGTAATCGACGACTGGAAGGGTTTTCTGTCTCTAATGAAAACATGAGCACAACGCTCCATGTTGCAGTGACAGCAAATGAGACAGAGAGATCCATACTTTTCGTGAGGAATCTCGTAAATATCATGTTTCCAAATGAATTGGAAGTTGTGGATGCAAAAAAGAACACAGCTTTTTGTTTGGTATGTATGAATGGAAATATGGAAATGGGTATGATTATGTTGAGAATGAACATCAGACTGTTGCATATCCGTGGAACTGACGGAATGATGCCATTGCAAATAAGCTCTTTATTTGGTCGATACAAGCTATTGAGGTTTCTTTATGATAGTTCTCGGAATAATACTGATCAATATGATGATGAAGATTGGAAGTCGACACTCTCAAATTGCGTAGAGAATGATTTGTTTGGTAAGTAGTCTGTGTGTTTCTCGTTAATTACATACTTCAAATGGAACATGGAATCGATGTTCAAGTACTCTAGTCCACAAATGCAATTTATCTTTACAATATATTTAAAAATCAATTTATTACCGAAACTATGCTTAAAGATTTTGTTAATCTCAAGAAATTCATGTTTATGTTATTCCTTACGTTAAGGGGCCGTTTAGTAGCATCTGAACTATTAAGTGTTGAATGGTTAAGATATCTAAATGGTTAAGAGGGACTAAACCATTAAGTGTTGAACTAGTTAAGACATCTAAACGAATATGCAGAAAGATTATTTTACCCTTCTTACGTCTTTTAATCATAACCAAGATAAAAATAAAAAAACACAACACACAGGAACATAACTAAAATTGAAGATAGGAAAATGAAACCAGGCTTATATAGGAGTCAATATCAGACATGTTGGATCCGGTTATGTAATCTGCACAACACTTTCACAAGGTATCTTCTACTGAGCTTGATAGATACGGAAAGTTCTATCAACTCAACTCACACACACTTACAAAACAGATTGAAATACACAACTAAATTTTGAATTCAAGTTTTAAGTATATTTCATTCAAATGTAAAGTTAACAAGACTCTTAGCTCAAGCACAATCACATGCACTTGGCTCAATTACAAGTGAACATATTTATACTAAAACCTACATCTGTATTCTCGTAGGAATACAAGGCTGGACAAAATAATAGAAACAAACTAATGCTAAAACTAGTATACTGTTATTGCTTGATAGACCAAGCTATATTAATTGCAATTAATACAAATAACTTCATTGACTTTTACATTAAATTCCTAAAGTACAAACATCATTAATGTAAAGGTATCTCTGCAAGTCTGACAGACCTTCAGTGTTGCTGACTATCATTGGAATGTCTTCTATGTTGGTCTTGATGATATAAAGCATCTATGAATATTTCTTTAAGTGTCTTGGTTCATTTCAGAATAAAGTCTTCTGAAACTTTTGTATTCGGAATCCTTTGTTTTTGTTCGGAAGCTTTATCCTCCTTGGAGGACTCTGAAGATCAAGGTTATCTTCTGAAGGTACTTAGAATTCTAAGGCACTTAAGTTTCTTCCGAAGACCAATTACTTTCGAAGGGTAACTCTATTCATCCGAAGCTTGTTTAGACTTCTAGAGTGGAGCCAAGGACTTAGAATATTTGGAAAGCATCAGCCTTTATGATCTTACAGTCTCCCCGTAGGCTCGTACTTCCAAATCTTCATCTTTCTCCCATGAGGACCTTTGCCCTTCCTTTAGCCCACTTTATGGCAAATTTGCCATCCACACCATTATCAAGGTAGTTGAGAGGGTGCCTTTATAGATCAAATACAATTGGGTGAGCAACAATTATGAGCTCATTGATGTTTAGCACCATTATGCCTCCATTTTTCTTTTTGAGAGTGAACATCTTCTTCTTGGCATTGAAGCTCCACTCAACGATTGGAATATATGACCTGATAGGTTGTGGTGCTCGTTTAGGCACAGAGTCAGAGGAACTTACATGCTCTTTTTTCCTTCTTCCATTGTTTTTCTTCTCTTGAAATTTGTTTGGCATGTATGTATAATTAAGCTTCTCAGATCTCTGGCCTCTTGTTCTTCCCCTGCTCTCTCTTCCCTTGTGGCTTCCTCAGCTGCTGCAACATCAGCAGCAACATCAATTTCTTATGTTCTCCTCACATCTTCCCTTGTAAAAATCTCAGGATCAAGAGATGTAGATGTTTTCTTTGTAGGACCTTTGTTTATTTTGATCACTGAGGATATAGGCATGTTGTCATAGGAGGGACTGGATGCAGGAGAGAGAGGTTCTTTCTTTGGGAAGGAAGCCTTTGTTGCAGCTGTACACATCACCTCCTCTCCTGCTCTATCGCTGAAACAGAGAGAGGTGTATCAAAAATAATTCTTCCCCCAAAGCTGAAATTAAGGGCCTCCCTTTGAGTCTGGATTTGGTCTAGTGAAGGCAGCTCTCTCTGGGATATCTTACTTTTAATATCTCTCATGTGAAGATTTATGGTTGAGTTCTTCATAGGACCAAGCTACTATCGAGAAAATCCATATTTCACTATGAACTCCTTCATCTTATATATATAGGTAGTCTCCTTTTGTTTCTTGGAGAGAAATGCCATAGCTTTGGATGCAGCAGCGGCCTGTTCAAGCTGTTGCACCCTATCCAGCTCAGTAGCCATTTTGGGTACCGACCAGAGAAGCATCTGATCAATATCAAAGCCTTTCTCTTGGAGAAAACCAGAGAGTCTGAGAATCTCTTCATCCAGGGAGGTGTCTGGTCGACCCTTTTTCGATCAATGGCCTCCTCTCCTCTTGAGCAGCTTCCTCATCTGGGATAGTTTCCTTTTTCCTTTGTCCATGATGTTTAACCCAGAGAAGATAGATCCTATGCCCTCACAAGTTGGTTCATCGGCCAATTGTTCTTCTGAGGAAGAAACCTCAAGAATGACTGGCCCTTGGAGAAATTTGCAACTTCGAAGCTAACCTTATCATTCACTGCCCCCTCCAGTTGACCAACCATCTTAGAGGTTTCCTTAAGAGTCTCCTCAAAGATTAAAGGATCGGAGGAGAGGTCTTCAACAGCCAATGTCCCAAGAGGGGATGTAGGTTCCATGGAGATAGAAGTTGTTTCCTGTACAAGATTTTCCATGGTAACCTTGGTTGTAGTCCCAGCAGGGGACTCTTGGGTCCCAACAGGGGACCTAGGCTCCATGGAGATGTTGGATGTAAGATGTTGGGTTATCTCCATGGAGACCTCTACAGCTTCAGAAGAGGAGGAGGAGCTTGAACAATGAAAGTGATTTCCCAAGAACTCATCCCATTCACAATCTAAGTTGGATATGAATGGAGTTGGTTCTTGAGATTTCTCTTTCTCTCTTTCAGCTGGGGAGCCTGATTCTCCCCCTTTTTGGTAGCATCAGCATCGGGGGTAAGGAAGGACAGCTTGCTAGGATCAGGTAGGAATGGGGTACATATGATGGATGGGTGGAACTGGAGGTCCAAGATTGTTGCATTTTTTTCCTAGACCTGCAGCCTCAGGGTAGCTACTTCAGTCTCAATATTGGCTACCATGGCTTGTAAGGTGGTGTTAGTAGCCATCAATTCCTGAATGATGGTGCCCTCATCCACCTGAGTGGAATCATGGGACGATGGAGTCCTGAGCCTTGCTCCTGCATTGTCCTGATGAATCTGAGAAGGCTCATCAGTAATGGTAACCTCCACCGTATTGGCCCCTTCTAAACTTCTGGGGTCAACCTCTGTAAATGTAGGCTCCGGGTCAGGGAACCTTTCTTGCAACTCTGTCACCACTCTCAGTAAAGTATGGGAAATGAGAGAGAGTGGGCCATACAAAGCAACTAAAGAGGTTACTTGAGCATGGGTAACTGGATGGGTGGGGGGCATTGATGGTGAAGATATTCCTATGGACCTGGGAGACTGTCTTGATACCAGGGGTGTCCCTTTCTATATTCTCTGGGATGTATGGTGACGTACACTAAGGGCTTTCAGGCAGGTGAGGGGTAGCCACTTGATCCAGAGGAAGATCTTGTGGTGAAAAATAGGTGCGGTCTGCACCTTAGGCAGAACTGGGCCCCTGCCATTTCTTTAGGCCTTTTTCTTTTTGGGTTCGGAAGAAGGTGCCTGAACATCTTTAGAGAGATTTTTAGGGGTTCTTTTTCGTTTGCATGAGATTTTGATTGGGTGTGGAGTTGATGGAGAAGGTGTGGGTTCAACATCTTTTGGGTTTACAGAGTTGTCATCTTCAGGAGCAAAAAGCTACATAGAAGGAAGAAGAGAAGTGAAAGTCCCAGAAAAATGGGCACTTTTCTTCTTCAACTGAATAAAAACCTTGGCAGTAACCAAGGGAAAAGGATATGTATGTCCAGTCAGTGAGAGCGAAGAGCGTAACTCACTGTTGAAGATATGTTGCAAAAATCTGGGACACATACAAAATTTCTTTGAGGACGAGAGATTGTCCACTAAATTATTGAAAAAGAAAGCTGAAAAATTAAAAGGTTGGTGGGAAACCAAACAGTAAATAGTCGTAGCTAAATCAGAGGGGATTTGATCCCAACCACGTGTTTTATTTGAAAGACAATGTAGAAAAACATGTATGAGATATTTATAATTATAGGACACTCTGCCTTTCAAATAAGTAGTTGAAAGAACAGGACCCTCGTATCCCACTGACCTAAAGGTCACTACTACCTCATCCCTTGTGAATGAGACCCTTCCCCTGACATCATTAAGGTTGAGATGCCGACACATGGTCTCCATAGATATGGAGATGTGTTGGATCGGGTTGTTTACCTCAAACAACACTTCACAAGTATTTCTCTCTTACAATATAACAGATTCGGAATATCTGTTAGAAGGATCTCACAAGCACTCAATGGTGAACAAATAATCTTTGAATGACAATAAGAACACAAGAACAAATTTCAAGCTCAAAGATATATTTCTCTCAAAATATTACAAGTGTAAGCAGACAAGCACAATCACACTTAACAAGTTTACAATGAGAGGTTATATAGCTAAGGCTACAACCGTATACTCGTAGGAATACTAGTTGGGTATACTAGACCATACATAAAGTAAAGCTTATTCTAGTATATAGAGTGTCTTAACAGGCTAAGACACTCAATTACAATTATTACAAATATAGACATTGACTTAACCAAAGACTACAAATTGCATTTAATGTAGTTGATCTTCAAGGCTTCAGATAATCTTTTGCATTTAATGCAGCTGTGGAGAAGTAAGGTGTTGTGTCTGACTTTTGGTATGTTTATCCTTGTAGTCCTCAGAACAGCATGTCTGTTGTCAGCTCCTTTTGTACTATAAAAGGTACTCAGCTACAGTCTTTGTCAGAGTATAAACCTCGGAAGTCTTTGTCTTTGTCTTTGGGTGCAGAAGAGAGTCCTCGGAAGCTGTTAGTCTTCGGAAGCCTTTAGTTCATCAGAATCTTTATGTCTTCATAAGCTTTGTAGCTTTAACTCTAAGTGTTTGCCTTCCGAAGTGTTTGTTTTGTACAGCCTTCAGTAGGAGTGAGTTACCCTTCGAAAGTAATGTTGCTTCCGAAGAGGAACTTCTTCCTTCCGAAGGATGTTTGTCTGTGTAGTCTCTGATACTTAGACAAAATTGAAGTTTGGTGAGCATCAGCCTTTATTAGTCTTTACAGTCTCCCCTAGGCTGATGCTACCAAAACTTCCTATACAATTCTCCTTGTCACCCTCTCTCCCCTCAGAACTTCAGCTCTAGCCTTCACCCATTTGATGGCTATTCTCCCATCTGATCCATTGTCAGGATTATCAAGAGGGAGTTTCTCAAGATCAAAAACAAATGGTGGAGCCAACACCATCAGTTGCATGATATCCAAAACCTTTATCCCTCCATTGAACTGAGTGAGAGTGAATACTTTGTGAAGTGCATTGAAGCTCCACTTCACAATAGGGATGTAGGAATGATGATGCATCAGTCCATGGAGGTCTCTTGGATGATCTTTAGGCTTTGAAGCAGCAGGTGTGGCTTTTGGTCATGAGGGATCAGAATCTGGCTCAGAGTCAGAGGAGATGGAAGATGTTCTCTTTTTCCTTCTAGCTATGCTCTTTCTTCTTCTGAATCTTGGTCTGTCTTGGGCAATAGCTTGACTCCTCTGTTCTCTGGCTTGTTCATCTTGCACATTGAAGCCCACTGCATCATCTGTTCTTGTAGTGGGCTCTGGGCCTGCATCCTCAGTTCTAGGATGCTTTGTACTCCTCTCATCAGCCTTTGATTTTCTCTCAAGATCAGGGTTTGTGGATTGTTGCTTCCTTGCAGGCTTTTTACCCTTCTTGATCTTGATCACTGAAGAGATTGGCATGTTGTCCAAAGAAGGACTTGATGGAGGAGAGGCTTGTTCTTCTTTAGGGTTTAGGGGGAACATGTTGGGGAACATGGCTTTTGTTGCTTCCCCACACATGACCTCTTCACCTTCTCTGATCCCAGATCCAGAGATGGGAATTTCAATTGTAGCTCCTCCCCATAAACTTAAGCCTAAGTTTAGGCTTGCCCTTTGAGCTTGTATTTGCTCAATTGAAAGCAACTCACCTTTGGCTATTTTAGCCTTGATATCTCTGACATGCATATCCATTGTTGAGTTCTTCATAGGGCCTAGCTGCCGAGCATGGAAGCCATATTGTAGGAGAATGGCCTTCATTCTGTTTCTGTAGGCATCCTCGTTTTGTTTCTTTGTAAGCTTCACCACGGCTTTGGATGCAACAGCTGGCTGTTCTTGCTGCTGCACCTTCTCCAGCTCAGCAGCCATCTTAGGCACCGACCAGAGCAACACTTCATCAAAATCATATCCCTTCTCCTCAAGTAGAGCAGAGAGTCTGATGCGCTCTTCATCCAGAGAAGTGTCTGGTCGGCCCTTCTTCTTCTTGGGTACCATCTCCTCTAACTCTGCTTCTTCCTCTGGGGTTAATTTTCTTTTTCCTTTGTCCATTGCTTTTGTCCCAAAGGAGATGGATCCTGTAGCCTCACCAGCTAGTTCATTGGCAAATAGCTCATCTATGGAGGAATCATCAAGAATGACTGGGCCTTCGGAAGCAGCTGCAGCTTCGGAGTTAACCTTAGCATTCACTGCCACCTCCAGTTGACCAACCAACTTGGGTGATTCCTTAGCGACATCCACAGAGTGCTCAGGAATGGAGGAGAGGTCTTCAGAAGCCTTTGTCCCAGAAGGGGACACAGGCTCCATGGAGATAGGTTGTTCTTCTTGAGTAGCATCCTCCATGGCAGCCTGGGCTGTAGTCTCAAGAGGAGACTTAGTCCCAGAAGGGGACTGTTGAGTCCCAACAGGGGACTGAGGCTCCATAGAGAGATCTGTTGTGAGCTCTTGCTCAATCTCTATGGCAGCCTCACCATCATCAGAAGAAGAAGAAGAAGAAACTGTAGAATGATGAAAGTAAGTGCCCAAGAAGTCATCCTATTCATTAGTCAGAGTGACTATGGATGGGTTGACATCTTGTACAACTTCCTTTTCTCTTACTTCTGGTCCTGACCCTGCAGAAGGTACCTTCTCTCCCTTTTTGGTAGCATCAGGATAGATAAAGTTAGTTGCAGCAGAATCAGGATTAAAGTATGGGAGGATGACAAGGGGTGCCTTCTGAGGTCCACGATTGTGGCCTCCTTGGATTGGACATCCAGCCGCAGGGTAGCAACCTCAGCTTCCAGGTGAGCTACCCTGTCCTGGAGGGATGCAATGGTTGCCGTCAATTCCTGTGTGTTGGTGCCCTCATCCACATGAGTGGAGTCATTGGGCGATGGAGTCCTGAGCCTGGCTCCTGCACCTCCACCACCAAATGTGGTTTCTTGGCACCTTGGGTTCCCTCATTGAGACGGGCTTCAAAGAAGTCCTCCCCAATGTGGGTTGTCGTAGATGAGGTTCTATTGTCTGTACCACTGTCCTGAAGAACCTGAGAAGGTTCAGCAGTAGTGACAGCCTCATCTACATTGACCCCTTCTGTTCTCCTGGGGTCAACCTCTGAAGTGGTAGGCTCTAGGTTAGGGAACCTGGCTTGTAGCTGTGTCACCACTCTCTTAAGTGTTTGGGTAGTGGGAGAGAGTGGTTCCTCCACAGCTATAGCAGAGGTTCCTTGAGCCTGGGTAGTAGAATGGGTGGGGGGCATTTTTGGGTGATAAGAACCTGGAGACCTGGGAGACAGTCTCTAATCTAATGGAGTTGCTTCATCTGAAGCAGACTCAATAATGGGGGCATCCCTTTGGATATTCTCAGGTATGAGTTGTGACATACTCTGAGAGCTATTAGGCTGGTTAAGGGCAGCCACAGGTTCCAGAGGAAGAACCTGTGGTATAATAATAGGTGTGGCTTTCACCTTAGGTAGAACTGTGCCCTAGGCAGTTCTTTTAACCTTTTTCTTTATGGGTTCAGAAGAAGGGGCCTGAACAGCTGTAGAGAGTTGTTCAGGGGTTCGACGGCGTTTGTAGGTAATTTTGATGGGGTGAGGAACATAAATGGAAGGTGTGGGTTCAGCATCTGGGGGTGCAACAGAGCTGTCACCTTCTGGAGTAGGTAACTCCATAGAAGGAAGAAGAGGAGTGAAGTTCCCAGAGAACTGGTTACTCTTCTTCTTTCACTGAAAAAAACCTTGGAAGAGACCAAGGGAACTTTGTATGTATTCCCAGTGAGTGTGAGGACAAAACCCAACTCACTGTCAAAGATGTGCTGCAAAAACCTGGGATACATACAAAATTTTGTTGGAGACGAAATATTGTCTACCAAATTATTGAAAATGAAAGTAGAAAAGTTAAAAAGTTGGTTTGAGACCAATCCATGAATAGCCGAAGCTAAGTTAGATGGAACTTGATCCCAACCACCTGTCTTATTAGACAAGCAATGCAAACATAAATGTATGAGGTACTTATAATTATAGGACACTCTTCCCTTTAAATAAGTTGTTGTAGGGAGAGGACCTTCGTACCTCATAGACCTAAAGGTCGATGCTACCTCATCCTTTGTGAATGAGATCCTTCCCCCGGCATCATTGAGTTGAAGATGCCGACAGATGGTCTCCACAGTGATAGCAATAGGATGAGCATCAACGTTATCATGAAGAGTTCTACCATTAGAAGATGTGGAAACGGAACATGAACCCCAAAATTGTTGGTGATGCGACTCATACACAAGGGGTTGAACTGTGAGAGCGAATAAATACCTGCTCCTATAAAGGAAGGAGATGATCGGAAGGCAAGAAATTCCAATTCGAAATGAGAAAGGCAATTCGAAATGAAACGGTGAGAGAAGGTGAATGAGCGGGAAACCTTTTATACCTTCAGATGTCAGCATTTAATATAGAAGCACATTAAATTTTGAGATCCGGATGTTAGAAAAAGGTCTTCCGGAGACATCTTATTTATTATTCAAAATTGGTTAAGGGCAGAGTTGCTTCCAAGAGAATTAGTCATCGGAAGTAGTTCAAGAGACCAAAGATGTTCTTCAGAAGATACTTACTGCCGAAGCATATACAAGTCTATCGTCGGAAGAGTATCTTCTGAAGATTTAGATAAATCCATCAGAAGAATTGTTCTTCGAAAGACAAACCTTTTTGAATTTACTTTTCAGAAGAAATTGCTTCCGAAGTTATACTGTATCAGAAGAATAATACTTCAGAAGAGAAGTTATCTTCTGAAGTGTGACATCTTCTGACATAAGGAAGGAGTAATGCTTCCGAAGACTTAAACTATCTTCTGAGGAGTAATTACTCATCAGAAGATACCTTAAGTGTATCTTCCGAAGAACTATTCATTCCTTATTAATTTATTCAAAGTTAATCATGCCAATGGCTGTTATTAAATACCTGAATCTTTCTTCATCAAATGCCTTGGTGAAAAGATCAGCCAAATTGTTTTCTGTATCAACTTTGACTAGATGAATCAATTTCTTTTCTGCACAATCTCTGATGAAATGATACCTGATGTCAATGTGCTTGGTCTTTGAGTGCTTGACAGGATTATTGGTGATGGAGATTGCATTGGAATTGTCTATTTGTATAGGAGTATTAAACATCTCTACTCCATAATCCTTCATCTGATTTTGAATCCATATGATTTGTGCACAACAGCTAGAAGCAGCTATGTATTATGCCTTTGCAGTAGAGGTAGAAACACATGATTGTTTCTTACATAGCCAAGACACAATTCTGTATCCATGAAATTGACATCCTCCTGATGTGGATTTCTTGCTGATGTTGCAGCCTCCATAATCACTGTCAGTATATGCCATGATCTGAAAATCTTCATTTATAGGATACCATTATCCTAGACATGATGCTCCTTTGAGATATCTAAAAATTTTTTTCACGGCAAGCATGTGTGAGACTTTGGGATTGGCCTGAAATCTTGCACACAAGCAAGTTGCAAACATTATATCAGGCCTGCTTGCTGTGAGATACATCAAAGAACCTATCATTGCTCTGTATTGATGTTGATCAACATCCTCCCCCTCAAGGTCAGGGCTAAGAGATGTTGTCTTGGACATTGGAGTTCCCAGAGCTTTGCAATCTGTAGGCTTGAATCTTTCAAGAATGTCCTTAACATACTTTGCTTGACTAATAAAAATCCCTGTAGGATTTTGTTTCACCTATAATCCAAGGAAGAAAGTGAGTTCACCCATTGAACTCATTTCAAACTTGGATTTCATCAATGACTCAAAGTCTTTGCAGAGAAATTCATTAGTAGAACCAAAGATAATATCATCAACATATATCTGAACTAGCATGATATGTTGATTGGACTTCTTGAAGAAGAGAGTTTTGTCAATTGTTCCTCTCTTGAAGTTGTTAGTCAGTAAAAAAGAAGACAAAGTTTCATACCATTTTCTGGGAGCTTGATGCACCCCATATAGAGCCTTATCAAGCTTACAAACATGATCAGGAAACTTTGGATCTTCAAATCCAGGAGGCTGACACACATATACCTCCTCATCAATTCTTCCAGAAAGAAAAGCACTCTTCACATCCATTTGAAACACCTTGAAGTTCTTAGCTGCTGCAAAGGCTAAAAATATTCTGATTGCTTCAATTCTTGCAATTGGAGCAAAAACTTCATCATAATCAATGCCTTCTTCCTGAGTATACCCATGAACCATCAACCTAGCCTTGTTCTTGATGACAACACCTTTGTCATCCTTCTTGTTCCTGAACACCCATTTTGTTCCAATGGCATATTTTCCCTTAGGTAAAGGGAAAATCTTCCAAACTCCTTGTCTTTCAAACTGAAGAAGCTCCTCCTGCATGGCTTCTACCCAACTGTTGTCTTTCAGTGCCTCAGCAACTTTCTTGGGTTCTATTTGGGATAGGAAGCAAGAAAACAAACAGATGTTTGCTTCATGCATAGAGCTTCTTGTTCTTACTCCTTCTTCAACATTTTCAATAATGTTCTCAACTGGATGAGTGTTATGAATCCGAGTTCTTGGATCTACATCCAGCTGAGAAGCCAAATCCAGATTGCTTGACTCAAGGTTAGGAAGTACCACCTCAAGTTGGATTTCTAGCAGATCTTGAGGTCTTTGGGTTTGGACTGTAGTGATATCACTTTCTCTGTGAGATGAGGTTTCCAGATTGTTTGTTTCAGCTGAGGGATTCACATCTTCTTCTTGACTCAATGGAACTGAAGTAGAGTCACTCAAAGGAACAGCATGAGATGTGTTCACTGTCTCAGACTGTGTGACATCATTGTGTGCTGAAGAGGATTCTGCCAAGATTTGTCTTGAAGCTATTGGCAGTTCAACACGAAAATCTTCTTCTCTTGTGGACTGGGAGGATTCTGTGGTAGTTGCCTATGACTCTGGAACATACTCTTTCACAAGATTAAATGCAGATGTAAAGCTATCAAGATCAAATAGCCAATCAGGGTCAGTTCCAGGCTTATTGATAGTATGTTCATTAAACTGAACATTTGCAGACTCTTTAATATATCTGGAAGCTTTGATGTATACTCTATATGCTTTTGCATGTGAAGAGTACCCAACAAAGTAGCCTTCTGCTGATTTCTCAACAAACTTGGCTAAGTGATCTTTAGTATTCAAGATGGTGCACTGACATCCAAATGGTTAGAGAAATCTAATAAATGGCTTTCTCTTATGCCAAATTTCATAAGAAGTCATACCATGTGTCTTAACTACCAATACTCTATTTTGGACATAACAGGCAGTGTTGACTGCTTCTGCCCAAAAACTTATTGGAATCTTGGCATCAGACAACATGGTTCTTAGCATAATTCTCCACCCTAAGTATAAACGACTTTAGGGTCTCAGCAGTTTCATCCTTGGTACTTAAGAAAAATACCCAGGTATACCGAGAGAAATCATCAGTGAGCACCAAGCAATATGACTTTCTACCAAGACTTTTAACACTTGTGGGGCCAAACATGTCCATGTGAAGTAAATGCAGGACTGTTATAATTAAATTTATCTCTTTGGCATGATGAGATGTTTTGTGCTGCTTACCTTTCAAGCAAGCAACACATTTATCAACACAAATGAATTCCTTTGTTGGTAAACCAGTTACTAAATTATTTTTGACAAGTTTATTCATATTTTTAAGGTTTACATGACAAAGTCTTCTATGCCAAAGAGATAATTCATCAAGTGAAGCTTTTGAGACAAAACAACTTATATTACTAAGTGGTACAGCTGTGCTCATGTCTAACATGTACATGTTGTTTCTTCTTAGAGCCCTAAGCATGATTTGATCATTTGGAACCACCAATCCTGGCTTTAGAACAATGCATTCATGCTCAGTAAACAACATGTGTTTTTGATCACACACCTGTGATACACTCAGTAAATTGTAGTTTAGTTCTTTTACAAAATGCACATTCTTAAAGCTTACCTTGCCATTTGTGAGTGTGCCCCTACCTGTGATGTATCCTCCCACTGGATCACTTCCAAATGCAACAGACCCTCCAAAGAATGGTTCATATTTGTGCAGGTGAGTCTTGTTGCCTGTCATGTGCCTGGAACAGCCACTGTCAACTATCCACAAGTTGCTCTTTGATTCCTGCTGTCCCTACACATGACCAGAAGTGAATTAGTTTCTGATGGAAACCCAAGCCCATGTGGTCTTGGGTTTTCCATTTGCATCATTGTAAGTAAATTTCTTTGACATCATCCTAGGTGGGACAGATGATGTGCTTGCTTCAGATGGGAAGGATGGTTGAACACTTGGTTCCTTCTTCTACCATATTTGTTTTACTTTGTGAGTTGTCGGAAGAGTTTGTTTCCTTTGATAGTCATCGGAAGCTACTTTGCCTTTTCCTTCCAATGACTTGGAAATGGGATTTTTCTTTTTATGGTTTTCTTTGAATGGTCTTCTTCCGAAGGTAGGAAATTTCCTTGGTCTGTCAGAAGCTGTTTTTGTATGAGCTTCTGATGCTTTCTTTTCATCGGAAGCCTTCTTGATGTTTTTCTTCCAATTATCAGAAGTACTAGCTTCCGATACCTTCGTGACTGGGATTCTTCCTTGTTCTTCAGAAGAAGAAGATGACTTGCTCCAGTTCTTCTTTCTTTCTCTTCCTTCCTTATCAGAGAAAATTCTGCTTTTTGGATTATAAAAGCAATCAGCAGCAAAGTGATTTGTCTCTCCACACATCAAGCATATAGTTTGATTGTTGAGAGATTGTTGCTGCTTATCCTTTTGGATGAAGGCTAAATTTTGATTCACAGGGGTCGATGGTTTTGATGTTCCAACACCCTTGTTGGATTGAGGATTTACCTGTTTTCCTGAAAAATTGACATTTCTCTCCTTTGATCTACCCCTTTTGGATTTGTCAGATGGACAAGTAACATAGTCATCTAAGGAGGTACTCCCAGTTTGAATGTTATTAGCTTTGATAAAAACTGATGAATGTTTATTAGTTTTCTTAGTTCTTTTCTTAGTTTTCAAAGCTGGTTTTTATGTTTCTGGTTGAATGGGAGTATCATCCTCATCTGAGCATGTTGAGCTACTTGGGTTCAGATCAGAGAGATCATCACTTTGAGTCACTTTGTGTATGTCTAACTCCTCATCATACACTAGATTTGTCACTGATTTACATTTGATCTCCACCATAGGAGTATAAGCAGATGGAGGCTCCACTTTGTTATAACCCAAACCAGCCCCCCTCTTTCTTACTAGCTCAGATGTATCACTCATTCTGAAATTTTTTTCATACTTTTCACCTTGGATTAAAAATTTATCTCTGTAAGACAGCCAATACAAGTTCTGTCTTGGCAGTGGTTAGTCTTTCTAAAAGATTGTTAATTTAACACTTTTTGTTAGTGTCTTCATGTTTTAGGCTTGAAATGGTCTTTTCCATTTCCTCAATCTTTTTTTTGTAGTTACTTTCAGATTCAAAAAAAAATTGTCTTGACAACTTGTAAGGACTCAAGTTCATTACAGAGTTGAGAATTGATTCTTTTAAAAACATTTAATTTCTCTAAACATTCAGCTTGAATGAAGAAGTTGAGTCATTTGCCATCAAAGCACTGTTGGAGATGGAAGCATACTCAGCTTGGAAGCTCCAATCTGCAAAGTCTTGCTCTGCAATGTTTGCACTGTTTGTTGAGCTTGATGGTCTTTGCTGTGGCTGCCCAGATGCTGAAGGCTGAGTGCTTGAGGACTTGCACTCTCTGGCAAAGTGTCCTAACTGTTGGCAGTTGAAGCATTTGAGCTTAGACTTGTCAAGCCCAAATCCAGTCTTCATGTTGTGCCGTTGAACTACCTTCTAGTTCTTTGGTAGAACTTTTTTGCTCTATAGGAGATCATAGCCATCTGATAATTGATGTCCATCTCCTCTAAATCATCAGCAGGAATGACATCTAAGTCTTCTTGGCACAGATGAAAGTAGTTGGTTTCCTCAGCCATAAAGGCTCCTTGTCCAGAGGTTAAAGGTGGAGTTCGGTTGGAAAAGTATTTGTGTGTGTGGTTGATGAAGTAGGTGTCTCAGGGATGGTGACATTGGGTGTGGAGATGGAATGGTAGATAGGTTGATAACTCTGGTAATGAGAATGATTGATGGGTGCATAGAGTGCTGCTGAACCAAGGGTTGCATGGGTGGGTTTAGGTTCCTGGGCATATATCTCCATCTGGTATGCACTGAGTATACCAAACAGTTCACTCAGCTTTAGAGTCCTTAAATTTTCTGTCCTCCGGATGGCTACAGAGTATATGTTCCAGGCTTGAGGAAGTGACCGAAGAAACTTTCTGATCACATCCTGGTTTTCCATTTTGACACCTGCAGCTACCAACTCATCAACAAGCTGAACATACCTGAGATACTGAGAAGTCATCTTCTCATTGTTCTGTTGACAGAAGTTCTCGAACTTCTGTTTCAGCATGTCCTTCTTGTTTTCTTTTACATTTTTAGATCCTTCATACATTTGCTGTAAGGAGTTCCATAGCTCCTGAGCAGATTTGCATTTCTTGAATGTATGTATGATTGAGTTGGGAATGGCCATCTGGATAAGCCACAAAGCCTTTGAGTCCACATCCATTCTCTTGTAATCTTCATCAGAATAGAGAGCTGGATCCTTTGGCACAGGAGCTCCACCGGCACCAGCAGCAGGAACAGTTGGGATGAAAGGCCCTTCAAGAACTGACATCCAGAGTTTGAAGTCTTGGTTCCTGATGAATCCTTCCATCCTGAGTTTCCAAGTGTCGTAGTCTTCTGGAGTGAACATTGGTGGCTTGTTGAGAGTACCATTTTCAGTATCATGCTTGTTAAGTGCAGCCATTTGAACAAACACACAGAGTATGAGATTTTGCAGTAGTGAAATTTAAGAAGAAATGAAACTGGTAACTTTGAATGGTGAACAACACTTCACAAGTATTTCTCTCTTACAATCTAACAGATGCGGAATATCTGTTAGAAGGATCTCACAAGCACTCAATGGTGAACAAATAATCTTTGAATGACAATAAGAACACAAGAACAAATTTCAAGCTCAAAGATATATTTCTCTCAAAATATTACAAGTGTAAGCAGACAAGCACAAGCACACTTAACAAGTTTACAATGAGAGGTTATATAGCTAAGGCTACAACCGTATACTCGTAGGAATACTAGTTGGGTATACTAGACCATACATAAAGTAAAGCTTATTCTAGTATATAGAATGTCTTAAGAGGCTAAGACACTCAATTACAATTATTACAAATATAGACATTGACTTAACCAAAGACTACAAATTGCATTTAATGTAGTTGATCTTCAAGGATTCAGATAATCTTTTGCATTTAATGCAGCTGCGGAGAAGTAAGGTGTTGTGTCTGACTTTCAGTATGTTTATCCTTGTTGTCTTCAGACCAGCATGTCTGTTGTCAGCTCCTTTTGTACTATAAAAGGTACTCAGCTACAGTCTTTGTCAGAGTATAAACCTCAAAAGTCTTTGTCTTTGTCTTTGGGTGCAGAAGAGAGTCTTCGGAAGCTGTTAGTCTTCGGAAGCCTTTAGTTCATCAGAAGCTTTATGTCTTCAGAAGCTTTGGAGCTTTAACTCTAAGTGTTGGCCTTCCGAAGTGTTTGTTTTGTACAGCCTTCAGTAGGAGTGAGTTACCCTTCGGAAGTAATGTTGCTTCCGAAGAGGAACTTCTTCCTTCCGAAGGCTGTTTGTCTGTGTAGTCTCTGATACTTAGACAAAATTGAAGTTTGGTGAGCTTCAGCCTTTATTAGTCTTTAGAAGATGGAATGAGCATCAATGGTAGCCATGAGAGATCTACCATTAGGAGATGTAACAATAAAACAGGAATCCTAGAATTTTTGGTGATGATATTCATACACCAAGGGGTTAAGAGTGAGTGCTGTAAAATACCTGCTCCTTCTTAGAAAGGAGATGATCGGAGCAAAATCAGCATCATGTTCGGCTGAAAACTCTGCAACGAGATTGTGAGCAAGTCTGAAAGCAAGAAGATCTATTTGAAACGTGGGAGGTTTAGGGTTTGATCGAAGGAAAGTGATGATTTGAAGGTGGAAGAATGAGAAATTGAAAGGCCGGGAGACCTTTTATACCTTCGTATGTTAGCATTTAATATAGAGACACATTAAATTTTGAGATCTGGAGTGTTAGAGAGAAGGTCTTCCGAGACAACTATTTTTTACAAGGAGACTCACATTCTTCGGAAGGAAAGAAGAAGCTTCTGAGAAGATTTCTTTCGAAAGGAGACAATAGAAGACTTGAAATGTTCTTCAGAAGGGATGTACTTTCGATGTATATTTAAAGTCTTCAGCGAAAACTAGAAATATATCATCGGAAGAGCTTTCTTCTGACTATATGAGATTGCTAAGTAAACAATGTCTACTTATTAAAAGATGAAGCTTCTAAAAGCAAAGAAGTGTATCAGAAGATAAATACTTGCAAGAAGAATTAATTTCTTCAGAAGTGTGACTTCTTCCGACTCATGGTTTAAATAAGGCTTCCGAAGACGTAAAATGTCTTCTGATGAGTAAATATCATCGGAAGAGAATTAAATTTTATCTTCTGAAAGCTTATTTAAACTTATTACCAATTCAACTTATTCAAAATTGATCATGTTGATAGCAATTGTTAAATACCTGAATCTACTTTCATCAAATGCCTTGGTGAAGAGATCAGCAAGATTATGTTCAGTATCGACTTTCACTAAGTTAATGAGCTTCTTTTCTTCACAATCTCTGATGAAATGATATCTGATATCAATATGCTTGGTCTTGGAATGCTTGACTGGATTGCTGATGATGGTAATTGCACTGGAGTTGTCTATTTGTATAGGAGTATTGAAGAGTTCCACTCCATAGTCTTTCATTTGATTATGAATCCAAATCACTTGAGCACAACAACTTGACGTAGCAATGTATTCAGCTTCTGCAGTAGAGGTGGAAACACAAGTCTGTTCCTTACATTGCCATGAGACTATTCTGGATCCAAGAAACTGAAAACCTCCTGAGGTGGACTTCTTACTAATGTTGCACCCTTCATAATCACTATCAGTATATGCCATGAACTAAAAATCTGTATTCCTAGGATACCATAATCCTAGGCCTGGGGCTCATTTGAGGTATCATAATATGTTTTTCACAGCAAGCATGTGAGAAATTTTTGGATTAGCCTGAAATCTAGCACATAGACAAGTTGCAAACATGATATCAAGCATGCTTGCTGTGAGATACATCAAAGAGCCAATCATAGCTCTATACTGGTGTTGATCAACATCTTCCCCCTCAAGGTCAGGTCCTAAGGATGTTGTTTTGGACATGGCGTACCTAGAGCTTTGCATTCAGCAAACTTGAATCTTTTAACAATATGCTTGACATATTTTGATTGACTAATGAATACCTCTGTAGGAGTTTGCTTCACTTGTAGTCCAAAAAGAAAGTAAACTTACCCATTGAGCTCATTTCAAATTTTGACTTCATCAGTGCTTCAAAGTCCTTGCCAAGAGATTCATTGGTTGAACCAAAGATAATGTCATCAACATAAATCTGAACAAGCATAATATGTTGATTTGATTTATTGAAGAACAGTGTCTTGTCAATGGTTCCCCTCTTGAAGTTGCTTGTTAGTAGAAATGAGGATAAAGTTTCATATCATTTTCTGGGAGCTTGATGTAACCCATATAAGGCTTTATCAAGCTTACAGACATGATCAGGAAACTTTGGATCCTCAAATCCAGGTGGTTGACAAACATATGCTTCCTCATCAATTTTCCCATAAAGGAAGGCACTCTTGACATCCATCTGAAATACTCTGAAGTTTTTAGCAGCTGCAAATGCTAAGAATATTCTCATAGCTTCAATTCTGGCAACTGGAGCAAAAAATTCATCATAATCGATTCCTTCCTCTTGTGTGTACCCTTGCACAACCAATCTTGCCTTGTTCTTGATGACAACATCTTTGTCATCTTTCTTGTTTCGGAGCACCCATTTGGTTCCAATGGCATACTTGCCCATAGGCAAAGGACGGATCTTCCAAACACCTTCTCTTTCAAACTGATGAAGTTCCTCTTGCATAGCTTCTACCCAGCGGCTATCTTTCAATGATTCAGTAACTTTCCTTGGTTTCATCTGAGATAGAAAGCAAGAGAACAAACAAATGTTTGCTTCATGTAGAAAACTTCTTGTTCTTATTCCTTCTTCTACATTCTCAATAATGTTTTCAGCATGATGGGTACGTGTTGTGAATGCAAGTTCTTGGGATCACATCTAGCTGGTAGCATAAATCCAAATTGCATGTTTCAAGATTCGGAGTTACAACCTCAAGTTGTAATCCTGGAAAATCTTGGATTCTTTAAGATTGGACAGTTGTGGGTGGATTTTCTCTGGTTTGAGAGTCTTCTATTGTGGTTACTTCTTTAGAAGGGCTACCAACTTCTTCTTGAATTTGTGGAACAGATGTAATGTCACTTAGAGGAGTGGCTTGAGATGAGATGATGGTTTCAGACTATGAAACTTTTTGTTGAGTTGAAGTGGATTCTGCCAAGGGTTGTCTTGAAGCTAGTGGCAGCTCAACACGATAATCATCCTCCCTTCTGAACTGACTTGAAGCTGAGACAGTTGTCTGAGGTCCTGCAACATACTCTTTGGAGAGATTAAATGCAGATATGAATCCATCAAGATCAAACAGCCAATCAGGACCAATTGCAGGGTTATTGATAGTATGTTCATTGAACTGAACATTTGCATTCTCTTCAATAATCCTGGAACCTTTGATGTATACCCTATATGCCTTAGCATGAGAAAAGTATCTAACAAAGAAGCCCTCTACTGATTTCTCAACAAATTTGGCTAAGTGATCTTTGGTATTCAAAATGGTGCACTGACATCCAAATGGTTTAAGAAATCCAACAAATAGTTTTCTCTTATGCCAAATTTCTTAAAGAATCATACCATGTGACTTAACTATCAATTTTTTTATTTTGGACATAACAGGCCGTATTGACTGCTTCTGCCTAAAAATTTATTGGTAGCTTAGCATCAGATAACATGGTTCTAGCAGCTTCAATTAGTGTCCTATTCTTTCTCTCAGTATGACTTTCTACCTAAACTTTTCACACTTGTAGGGCCAAACAAGTCCATATGAAGAAAATGTAGGACTGTTGTAATTGAATTTATCTCTTTGGCATGATAAGAGAATTTTTGTTGCTTCCCTTTTAGGCAGGCAACACATTTGTCAACACAAATAAATTCCTTTGTCGATAAACCTGCGACTAAATTGTTTTTGACCAGTTTATTTATATTTTTCATATTTACATGACAAAGTCTTCTATGCCAAAGAGATGATTCAGCAAGTGAAGCTTTTGAGATATGTTCTTCCTTGAACTGATTTTCTAATTGAAGTGTATGTGATTCAATTTTTGGCTCTGAAATCGACTTTGTCTGCTTATTCTTTTTCTGATCGATTTATACTGAAATTAATTTTGATATCTCGTTTGTTCTTAATTGATTTTACTGAATTGGTGTTGTCTGAATCGATTTAGACATGCTTCTTCCTTTCGTTCGTGGCTTCGCAAATCTATGTTTCCTAATCGATATCATCTGAATCGATTTATTGTTCTGAATCAATTTTTATTCTAAATTGATTTTCCTTTTCTGAATCGATATTTCTGTATCGATTTTGTTTTATTCCACTGAATCGATTTTTCTTAATCGATTTGATTTGATGATTGCGAATGCCTAGACGAATTAAGAATCCTTGAATTAGATTAAACACTTGGCTCTGATACCAATTTTTTGGTGGTCTTTCATGATAACAGACAAAAACAAATATGTGTGTGTTTGTAAGAAACCAAAAATGCATATATTCGATTAAACACTTCTCTTTTAAAACCTTAATCATGTTTACTTCCAACAACTTTTGTTCTTATACCTGAACTCCTAAATTACAAACATACTTACCCGGTACAACAACTTTTGTTGTTATACGTGAACTCCTAAATTACAATTAGGAAAACAAATTCATGAGCACACTTAACTTATGTAAATTATATATTATTCTTTCAATTACAATCACTTACATATATAGCATATGGTTAGAGGTGGTAATTTTTACCCATGTTAAAGAAAATGGGTTGGTTTGGGTAAACAATTGTAGTATAATAGGTTGAAATGGGTAACATTATAGTATTGAATGGGTTGGGATGGGTAGCACTTAAACACAATGCGGGTCAAGACAGGTAACCAAAAAAGTATGTAAATGCAATGTATTCAAACATTTAGGAGTGATTAATAACATATTTGATGAAAAATCACTAAAAATGATCCAAATGTACTATTATTTTATCTTAAGTTAAACTAAATTGATGTTTTTAAGAACAATACATTTAGACCCCAACTAATTTTACTTAAAACCATTCTGACCCGCACCCATCCTGACCCGAATCCGTTCTGACCCGTTACCCAACCTGCCCATTTTGCCAGGCATACATATGGTGACACCCAAACCCTTTTTTTTTCTGAACGTACTCAACATTATACCATAGTTGACAAATCAGTCATATTATCTATCTACCTTTTACGTTGAGCATATAAGGGATACTTTTAGTCTCGTGCCCCTTTATATAAACCTTTATATAAAGAGTCCTTTCTTTTAAAGAAAAAGTGTGTTTAATTAGTGTTATTATTTTTTTTCAAATAATCAAACCTCTTTTGTAGTAAACTTATGTAGATGTAGACAAATTAACTTATATTCATTTTCTTAGAATTTATGAACCATAATCTTTCATGGTAAACAAAAGTCATTTACAAAAAGGAATTATTTAAAAAAGGCATCACTTTTTGTATTTACCTTGTGCCCTAAGAAGCTTGAGCTAAGTAAGCCCTCACCTTTATATAAACCTTCTGATGTTACCTCTTTTATGTTCCATTTGATAACTTAAGGACATTATTAAGCAATGCCATTTCTTCTGCAGATGTAGCACTGCAAATTGTGACTGACCATCAAAATTGTGCTGAGGATTTGCCAATACTCGGAATTTTGGCTCGAAAGTCTGAAGCATTTACATTGGAAAATAAATCAACCACAAGAACCAAATATCGAAGTAAGCATTGATTTTAAATTTTTTCAGTAACCATGTGGTATTTTTTTATTTTTTTTTTATAAATTTTTTTCAAATTCTGTTTATAACCCACCACCCTTCTTAGATGTCACTAAGTTAACCTCTAAAATCATAGGAGTCATGCCATAATTCTTACTATCAGGTTCACGTTGTTCCGCGTCATGTTTAGCAGTTATTCTCCCGATTAGGCCACTTTTAATGCAGAGTTCCATGTTTCACACTCTTCAGCCTTAACCTTTGTAATACTTGTTATAAAAAAATATCTACCTTGCATGGTTGGAGAAGTCGCTATATGTTACCAGATCGGTCGACTGAAGAGTTACGAGTACTCGGCCTAAGCGGGAAGTACTCGGATATGGTAAATTATAAAGAAAATATTTTTTAAGAAAAAAAAAAAATATATATATATATATATATATATATATATATATATATAATATATAAATTAAATTAAATATTAAAGTAATAAATATCAAAAAATATACATGTTCGAATAATAAAGTATTGTAAAAAATGGATATTTTTTGTATAATATAACAGATATGATATTTATTTATTTCTCGTTTTGCAATGTTTAATTAAAAAATAAACGATGAAAAACAACAAAAACTAGCGAAAAACATCGAAAGACAGGTAAAAAATAACGAAAATCCGAATTGGCCAAGTTGGTTCGACTTAATTTGACTGAATCCGAGCATATTGACCGAGTTGAAGAAAAATGACTCAACCGATTGCCGAGTATTGAGTACTCGGCCGCCTAGGCTGAATTTTACGTACAACACTCCTACCATGAAATACGTGAAAAATTAAACTTGACACATCCAACAAGTTGATTGAAATGTCTCTGAATTAACATTTGGTACACCACAATCACCTATTTTACAAAATAATATATAAATCAACGCCATAATTGGATAGGTTAAGTCGTATTTGGTAACTCGAGTGGGCCATATAGATTTGATCACTGTTGCGAAAGTCGGCCTCCAAGGCTGAGTACTCACTCCAAGGAATTGTCCCGAGGCCGAGTACTTTCTGGGTGTTACCCGAGTACTCCCGCCTAGGACCGAGTACTCTCCGATTACTCGCTCCAAGGAGCTATTATGACCGAGGAGCGCCTAGCAATTTTTGCAACCTTGGATTTGATTGATAATTTCATAGGTAAACTTAAAATGAATAGTCTAAAGAAACCTAGTAAGACTAGCCCATTAATCACATGAATCTCCTATCAGTTGGCAAAGGATCGCGATCTCGCGAGGGTGATCTAACTCCGAAAACCCGTCCTCAGTTCGGATTGCAAGCTGCAATTCGCCTTCATGAAGTCGGAATCGCTAGCAATCGATCTATTATAATAAATAAAGAATTTCTTCTGTCATTTGTCAATGAATGAAACATGTTTTGTGATTTTTTTCTTTCTCAAAATTTTACGTCCATATTTAGGGCAAAATTTAAATGTTTGATTAAATCATAGAATATTAACATTATTACCATTATTAAAATATTAGAACTTAATTCAATTTATTAACATTAATTGCAGTATAAAACCTAATATATTATATATGTTGAACCTAGTAGGAGATATTTAACTAGGAATATGGACTTTAGACTCATAGTCAAAACCTTAGTACTTGCTCTCTCTAAAGTTAAACACTTAGTTATTTTTAGGTTGTTTAGTATTGCTAGAAAAAGAGAAGACAGAATACTAAGACAATGAATTTTCGGGGAATTCAATTCATATAATTTAAAGAATGTTGGGGTATAAATACCCAACATTCAATGTTACAGGACAAGAAAAAAAAGACAAATAGCTGACAGAAATACAGTACTGAAACAAACAAAAATGTACAACAACTGATAAAAAAGTCAACAACTACGGAAACCCTGGTCTTCAGTTGTTCCTCTGTGGTTATGATTAGTTGTTGTGTCTTCAGTGGTTGAACCGCGGAAGCCATTCCGCGCTTTTTTGAATCCGTTGTTGTCTTCAGGTCCTGTTCCGCGGTTGTCTTCAGCTACTTGATCCACTGAAACTGGATCAGTGGTTACTGGATCTGTTGTTTTAGGATCCGCTGTTGCAATCCGTTGTTGAGAGACAGTGGTAAGGAGAATGTGTCCACAGTTTTTATTCCGTTGTTGGGATTCAATGGTTTTGCTCATTAGTCCTTTATTTTCCAACATTCTCCCTCTAGACTGATGAAGCCAAAACCATTTATTTTTGCCTTAGAATCACACCAATTCGATCTCTGAGAGTCCGTACATACTTTAGGACTTCATATTCTGTGTCAGTATTCTCCAAGGTCTTATGCTGCAACTCTTTCTAATCATTTTCGACGAGCTTAAGAAAGGAGTCTTAATCTGAGAAGAAATTTCTTGAACCATTGAATCTTTCAATGATCATGGTTTTGGTGACGGAGTCAAAGAACAATCTCTTTATTCGGGCTCTAGAATGGGTGATCTGAAGAGGTTGATATTTAGGAGAAGGTGCTGTGGGGAGAATGGGTGGAGATGCTGCAGGCTAGTGGATGATTTCTCTTCTTTTTATTGGATCCTTGGAGTCAAGTACCTTTTTGACTACAACATGCTGATGAGGCTCATAGTGTCTCAAGAGATCAGCCAGAACCTCCTTCTCAACTTTGATCCAAGGTCTGAACGTGAAACATATGGTGATTCCTCAGATCTAGCACACAGATTTCCCAGAGGTGCATTCAACAGATGGTCAATCATGGTACTTGGATTTGCATTCTTGAGCTGGAATACCATGGTGGTAGAGGGTGATGTGGCTTCTTTCCAGAGCTTAGGATGATCACTATGAACTCTTTTGAATTTGGACCATTCATCAAACAATATGTCATCCTTCCATCTCATGATCACATTCCTTGGTTCCCACTGATTTTGGATGAGGATGTGTTGTATTCTTTTTCTCTGCTCAATGGTCTTCTTATTTTTATTAGCCTCCTTTATTCTTTTATAAAGGATTTCAGCTTCCTTTCTAAGACCTGTGATATCCCAATTTATGAAGGTTTCAACCTTATACTTACCTTCATTTAGCAGAAACCAGTTCAGTTGCTCACTCTCAGCCTGACATACTTTATCTTGTTGCTGATCCATTAGGACAGACTGTTCCTGATAAGCTTTGATCAGCTCTCTCCTGAAAGACTAGGTAGCTTGAAGATCAGCTAAGATCTTATTTTCTTTTTCAGCTTCTTTATTTTGTTGGTCTTGAAGCTCTTCAGATGAGGGAAATTTCCTCTTTGGGGAAAGGTTTTCTTTTGGGGGTGGGGTTTGAGGTTTCTCAGCTGGCTTTATTGATGAGGGAGCTTTGGTAATTTTGGATGGGTTGGAGTCAGACTCATCATCATCGGCCAGTCTAAGCCTCTTTTTCTTGGAATTAGAGAGGCAATGGGCTCATTATCATTTGAGTCTGAACTTGGTTCTTGAATGGGAGTTAAAGTTTCTTTGGTTTAATAGTAGGGGTTTTGGACTTTCTGGCCACACTCTTCTGTCTTCTTATGAAAGGCCGGGTGATTATGGGTACGAGTTTTTGGCCTATTCTGGATGCATTTAGGATGGTGGGGTATGAGGTATGTGAAGACAAATCTATAAAGGTTTGGGAAGTAGATTTGGAAGATAAGGTGGGTGAATTCTCTTTATTAGTTTTTACAGGTGAAGAAGGAATAGATATGGTGGGAGAAGTTTGTTTGGGACAGGATGGATTATGTTCAGAGATGGTATGTCTTGGGTGGAGGAAGCTAAGGAAGAAGTGGTTGTGGTTGTGAGTTTTATTGGTTCAGTGGGAGCAGGTTTTGTGGGTTTGGGTTTGGGTATTCTGGTTACGCTAGATACTCCGGTCTCCACTTGAGCTTCTATTTCTCTTTGTTTCTATTCAGAACTAGCCTTAGCAGCCACAGTCTCAAATTGTTGATCCAATGCGGCTTTGAGAAAGAGCCTCTTGATTTTTCAGCCTTATTTCCTTCATCCTTCTTTAATCTGTCTTATCTTGAGCCCTTTTGGCAGCTTAGGTTTCAGCAAGGTGCCTTTCATTCTCCCTCTTTTTGGCTTCATCAGCCTGTTCCTTTAACCAAGGGGGAGGATGAGCTATGCCTGTGAGAGAGTCCAAAAATATGGTGTGATTGGCTACTTCATGTTGTAAGGAGTAGATTTTGGAATCTATTGAAATTTTCAGTAGATCTAGTTGAAGCTTCTGGGTATTATGGAAATCTTTGGTAAAGTTGGTAAAGAAGGTGGTGAGATGGGTGTTAAGAAGTGGGTTTAACACTTTTTGAAAAGCTTGGGTTGAAAATGTAGGGGAAGTGGAAGTGGGTAGAGTGTTTTAGACACCTTCAAGTGAAGGTACCTACATTGGGATGGATTGGAGGTGTAGGACTTGGTCATTCAAGACTTTTGTGACCAGCTCAGTGAGCTTGGCCACATCAGCCTGAATGTGAGAAACAGTACCCGTCAATTCCTTAAGTTTGAGATCTGATTCATCCAACCTTCTAAGGATCTCATCCGAATCCCTGATTGGCGAGTCAGTTTTAGCATGACCTAAGTTCATCTCAGGAATCCCTGATTGTTGCCATAGCTGGAGTCTTAGTGCCTGATCCATCCAGATGAAGACCCATTGGGCTTTCATGTGAAATGGATGCTCCATATATATTATCATGATGTATAAATGGACTTGACATCCTGAACTCATCCTCTTCTCAATGGGTTGGAGACTGATGATATTGAGCCTTGGTTTGAAGGGGTTGCTCCTCAATTTGTGAGGGAGGAGGAGAACCATTTGGCTCAAAAGCATTGTCAATCTCTAGGAGAATTAGGGCAATACGATTAAAGGCTTGTTGTGGTGAAGAAACAGATATGTGTTCGGGAGATTGGACTGTCGTCAGAGTGTTAAAGGACACTTCAATGGTTTGTGTGGGATCCCTTGTGGTTACAACATCATCCTGTTGAGAGGATTGATGAGGAGCTAGATGAGTTTGAGATTCAGGATCCACCTGTGAGGATGAAACAGATAGATCTACCTGTCAAATGGGGACAGAGACTTGTTCAGGGATCTCAACTTCCTGAACAATTTTTTTTGAGATTTTTAGGTTTGGGGGCTTCGGTGGATGCTTTTCTTTTGATCGATACCTCGACGGGTGTAGAAGAGGAGGTGGATGTGGGCTCACCGGGGACGGTTGTGTCCTCCGTGTTATCCATGATCTTGGCATCAGTATTTAGCCTAGAAAACACATGTTTGTCAATGCCCTTAACATTTGAGAGAGGGGCAATGTGACAAGCAGTGTTAACTTCAGCAAATAGACATGCCATCACAAAACGAGGGTATAATATAAACTTGGGACTCTTTTGGTGATGAACCAAGTGGTTAAATATGATTTGGGATAGATTGACCTTTTCATTGGAAAGGACTGCATACATAATATATTGCATGTCATAGGACATTTCTCCCTAACTAGTGGTCTTTTGAAAGAGACACTGCAATATGGTGTGATACAGAAACTTGTACTTAGGATAAAGATAGGCTTTGTACAAGGTTCTGTTCTTCAGGTCTCTCTGATAATCGCACTAAACAAATGCAACATGAAGAAGTTTGAGAGGAACAGTGGTGGGTGCATCAGTATCACCCAGATTTAGGGCAAGACTCAGTTTGGACGGGGTGATAGAAACTTGTTGACTAGCAACCACAGAGGTTACGCTTTCAATAGGGTTTGCACAAAACTGATTTAGGGCTAACTCAGAAATAGGGGGATCAAGAATAAGAGCAGTGTAAACAAAGGCGTTTACCAGAATGTCGACTACTTCATCATAGTGTGCGTATTCGAAGGACTTGGTTAGGTAGGCTACAAGGTTGTGCACCAGCTTGAGTTTCAAAGCTTTAGACACCATGGATGTAACAGAGGTCGAAGAGCAATTTCAAGAGAAGAAAACGATTACAAATCTTTCCTTGAGTTTGGAGAGATAAATAAGGAGAAATATAACCATTGCAAATGTGTGCGGTTTCTTTGGAAAAACTGCCAATACTTATAACGAAATTAAAAGTTTTACCTTAGGGTTTTTACCCATTGGACAAACCTGTAAGCATAAGAGAGAGAAAAACAAAAGACAAACCAGTACTTTCATGCAAACCCTGATATACAAGCAATATTTTGTCCTGGAATGAAGCCTGGTCCAATGTCGTTACCACGATCATCATGAGCATCAAACTCAGATAAGATCAGTGTAAATGCATCAAGCCGGACGATATTCCAGACAAGCAGCTGTCCTTCGCCATAAGCAGTGTCTTCAGTTTGAGTTAAAGAAAGATTAAATTCATGACCACAAGTGTGATCATGGAGTTTTAGAGAAATTAGGTTAAGAACAGAAGAAGATAGCTACTGAAGAGATGAACAACTTATATATAAGGGGAAGGCGACCGTTAGTTAATGAAATCAAGGGGTGAAGTTGTAAAATAGGAAAGATATTTTAGCCGTAAATATAATTAATGAGTGTCAAATCTATTTATTTTAGGGTGTCAAGTCCTCGGAGTAATTAGTGAGAGTCAAATCAGGACGTAATTATCAAGAATTAATAACCATGGAGTGAAAAAGATTTAACCACGGAAGGGTTTTAACCGCTGATTAGTTACCGCGAGGACGGAGTGTTTAAAATGTAAAAACGGATATGGTATAACCGTGGAAAGATATAAAGCAGTGGTTAACAAATGTATAACCAATGGTTGTTTTATCATTTTATAAAATAATTCAAGGTTTAAGAAATATATTCTTAACCATATTTATTAAGTGATTAACTCATATTTATCATGCCTGATTTGGAAACAAATTTTGAAAAGGTTGAAGAGTCCAAAGGCTTGGTAAGTATGTCTGCTACTTGATCACTTGTAGATACATGTTCTGGGACAATTTGTCATTTTTCAAAACAATCTCTTATGAAGTGATGCCTTCTTTCTATGTGTTTAGTTTTAGAGTGATAAACATGATTTTTTATTATGTTTTTAGCAGCTTCACTGACTATTAGGAGGGGAGCTTTCAGTTTTGTTATTCCAAAGTCCGGTAATTGATATTGTAGCAAAAGGATTTTAGCTGTGCAATGTGTTGCTGCAATATACTCAGCTTCAGCAGTTGAATTAGACACTGATGCTAGCTTTTTTGTTTTGCCATGAGACCAAGCAATTTGCAAAGAACTGACATCTTCCAGAGGTAGACTTCCTGGTGAGAGAACATCCTGCATAATCACAATCTAAAAAAGCAACAAGCTTACAAGTTTGATTAGCATGATACCAAATACCAAGTACAGGGGTACCTTTTAGGTATATGAATATCCTCTTCACAAATGATAAATGTGATTGTTTGGGGCATATTGGTATCTTGCGCAGACAAATGTGGCATACATGATATCTGGCCTTGATGTAGTAAGATACATCAAAGATCCAATCATGCACCTGTAGAGAGTTTGATATACAAGTTCACCATTTTCATCTAGAGTTACTCCAGGAGCCGTTGTCATGGGGGTAGAAATTATTTTATAATCAGTCATTTCAAATTTATTTAAAAGATCTTTTGCATATTTGGACTGATGAAGAAAAGTTCTATTTGGGGTTTGTTTGACTTGAATTCCTAAAAATGTTTTTAGTTCACTTAAAACACTCATTTCAAACTTTGAAGACATTAATTTTGAAAAGTGTTCACATAAGGAAGGTTTTGTTGATCCAAAGATGATGTAATCAACATAATTTTGAACCAACAAAAGTTCCTTATCTACCATTTTAATGAACAATGTCTTGTCAATGGTTCCCCGTGAAAATTTATTTGAAAGAAGAAATTGAGAAAGAGTATCATACCTTGCTCTTGGTTCTTGTTTTAAACCATACAAGGCCTTATCTAGTCTGTACACCCAGTCAGGATGATGAACATCATCAAATCCTGGTGGTTGGCAAACGAGACTTCTTCCTTGATGGTTACATACAAGAATGCACTTTTGTCACACCCCGAGCCGGCGGGGTTGGATCGGAGTCCCCGTCGGGCGGAAGGTTCCCGGGGCGTGATATCGCGGGTGATAATCATGATGATCAGATTGTTTACATAGCATCAACGTTTAAGAATAACTAAAGCACAATCAAATGATATAAAGGATTACAAAGTTAAATTACAATAGCAATGTTCTGCAATTTAACTAAGTAAACCTAACCAAAAGAATCAAATGTTTATATCTTGTATATGTACAAGAGATCAAAATAATGTTTATCATCAACCAATGATGTGCTTTCCAAAAGTCTACTAGGTCCTCTATCTGGGCAGCCTAGTATGCATATCCAAAAGCTTAAGCTTAAACCTGTTCTTCACCTGAGAAAGCATGTAAAAAGATCAAGTCAACACAACGGTTGGTGAGTTCAGAAAGTTTATAAGTTTAAAATAGTTTTCAACAAACCTCTTTCGGTAAAACCTTAACCTCATTAACTCCACATGTAATATCCAAATCGGTATGCTTATATATAGGGCATACCCCTGAGTCGAGCCTACGACCCGCCCAGACGCCATCCCACCACATACTAATCCGGATATGACACTGTTGTTAATAATAATTAAGCATTTTACCTACCAATCAATTCAATCCTCATCAAAGCCCTTGTTATCTGTTTCAAAGTTTTCATGTCTATTGTATTCATAAGTGTTAGTTTCTCATTACGTTTATCAAGCATCATAGATTCACACGCCCATAGTTTAGCAATTACATATCTCCTATAAGCAGACAAAAGCTCTAGAATACCAGAAGTTTAGCAATTACATGTCTCTTATATAGATAATAGCTTAGCATTCATCAGGTCCATGTTTAGCCTTTACATACCTCTTATAAGCCGACAAAAGCTCTGGAATATCCAGAAGTCTAGCAATTACATGTCCCTTATAACCAGGTAATAGCTCCGTAACGTTACGTTTATGTTTAGCGTTTACATACCTCATATAAGCCGACACAAGCTCTGGAATATCCAAAAGTCTAGCAATTACGTGTCCCTTATAACCAGGTAATAGCTTAGAATCGATACTTTCATGTTTAGCCTTTGCATACCTCATATAAGCAGACAAAAGCTCTGGAATATCCAGAAGTCTAGCAATTACATGTCTCTTATAACCAGGTAATAGCTGAGTATCATTATGTTTATGTTATTACATGTATCTCACCCCATAGGTACAAGCTCTGGAATATCCAGAAGTCTAGCAATTACGTAAACTATGGTTAGATACATGTAATATGTTTCATGCGCAAGTAATAGTTTCCAAGCATCATATCTCATCTAATTGAATCAAGTCTCATGTAATAGCATCAAGTCTCATGTAATTGTATCAAGTCTCATGTAATAGCATTAAGTCTCATGTAATTGTATCAAGTTTCATGTAATAGCATTAAGTCTCATGTAATTGTATCAAGTTTCATGTAATAGCATTAAGTCTCATGTAATTGTACCAAAACAATTGATTTTAAACATTAAGCTTAAAGCATAAGTCACAACATAATTATTATGTTTATGTTTAAAGCATTAAGTAACATTTCAATAATTTATGAAAATGTTTAACATGCTTCTCAGTCCCGCAGTAAAACAAATAAGTTTGAAAAGGGACAAATGAACTCACCTTAGGTCCGAAGTGTTTGATCAAGTAGAATAAGAATGCACGCGCTCTTTGTTTGCACTTGATTTAATGTTCACGCTCCTGTATTGATTTCATAATGTTGTATTTTATAAGTATAAGTTTGTAAGAATTTGTTGTGCGCGTAAGTGTTAGTCCTAAAGTTGACTAACACTTAGGAATCTTGTTTATTATCCGGCCCTAATTATTTATTGTTCAAGATCCCATGGTTACTCATTAGTTACAAGTTATCAATTGTATAATAGGTTTTCAATCCTTTATGTAGTTTGTTTACGACTTGTTATTACTTTATAACAACAAAATGATATCCCATACTATCTTTTATCCTTTGTTTTTGATCATATCAAACATTCATTCGTGCGTTTGTTATTTACTTGAATCCATTGGGCCGGATATTGTTGAGTCTCGTGAGTCACATGGGCCACTATTGGCCTCTTGAATATTTATTGATCTAACCAAAAGGGTTTGACCCGAAAGGTTTAGGTTGAGCCTTCTTTGGGTAAAGTGGGTCGAAATGGCGACCATGGGCCACCTGGGCCAACATGGTCTACACGTTGAAATCAAATGATTGGGTATCTTATTGGGCCGAGAATGCCCATATTGGGCCGTAACAAGGAGATGGCCCATGGAATAGAGTTGGGCCGAAATCAATGAAACAGTTGGGCCTAGGAAATATGTGTGGGCCGATTGATGAGTTGATTCAGAGAAATTGTTAAGCCGTTTTCATGGCTATTGGGCTGATTATTGGGCTTAGTCATGATCGACAATTATGGCCATTTAATTTAAAGGTGGGCCGATGCAATTGATTTAAGCCCAATGTTTACTAGAGTTTATATCTTGATCCGGTAGTGGATTTCCGAACTCCCTTCCCATTGGCTACAACAATCAGCGTCCTCTGGTTCAGGTGGTTAAGGTTTCGTCAGTGGGTTTAAGCAGCAAAGGTTAGTTTGATCCTGGTGGGTTCGGTACCATAAGGTTCGTCAACATCAAGGTTTGTCCCTGTCGAAGGTTAGCTGGTGACATAAGGTTCGCTGATGGGTTGTCCAAAGACGGTTCGTGGCACATGCATAGATTCGCCATATGGTTCGGGATAACACAACAGGTTCGTGACCAGATAAGTAGGGTTCGTCGACCATGTTGCAGGTTCGCCACAGGCATTAGGGTTCGTCTGGCTTCGTATGGTTCGTGGCTTGTGTAGTAGGGTTCGGCTGGGGAAAGAACAAGGGTTCGTTAGTCTGCAACTGTACAGGGCTCGTCGATGATGCCAGCAGGTTCGTTACCCCAGAGTGGTTCGGCAAGGGTCGGCCACGCCTCCCCTGGTTCAGCAGGTTCGTTACCCACGAACCCTGCACTTACATCATCATCTCCATCAGGTGTCACCGGACTGAAGCAGGTTACACAGTCATGGTTGGTTGTCGAGGGTTCCTAGGGTTGTAGAAACTCAAATAATATAGCCCAAGACCGATGACGTGTGAGTGTGTATCAACAAATTAGAAAACCCTAATTTCAGCAACTTTCCACGCATCATACCTCAAAATCAGTCGGCCAAACTCTCAGATCAGCTGTACTTCCTTGTAGAGCTCGTCAAGGGCTTCGCGTGGGCGCAAGAATCACCGATTTTCGTTCACAAACGAAAGAGATATCGTGTTTTGAAGTTTGGATCTTGGGTGAAAATGGTGGTGACGGGTTGAGAGGATTTGAGAGAGAGAGAGATTGTATAAAAATGAAAGAAATAAAACATTTGGTGCTTTTATACTCCCATGGGTATCCGGGTTCGTTTCGGTTGCTCGGTTCACGGTTTTGTCGCGTATCCGGCACGTTATGCGTATAAATTGTAATTTAAATAAAAGATTAGTTTCAATAATTTTAGATAGTAATTAATGATAATAATTATATTAAATTCCATTTAATTAAGTTATTTATAGAGTTTAATTATTTTTACGCATTTCAATTATTTATTCGCGTTTCGTTAATTTTTCTTCGCGATTTGATAAAATAGTTAAATTTAAATTATTTTATGATGAGTTTCAAAATTGTAAAATGGGAAATATTTTATTTTCTTAAAATTATGATCGTTCGTATCGTTATTCGTTTTCGTTATCGTTTCATCAGATCGCGTCACCATCGCGCGCATTCGTTCGAATCGTCATTCGAACGAACACGTCGATGGTTTGGCTTTCTGATTCTTGTTTTCTATTGTTAAGTCATTATTTCAGAACGTTAAACTATCAGAATCATTCGTACAGATCGTCACCTATACGAATAACTCGTCGGTTTTGCATTCTGCAACAATAACCGTTAAGGTTTTGTTTTGTTTAACCTCACATACGTTTATGCAACTAACATCACATCAAGTATTTATGTTTCAACCCTGTGTTGTCTGACATGTTTCAGATTGTTAAACCCCAAGGTTTCAGTCGAATTCAGACAATCGTATAATAGTTTCATGTTAATCGAATGCATCAATAATCTAAACATAGTTTCTCAAATTGTGTACCTGAATTACTGTACATGTTCACTGTTGCGATCACTGTTCCGGCACGCGTCCGGCACTGATGTTACAGTCTCCCCTTGTTAGAGAAATTTCGTCCCGAAATTTAAGACTCGTTATTCGGTACGACTTACTCGGCAAAGAGTTGGGGATACTTGTTTCTCATGTGATCTTCACGTTCCCAAGTAAACTCGGGTCCGCGCCTTGAGTTTCAACGAACTTTAACGATAGGAATACGGCTTCGCCTCAGTTGCTTAACCTTGCGATCCATAATCTCCAATGGTTCTTCAACAAAACGTAAGTGTTCATCCAATTGAATCTCTTCAATTGGTATGATAAGAGTTTCATTGGCAAGGCATTTCTTCAAGTTTGAGACGTGAAACACGTCATGTACACCTCTAAGTTCATCCGGTAAGCTCAATCTGTACGCCACAGGACCAATACGTTCGATGATCTCGAACGGTCCCACGTACCGCGGTGTTAGTTTGCCTTTCTTTGCGAATCGAACTACACCCTTCCATGGGGAAACCTTCAACATGACACGGTCTCCCACTTGGAATTCTAACGGCTTACGCCGTTTATCAGCATAGCTCTTCTGTCTGCTTCGTGTTGCTTGTAGTCTTTGTTGTATTTGAGCAATCTTGTCTGTAGTCTCTTGGATAAGTTCTGGCCCTGTTATTCGATTATCTCCCACTTCTGACCAACAGATCGGTGACCGACATTTTCGACCATAAAGAGCCTCGAATGGGGCACAACCGATGTTGCTGTGATAACTGTTGTTGTAGGAGAACTCGATTAGTGGCAAATGAGAATCCCAATTACCACCAAAGTCTAGAACACAAGTTCTCAACATATCCTCTAGGGTCTGAATAGTACGTTCTCTTTGACCATCTGTTTATGGATGATAAGTTGTACTCAAGTTTAATTGCGTCCCTAGAGATTTCTGCAATGACTGCCAGAACCTTGATGTAAATCTGCTATCATGATCTGAGATAATAGACAATGGCAAACCATGGCGTACCACTATCTCATTGATGTAAAGCTTTGCTAGTTTATCCATCGTGTACGTTTCTCGCATTGGCAAGAAATGAGCAGATTTGGTTAATCGATCAACGATAACCCAAATGGTATCATGTCCACTGGAAGTGCGGGGTAGCTTGGTAACAAAGTCCATAGCTATTTGTTCCCACTTCCATAGTGGTATTTTAGGCTGTTCCAGCAAACCAGATGGTTTCTGGTGTTCCGCCTTCACCTTAGCACACGTAAGGCATCTACCAACATACTCCGCTATGTCTTTCTTCATACACGGCCACCAATAATATGCACGTAAGTCTTGGTACATCTTATCAGCACCGGGATGCACAGAGTACTTGGTTTTGTGTGCTTCATCAAAAATAAGCTTCCTCAACTCGTCTGCTGCAGGGATCCAGATACGATCTTTGAAGTAAACGAGTCCATCGGGTTTTGTCTCCAAATGTTTCTCCACACCGCAATCAAGTTCTTTCTTCAAGTTTTCTCGTTCAATCACTTCTTGTTGTGCTTGCATGATGTTGTCGTGTAAGCTTGTCTGCACAGTCATTCCCATTGCTCTGACGCGCAAGGGTTTGACCCGTTCCTTCCGGCTCAAGGCATCAGCAACAACGTTTGCCTTGCCCGGATGGTACTTGATTACACAGTCGTAATCATTCAGAAGCTCAACCCAACGTCGCTGTCGCATGTTGAGTTCCTTCTGATCGAATATGTGTTGCAGACTTTTGTGGTCTGTAAATATGGTACACTTGGTTCCATATAAGTAATGCCTCCAGATCTTTAGTGCAAACACCACTGCTCCCAGTTCCAGATCATGAGTTGTGTAGTTCTTCTCATGAATCTTTAATTGTCTCGAAGCGTAAGCAATGACCTTGTCCCGCTGTATAAGTACACAGCCAAGTCCCTGATGGGATGCATCACAATACACAACAAAGTCATCACAACCATCTGGGAGAGATAAGATCGGAGCATCACATAGCTTTTGCTTCAATGTCTGAAAGGCTTCCTCTTGCTTTTGTTCCCAAACAAACGGCTCGCTCTTCTGTGTCAACTTTGTGAGTGGCAGAGCTATCTTAGAAAAGTTTGAAATAAACCTTCTGTAATAGCCTGCTAAGCCTAGAAAAGAACGTATCTCCGTAGGTGTCTTCGGAGTGTCCCAATCTTTTATTGCCTCGATCTTGGCAGGATCAACGTGAATTCCCTCATTGTTAACAACGTGGCCTAGAAATTGAACCTCTTTTAACCAAAATTCACACTTAGAGAATTTGGCATAGAGCTTCTCTTCCTTTAACAGTTCCAAGATCATTCTCAGATGTTGCTCGTGTTCTGCTTTGCTTTTAGAATAGATCAATATGTCATCAATGAAAACAATAACAAATTGATCCAAGTACGGCTTACACACACGGTTCATGAGATCCATGAAAACCGCGGGTGCATTCGTCAAACCAAAAGGCATCACCATGAATTCGTAATGCCCGTATCTGGTACGAAACGCCGTCTTCGGTATGTCTTCGTCTTGCACTCTAAGCTGATGGTATCCGGAACGCAGATCGATCTTCGAAAAGTACTGAGCTCCTTGCAACTGACCAAACAAATCATCTATCCTCGGTAATGGATACCGATTCTTGATGGTTAGTTTGTTTAGCTCCCGGTAGCCTATGCACATGCGAAAAGATCCATCCTTCTTTTTGACGAACAAAACCGGAGCTCCCCAAGGTGAGTAGCTCGGTCGGATGAAACCTTTATCAAGTAGCTCCTGTAGTTGGTTAGATAATTCATGCATCTCCGAAGGTGCTAACCTGTAAGGAGATTTAGCAATAGGTGTTGCTCCAGGAATCAGATCGATACGAAACTCTACCGGTCGCACAGGAGGCAAACCAGGTACGTCTTGTAATGTTTTCTTGTCTTTCTCCTTCTCCACCATGTGAGCCAAGAAAGCTATGCACTTCTTTTGCAGACACTTACGCGCTTTTATGCATGATATGATCTTTACGTTTCGCTTTGCTTGATCCCCACGAACTTCCAATACACGATCATCCGTTACTGGAATCCGAAGTAGCTTATCTGAACAGATGACTTCAACTCGGTTGAGTGAGAGCCAATCCATCCCCACGATGATATCGAAACTGCCCAACTCCATCGGTAACAAGTCGATGGTAAATGTGTGATCTACGAGTGTAAGTGGGCAGTTCCTATGTATAGTACTAACTGTAACATGTTTCCCATTCGCTACTTCGATAATGTAAGGGGAGTCTAAAGTTTCCTTAGTAAGACTAAGTTGTCGTGCAAAATCGGATGAAATAAAACTCTGGTCTGCACCAGTATCAAATAGTATAGATGCATAAGAGTCATGTAAAAGAAATGTACCAGTGACCACATTAGGGTCCTGACGTGCAGCATTAGCTCCGATAACAAAAGCTCGTCCTCGAGGTGCTTGTGCTCCAGGTTGCACTTTCTTCGGACAGTTGCGGGAGAAATGACTTGTTTCCCCGTAGTTGTAACAGCCTCTGTTGTTGTCAGCTGGATTCTGTGGTGGTGGTGGAGGTAATGCTCTTGCGGCAGTATTTGTAGCCTGATTCACCGCAAAGCGGCATTTGTTCACCCAGTGGCCAAATCGGCCACAATTCGTGCACTTCCTGCATTGAGCACCAGTAGGATGATGATACTTACAGTTTGTGCACTGGGGGTATTCCCCTCCATAACCCCTAGTAGTAGGGTTGACAGGTGCTGCAGGTGCCTGTCTCATAGGAGTGACGGCTGCATAGTTCTTTACGACTTTCTGTTTCTTTTTCTGGTGGTACTCTGGTTTCTTTGGTGTTGTCTCCTTGGCTTTTCCAGTATCATCCTTTAAAACTCCAGACCTCACCATCACATTGGTAAGTTTAGCTGAGAGGGAGATAGCAGACTCCAAAGTAGCAGGGTAAGCAGCCAGCACTATGCTTTGAATACAAGAAGGTAATCCCGCCACATAACGGTCAATCAGCTTTTCTAATGTTGGTACCATTTCTGGCACCAAAGCTACCAGCTCATGATAGCGTGTGGTGAAAGTCATATGATCGGCTCCCTTCATCACATGATTTGAGAGCTCGATCTCCAACTGTTGCAGTTCGTGTTTCGGGCAAAATTCATTCCTCATGAGGAGCTTGAATTCAACCCAAGGCATCGCCATTGCCTCATCTCTTCCCTTTGCTCGAATCTGAGCATTCCACCATGTCAAAGCTCGCTTGCTGAAAGAACCAGCTGCATAGCGAACTTTGTGGTGTTCGGGACAACTGCTGATGTCCAAAGTATTTTCCATTTTCTCAAGCCATTGGATCAGTCCAACAGCTCCTTCGACTCCTGTGAAGCTAGGGGGTTTGCATCCTACAAAAGACTTGTAGGAGCAGTCTGCAGTATGACTAGTGTTTCCACTAGCCTCTCCTGTAGTATGGCCAGAATTGTTGCCATGACCTTGAATCCTGTTTATCATCTCAGGGATGACATCCTTCAGCTGACTGGTCAGTTGAGTACTCAGTAGTGTCGCCAATGCGATAGTAGCAGGATCCAATGTCTAAACATTGCTTGAACCTGGTGGTGGAGAATGCGGAGGAGGAGGAGGTGGCGGTGGTGAATCTGGTGGTGATGGTGTCGATGAGTGAGGAGCAGAGACTTGCGGAGTAGGTTGTTTTCTCGGCGGCATTCTGATCACAACCAAAAGTATTTGGTTAGTGCAATGATCGAATGCAGAAAACAAAATGCAAACTTAAGTCTTAATTTCTCTACATGTGGGTCCCTAAGTTATAGTCTAGGTCAAACCGTTTATGTAATGACCTATTATTCTCTATAACCTTGAGCTCTGATACCAATCTGTCACACCCCGAGCCGGCGGGGTTGGATCGGAGTCCCCGTCGGGCGGAAGGTTCCCGGGGCGTGATATCGCGGGTGATAATCATGATGATCAGATTGTTTACATAGCATCAACGTTTAAGAATAACTAAAGCACAATCAAATGATATAAAGGATTACAAAGTTAAATTACAATAGCAATGTTCTGCAATTTAACTAAGTAAACCTAACCAAAAGAATCAAATGTTTATATCTTGTATATGTACAAGATATCAAAATAATGTTTATCATCAACCAATGATGTGCTTTCCAAAAGTCTACTAGGTCCTCTATCTGGGCAGCCTAGTATGCATATCCAAAAGCTTAAGCTTAAACCTGTTCTTCACCTGAGAAAGCATGTAAAAAGATCAAGTCAACACAACGGTTGGTGAGTTCAGAAAGTTTATAAGTTTAAAATAGTTTTCAACAAACCTCTTTCGGTAAAACCTTAACCTCATTAACTCCACATGTAATATCCAAATCGGTATGCTTATATATAGAGCATACCCCTGAGTCGAGCCTACGACCCGCCCAGACGCCATCCCACCACATACTAATCCGGATATGACACTGTTGTTAATAATAATTAAGCATTTTACCTACCAATCAATTCAATCCTCATCAAAGCCCTTGTTATCTGTTTCAAAGTTTTCATGTCTATTGTATTCATAAGTGTTAGTTTCTCAGTACGTTTATCAAGCATCATAGATTCACACGCCCATAGTTTAGCAATTACATATCTCCTATAAGCAGACAAAAGCTCTAGAATACCAGAAGTTTAGCAATTACATGTCTCTTATATAGATAATAGCTTAGCATTCATCAGGTCCATGTTTAGCCTTTACATACCTCTTATAAGCCGACAAAAGCTCTGGAATATCCAGAAGTCTAGCAATTACATGTCCCTTATAACCAGGTAATAGCTCCGTAACGTTACGTTTATGTTTAGCGTTTACATACCTCATATAAGCCGACACAAGCTCTGGAATATCCAGAAGTCTAGCAATTACGTGTCCCTTATAACCAGGTAATAGCTTAGAATCGATACTTTCATGTTTAGCCTTTACATACCTCATATAAGCAGACAAAAGCTCTGGAATATCCAGAAGTCTAGCAATTACATGTCTCTTATAACCAGGTAATAGCTGAGTATCATTATGTTTATGTCATTACATGTATCTCACCCCATAGGTACAAGCTCTGGAATATCCAGAAGTCTAGCAATTACGTAAACTATGGTTAGATACATGTAAGATGTTTCATGCGCAAGTAATAGTTTCCAAGCATCATATCTCATGTAATTGAATCAAGTCTCATGTAATAGCATCAAGTCTCATGTAATTGTATCAAGTCTCATGTAATAGCATTAAGTCTCATGTAATTGTATCAAGTTTCATGTAATAGCATTAAGTCTCATGTAATTGTATCAAGTTTCATGTAATAGCATTAAGTCTCATGTAATTGTACCAAAACAATTGATTTTAAACATTAAGCTTAAAGCATAAGTCACAACATAATTATTATGTTTATGTTTAAAGCATTAAGTAACATTTCAACAATTTATGAAAATGTTTAACATGCTTCTCAGTCCCGCAGTAAAACAAATAAGTTTGAAAAGGGACAAATGAACTCACCTTAGGTCCGAAGTGTTTGATCAAGTAGAATAAGAATGCACGCGCTCTTTGTTTGCACTTGATTTAATGTTCATGCTCCTGTATTGATTTCATAATGTTGTATTTTATAAGTATAAGTTTGTAAGAATTTGTTGTGCGCGTAAGTGTTAGTCCTAAAGTTGACTAACACTTAGGAATCTTGTTTATTATCCGGCCCTAATTATTTATTGTTCAAGATCCCATGGTTACTCATTAGTTACAAGTTATCAATTGTATAATAGGTTTTCAAGCCTTTATGTAGTTTGTTTACGACTTGTTATTACTTTATAACAACAAAATGATATCCCATAATATCTTTTATCCTTTGTTTTTTATCATATCAAACATTCATTCGTGCGTTTGTTATTTACTTGAATCCATTGGGCCGGATATTGTTGAGTCTCGTGAGTCACATGGGCCACTATTGGCCTCTTGAATATTTATTGATCTAACCAAAAGGGTTTGACCCGAAAGGTTTAGGTTGAGCCTTCTTTGGGTAAAGTGGGTCAAAATGGCGACCATGGGCCACCTGGGCCAACATGGTCTACATGTTGAAATCAAATGATTGGGTATCTTATTGGGCCGAGAATGCCCATATTGGGCCGTAACAAGGAGATGGCCCATGGAATAGAGTTGGGCCGAAATCAATGAAACAGTTGGGCCTAGGAAATATGTGTGGGCCGATTGATGAGTTGATTCAGAGAAATTGTTAAGCCGTTTTCATGGCTATTGGGCTGATTATTGGGCTTAGTCATGATCGATAATTATGGCCATTTAATTTAAAAGTGGGCCGATGCAATTGATTTAAGCCCAATGTTTACTAGAGTTTATATCTTGATCCGGTAGTGGATTTCCGAACTCCCTTCCAATTGGCTACAACAATCAGCGTCCTCTGGTTCAGGTGGTTAAGGTTTCGTCAGTGGGTTTAAGCAGCAAAGGTTAGTTTGATCCTGGTGGGTTCGGTACCATAAGGTTCGTCAACATCAAGGTTTGTCCCTGTCGAAGGTTAGCTGGTGACATAAGGTTCGCTGATGGGTTGTCCAAAGACGGTTCGTGGCACATGCATAGATTCGCCATATGGTTCGGGATAACACAACAGGTTCGTGACCAGATAAGTAGGGTTCGTCGACCATGTTGCAGGTTCGCCACAGGCATTAGGGTTCGTCTGGCTTCGTATGGTTCGTGGCTTGTGTAGTAGGGTTCGAATGGGGAAAGAACAAGGGTTCGTTAGTCTGCAACTGTACAGGGCTCGTCGATGATGCCAGCAGGTTCGTTACCCCAGAGTGGTTCGGCAAGGGTCGGCCACGCCTCCCCTGGTTCAGCAGGTTCGTTACCCACGAACCCTGCACTTACATCATCATCTCCATCAGGTGTCACCGGACTGAAGCAGGTTACACAGTCATGGTTGGTTGTCGAGGGTTCCTAGGGTTGTAGAAACTCAAATAATATAGCCCAAGACCGATGACGTGTGAGTGTGTATCAACAAATTAGAAAACCCTAATTTCAGCAACTTTCCACGCATCATACCTCAAAATCAGTCGGCCAAACTCTCAGATCAGCTGTACTTCCTTGTAGAGCTCGTCAAGGGCTTCGCGTGGGCGCAAGAATCACCGATTTTCGTTCACAAACGAAAGAGATATCGTGTTTTGAAGTTTGGATCTTGGGTGAAAATGGTGGTGACGGGTTGAGAGGATTTGAGAGAGAGAGAGATTGTATAAAAATGAAAGAAATAAAACATTTGGTGCTTTTATACTCCCATGGGTATCCGGGTTCGTTTCGGTTGCTCGGTTCACGGTTTTGTCGCGTATCCGGCACGTTATGCGTATAAATTGTAATTTAAATAAAAGATTAGTTTCAATAATTTTAGATAGTATTTAATGATAATAATTATATTAAATTCCATTTAATTAAGTTATTTATAGAGTTTAATTATTTTTACGCATTTCAATTATTTATTCGCGTTTCGTTAATTTTTCTTCGCGATTTGATAAAATAGTTAAATTTAAATTATTTTATGATGAGTTTCAAAATTGTAAAATGGGAAATATTTTATTTTCTTAAAATTATGATCGTTCGTATCGTTATTCGTTTTCGTTATCGTTTCATCAGATCGCGTCACCATCGCGCGCATTCGTTCGAATCGTCATTCGAACGAACACGTCGATGGTTTGGCTTTCTGATTCTTGTTTTCTATTGTTAAGTCATTATTTCAGAACGTTAAACTATCAGAATCATTCGTACAGATCGTCACCTATACGAATAACTCGTCGGTTTTGCATTCTGCAACAATAACCGTTAAGGTTTTGTTTTGTTTAACCTCACATACGTTTATGCAACTAACATCACATCAAGTATTTATGTTTCAACCCTGTGTTGTCTGACATGTTTCAGATTGTTAAACCCCAAGGTTTCAGTCGAATTCAGACAATCGTATAATAGTTTCATGTTAATCGAATGCATCAATAATCTAAACATAGTTTCTCAAATTGTGTACCTGAATTACTGTACATGTTCACTGTTGCGATCACTGTTCCGGCACGCGTCCGGCACTGATGTTACAACTTTTTATATCCATTTGGAATACCTTTATGTTGTGGGATATAGAAAATGCAAGAAAGAGTCTTATGGCTTCAAGTTTGGCTACATGGGCAAAAGTTTCATCATAATCAATCCCTTCCTCTTGACAGTAGCCTTGCACTACCAATCTGGCTTTGTTTTTTATTACAATGCCCCTATCATCAGTTTTGTTCCTAAATACCCATCTAGTTCCTATTGGGTATTTTCCTTTAGGCAAAGGGCAAAGAGTCCAAACATTTTGTCTTTTAAACTGAAGTAGTTCATCCTGCATAGCTTTCACCCAATTATTATCCTTAAGAGCATCTTGATACTTAGATGGCTCAATTTGGGATAGGAAGGCAACATGAAGACAAAAGTTTGAGATTTGACTTCTAGTTTGAACACCTTTATTTAGATTGCCTAGAATCTGGTCTAGAGGATGATTTTTATTGAAGGGATGATGTCCAAACAATTATTAGTATAGCAGCATCAGAAGAGGATGAATTTTCAACAAGACCAGGAGAATTTTCAGATAGGTTGGCAGGAGCTTGTTTCGATGTATCTACTGGAGCATTATCAATTATTGGAGATGTGGAGGTAGACACATGTTCATTCTGATCTTGAAGATTGATTTGAAAAGAAGGGATAGAAGAGAAAAACTGGGATATTGAGCATTCCTCAAGAGATGACAGATCTTCAGAAGTTTGACAAGATTCTAAAGAAGGAGACATGGATGAAGAAGGAGAAATGTATGTGAAGCTTTCAAGATCAAACAAGTCATTAGAAGCATAAGGGAAAGAGGAAGTTGATGCGTATTCATTGAATTTGACATCAGTGGATTCCTCAACGATCTTAGTCCTAAGATTGAAAGCTCTATAAGCTTTGGAAGTTTGAGAGTATCCCACAAAATATCCAGAGTCCACTTTTGCAGCAAACTTGGACAATGAGTCTTTTGTGTTCAGAATGAAGCATGGACACCCAAAGACTCTGAAAAAGAAAATGAAAGGCTTTATTTTATGAATGACTTCATAGGCAGTTTTGTTAAGTCTTTTCACAATGTGAACTCTGTTTAAAACATAATAAGCACTGTTTACTGCCTCAACCCAGAAAGACAAAGGTAATCCTGAGTTTGCAAGCATGGTTCTTGTAGCCTCAATAAGTGTCGTGTTTTTCCTTTCCACAACTCCATTTTGAGCAGGGGTTCTAGGAACATTGTATTGTCTAAGGATCCCTTTAGAAGTACAAAACTCATCAAGAACATGGTTCTTGAATTCAATACCATTATCACTTTTTATTACCTTGAGAGGAAGACCAAATTGTCTTTCAAGTTGAGTGATAAGGGATTTTATTTTATCAACAATCTCATCTTTGCTGAAGAGAAAGAAGTCCAGCAAAATCTTGAGTAGTATCTACAACAACTAAACAATATCTTATTCCAGCTAAACTAGATACCTTCACAGGACCAAACAGATCCATATGAAGCAGATTAAGACAATCAGTTGGTTTAGATTCCTCAATAGACTTATGTGATGATTTATGTTGATTTCCCTTCAAGCAAGATTCACATTGTCTTAAAAATGAAATTCTTTTGAAGGTAATCCTCTTATCAGTGAAAGGGTAGAAAGCTTATGAAGAGTTTGGTGATTTAGGTGGCTAAATCTTCTGTGCCAGAGGGCAATTTCCAAAGATGAAGCTTTGGCTATGAGACATGTAGGAATAGAGGATTGAGAATCATTTGTCATATCCACAACATAGACATTCCCAATTATCTTAGCCGTCAGCAGTGTGTGTTGGTCAATTAAAACCTTTATTTTAGAGTTTATTTCTGGAGAAAAGATTTTACAACTGTGTTTGGTGAAAAACAAACTATAATTTTTGTTTGCTAATTGAGACACACTCAAGTGATTGAACTTGAGGTTCTTAACTAAACTGACATCCTTAAACTGCAATTTTCCACTATAGACAGAACCAGACCTAACTATCCAACCTTTTGCATTGTTTCCAAATGAGACAAATCCTCCATTCTTTGGAATGAAATTATTTAGAATGGATCCACACTCAGTCATATGCCTAGAGCTTCCACTATCCACATACCATAATTGATTTTGGTTTGAAGAAGCTCTCTACACATAGAGGATCAAATGCACTAGGTTAGATATGGGTCAATGTTTATTTTAGACAAGAAGAAAAATATTTTTGGTAGTTTATTTATTTTTGCTGCACATTATTCATCAACTTCTGCATCATTTGAGTCAGCTGTTGCTGATTTTGGTGCAGAATATTGATTTGTGAGTCCACAGATGGAGGATTCACAACAGCTGGTGAATACTGAACAGAGAACATGATTCACTATAAGGTAAGAGGGTGGTGTGCCAAGGATTAATGGCCTAGGAAGTGTAGCCAGGGTAGGAGGTGAAAGGTAAGATGGATGAGGGCTTGGCCTTATTGTGTTGTTGGCACCTTGTTTACTTGCTTTCTTGGCCGTCTTCATTTTATTAGCGGGGGTCTCTTTAGATGAAGAGGCATGTTCAGCTTTCAACTTTTCAGCATTCAACTTATCTCTTATTTTCTCAAGGATAGTTTTTGTCCTGCGGTTTTCAGTAGAATGACTGTATTTGAAACATGCTAAGAACAAAGGAAATAAGGATGAGTAGTTTGGAATGAAGGGTTTATTGGCCTTCATTATTGGGTATGGAGGGTGAGGATGAGAAGGAGGAAACTAGATATCAACCACAGGCTTTTTTCCTTTGTGAAGAGTGGCCTTTGGGTCAACAGTGATTTCCTTTTGTTTTGTATCTTCTGAACTTTGAGTAGAGCTCGTAGTAGGAGCAGTCTCAATTTTTTCCGAAGAGTTATTTATATGAACATCATCCAAGTGTGTTTCTTCTGGTTTTTCTGGGTTTGCATTAGTGGGGTATACAAACCTTGGAAATTGCCCAGAATGATACACCCTTGGAGGTGAGTTCTTTATTGCAGGGATTTCTTCTGGAAGAGAGGTGGGAGAGAGAGGTTCAGGAATAGTTTCTTCCACATTATTATCAATTGAGGCATAATCCTTTTGGTGGGCTAGTGTGGTTATACCCAATTCCAAACTTGGCTTTGTTGTGAACTTGTTTGCTTATAAGCATTCTAAATCCTTTGTAGGACTCGACTCACTTTTCACAGCGAACCTTAGTTTGGGCCAATTCATCTTTACAAGCAGAGTATTTCTCTTGTTGAAGATCAAATAGTGCTTGCAAGTTAGTCTTTTCAGTTTTTAGGATAGAAATCTGACCATCTTTATTTTTATTATTTTCTCTACTTCTAGGTTTTTATTAGCCAATTGTTGTTCAAGTTCTTGATTTTGTTGTTGTATAAAAAAATTGGCCTTCTTAATTTTAGCAAATGCCTCAATGCAAGCATCCGAACATAGCTTTTCTAGAGTAGAAGGAGATACCTGGGCATTAGAAGATTCAACTTCAGGTTGGTCATAGGAGGTTGGGTTTTCATCAATAGCCATTAGAGCAAAATCCGTTGGCTCATTGGTGATGAGAGCATAGCCTACATCATCAGGCATGCTTCTCCAGTCAACATATTCTTGTGTAAAGAGAGCTAGTTGGTTTGATTGGGAAGACTGGACAGCTGGGCCAGGTGTGCTTATTTGAGAGGAAGAGGGTGAAATGATTTGGAGTGCTGCAGGTGTAAGCTTATACATGTTGCCATTAGCAGCTTGTACATATTGCGCATTGGGTGAAGGAGAACTTTGTACTATATGAGCAGTGGCCTGAGAGTTTTTGTGATTTGGAAAGTGAGAAGAAGATGAAGAGTAAGGGGCTGGAGAAGAGTGAGTGTTTGGGAAGGTCACATAAGGTGATGATGTGTTGTTGGGAGCATTTCTACAAACAAAGTACAAAAGTGCTTGCGGGAATGATACGATTCCCTGGAAAAGTGTCCTGTGCCATGACATCTGTAGCACTGGACCTTCGCTTTATTTAGACCACTTTTGGTTATCCCATGGATACCGAGAAAGTTGATGTAAGATCGTTCATGATGAAACACAGTTGGTCAGGGATGAAAGAGGGGTCATCACATGAAGAAGAAGAAGTGATGCCAGTAGTTATGTCAATATGTTCATCATAACTCTGATCAGCAATCTTAGAGTTATGACTAAGAAGAGCAGTGTTCCCTTGAACATAATTTTCTGTTGATTTACCAGACTTGATTAACTTCCTTTTCTGGTCAATATCTCGCTCAAAAGTGAGCAACTTACCTTGGAGTTTGGTAAGTGAAAGATTGCCAAAGTCTGGCGAAAATCTCATGACAATAGAGTAGGTTTCCCATTTGTATGGGAGAGATCTTAGCAAGCGGTTGAGGACAGAAATAGTCGGGTACACTTGACCCGCAAGTTTCAGTTCACTTAGAAGAGATATGAACCTTTCAAACTACTGAGTCAGTGACTCATTATTTAGTTGAGTGAATGTTTCATATTGTTGAGCCAATATCTCCCTGGTATTGGCAACAACATTGTCAGTCCCCCCGAACTGTTCTTTAAGAGCATCCCACAAGTCCTTAGCGAACTCATGGTGAAGAAGTCCAGAATAGATTTCGTTAGGGAGAGCCATAGTTAGTTGAGCATGTGCCTTAGCATCAAGCTCTAACTTCTGGAAATCTTCCTCAGTGTAGTTTCGAGGGTCCTTGGGGATAGAATCTCCCGTCTCTGTGTCCAAGACCATGGCTTTGTCTGGTCCGAACATCACAGACTTCCAACAACCAATGTGATTGTTGGATAGGAAGTGCAACATCCTTCTTTGCCAAATGTTGTACTGGTGCCTTACCGGTATAGGTGGTTTGGTTGCAGAGTCGGCATTGTGGGGATCAAGTGTGAATTTTTCTGCCATTAGGTCACAAACGGTATGAGAGAATCAATAGAAGGATGATTTCTCAAAGTTGTTTGTTTGAGTGGTTTTGAACAAAGTTTAGTTCAAAGGCAAGCACCTACAGAACTTGAATACATATGAAGTAAAAAGAAAAGAAATTTAGAGAGGCTAAACAACCATATATCAGAGAGAGTTTTGAGTTTTAGAATTAATGGTTAAACCAAGACTAAAGAACAAGGCTCTGGTACCAAATGTTGAACCTAGTAGGAGCTATTTAACCAGGAATACAAACTTTAGACTCACGGTTAAATCCTTGGTATTTGCTCCTTCTAAAGTTAAACACTTAATTATTTTTAGGTTGTTTAGTATTGCTAGAAAAGGAGAAGACAAAATAGTAACACAAGAAATTTTCGAGGAATTCAATTCAAATAATTCAGAGAATTAATGTTAGGGTATAAATACCTAACATTCAATGTTATTAGACAAGAAAGAATTAGAAAAACAACTGACAGAAATACAGTACTGAAACAAACAAAAATGTACAACAACTGATACAAAAGTCAACAATTACGGAAACCCTGGTCTTTAGTTGTTCCTATGTGGTTATGATCAGTTGTTGTGTCTTCAGTGGTTGAACCACAGAAGCCATTCCGTGGTTTGTTGAATCCGCTGTTGTCTTCAGGTCCTGTTCCGCGGTTGCCTTCAGCTACTAGATCCATTGTTGCTGGATCAGTGGTTATTGGATTCGTTGTTTTAGGATCCACTGTTGTAATCCGTGGTTGAGAGACAGTGGCAAGGAGAAAGTGTCCCCGGTTGGGCAATCCGTGGTTTTATTCCATTGTTGGGATTCAGTGGTTTTACTCATCAGTCCTTTATTTTACAACAATATAGTATAAAACAAATAAAAGTTTTAGTGAGACGCATGTTAAATTGTAGATTACCTAAAAATTGTTTTTCCTCATCTCTCATCTATCTATACTAATAAATCAAAATAAAATGTGCCGTATGTCACTTTTCTATACTATCCTTATAAAAAATTTTATGTCTCTCTCTCCTATTAAATACACCCATATTCAATAATAATAATATAAAATATACTTTATACATTTCTAAATTAAAAAAGGTTTTTAAAACATTAAAAAATGTATTAATTTTAAAAGTGTACATTTTTTAAAAATCCAAATTATTCGAAAATATAAAATATTCAATAATTGTTTTTCAAAACGAAATATTTAGAAAACAAACTTTAATAAACTTAGTGCTTAAATAAATAATACTATTATTTTATTACTTATATATTAAACTATATAAACTATTAATCATATTATTATTGACTATTTATTATATTTTTATTTAACTTGTGTAATATACGGGGTATTGACCTAGTGTATTAAATATATATATATACACACACCTTTTATTAAATTTTGATTTTTCGCTCCTTTTTCTCCTACTATGATACTAATAAGTTTATTAAACTTGCTAAAAACTGATTAAATCATAAAGTCATGTTTTATTTTTCTATAAAACGTCTTTAAAAATATATATATTATCCTATTCAATATAAACAATTTTTAATTCAATTATTTGATATGTGTAATACACAAGTTTTAACATAGTAATTAATTAATAAATGCATGTTAGTCCTCCATTATTATAGCCTCTATGATTATAGCCTGTGATTAATAATTACGTCCATGATTAATTAATGCATAGTAGTCTTCATTTAGTAAATTTTTTTTGAACGGCGAAATTCTCAATCGTGTGAGCCCACTGTTTCCAGACCATGTCACCAAGGTCTAGTTACCTGAACTCTCTCATAAGCCTCCACAACCACCACAGGAGGAAACTCAACTGGAAAAGCCCATGACCCCATCAGATTCCTTTCTCACTGCGAGAGGGTTTCGCTGCGGGGGGGGGGGGGGGGGGGTGTTCCAACATTAATAAAATTATTATCGTGTGAAAATATCTTTCTCTACATATCTTGTTGCATACTTGTTGTTCCTTAATTATTTGATTCTTGTGTATAGTTTTTAGATTTTCACGGCCTGCTGTTGAAGATACCGATGCAATGAAATTATTAAAAGCCATTTGGAGACATGCAACTAGAAGAATGCCCAATGAAGTAGCTAATTTTCTTAAAACTGGCTCTCCTATTATCCAGGATAACGAAACATTGCAATCCAATTACAAAATACTATTTGATGCTGCCGAAGCGGGCAATAAGAGATTTTTAGTCGAGATATTTCGGACCTATCCCGGTTATATGGATAAGGTAAATGAGAATGGGCTCACTGTCTTTCATATATCTCTTATGCACGGTCATACGGGTCTCCTCAATCTATTGGATGAGATAGGCTCATTAAAGGATGATATATGCGACAAGACGGATGAGAGGGGCAATAATATGGCTCATTTAGTTGCTAAGAGCACAAAGGAGAGGTTACAAAAGTATCATCTAGCATATATACTAATATTGGCTGGAGAGATGATGATGTTCCAGGTATATCTTATAATTGGGTTTAATTATTTATTGCTATAATAATATTTTTCAATAAGTAAGAAAAATAAAGGAAATAGTTAGGAAAAAAAATACTAAATAGATAAGACATTGATAAATTAAATAGAAATAAAGAAAAAAATTAAGTAGTTGAGAAAAAAATAACTATGAAAAATTTCAATTAGTTAATTATTTATATATTAGGTATAATTTTAAACTCACAATAAAAAATAAAGAAGAAAAACTTCATGCACTTAGAGGATTGTGAGCTCATAAAATTGTGACAAGTAACATGACAAATTACTTATTTATCTTTTATATATTATCGTCAAATATGATGAAAATTTTATATTATTTAGATTATAATATAACAATCGAAATTTCTTTATTTGCATAAAATTTAAACTTATGACAACTTTTAACTTATATATGTTCTTATTTTAGATTACTTTTATTTAATTTTTACCTCTTTAACATGCTAGAGATAAGATATAAAATATAAATCCACACATCTTAAAATAAAAAAATGGGTCGAAGTTGCCACCTCTACAAAATAAGGATACAAATAGCAATATAGCAAAAAATAAGTTATGGATTATACTCACATTAAAAAAAATCTCAAAGGTGACAAAACAAAAAGAAAGAATACATACGAAAAATGAAAAAAAAAAAAACAATTAAAAAATTAGGGACTTAGAAGTTCCAAGTCGTATTAATTTAATATATAAATTAAAATGTGAATATAAAATAGATTATACGAATACCTTTGGCTATCATTATACGAAAAATAGTAATTTTTTTAATTGTATTCTACTTGCCTATAAAGTCATTTACAATTTCTAAAACTCATAAAAATATGATTAAACAATTGAATTAATAATAAATAAAATTTTGAAATTAAAAAACCGTACATAAAATTAAAAACGAATAATTAATCTAGTTGAGTTGATTAACATGTAAAAACATTATGATGATGTCATAACTATCCATAAGGCAAATTTATTTTTCCAAATTGTTAAGAAACGTCGAAAATTATAATAATTCGTAATTAATTTCAAGTAAAATTTTTTTATTAAATGAAGTATTAACTATACATAATTAAGATTATATTAAATTTGTAAAAGTATAGATTTTAATATTATTAATATTTAATATTATTCACAAGGTAGTAAGATAAGCCCAAAAATTTTTTTATTTTATTTGATATATTAAACAATATATATGCGTAATTTTATTTGATCCATATTGATCGTTTTAAATGGTTTATGAAAAAAAATAATAAATAAATACAAAAAAAATATATTATATTAAATTTTTAAAAATATAGCTTTTAATGTTATTAATATTTTATATGAAAAAGAAACAATAATTATTCTTTAATATTGTTTTTAATATTAGAGAGATACGGAAAAATAAATGTGAAAAATCACAAGGTAGTAAGATAAGCTCAAAATTATTTTTATTTATCTATATAAAAATGATAGATACAAAAAATTATTATTTAATATGAGAGTTAGAGAAAAAATTAAAGGTAACGTAAAGTGAGAAACAAGTTATAATCAGCAGAAAGTAATTCATTTTAACATATCAAGAGATGAATTCTTTTATTAATTTACATTTCATATTATTATACGACAACTAGATATCTGATATTTAATGCTAAATTGAAAAACATGATCATTCACTGCATTTTTAAGAATTTTATTAATAAGTAATGTAGTGGTTTGAGTTGAGAAGATACAACCAAAAAGTTTGAAGTTTAATCCTCAATAAAATCGGTTTTAAAGCTACCGACTCGATTGCTTGCATGTGTGCTTTATTAGTTTCCTCTGTTAGTTAGATACCGGGAGAATCCGGGGGTTTGCCACCTAAGAGAAAAAAATGAGTTCCTACCGTTAGAAAAAAAATATAAAAAATCAATTTCGCTTGGTAAACAGTCGGCCCCTTCCAAACTTTCCAAAGTGTAATATAGCCAAAGTGCTCTATTGCACTACAAAAATATTACCGGCACTAGCATTTATTACAAACAGGTTCACTTTGTTAGATCGACAAGATAATATAATAACCTATTTGTACTTAAACGTGTTGTATTTGATTAGCACGAGTTTGTAATTTTTGTGTCAACCCATAGAAATTAGTACAACCCGTATATTAATACTGGTTCAGTTCTCGGTTCTTAGACCATGGGGTATGTCCCTTAGTCCAACCACTCCACGTAGGCACCATGTAGGCACCCACCACAACCACCCACTCGACCACTTTGGTGGAAATGCCCCTTGGTTGGCCACAACCACCCACTCCTCTCTTTCTCTGCCTATTTCTCCTGTTGCTGTGGCCATGCCCAACCCTCCCACGCCTCAAAGGGGGCGGTGTTCCACGCCCTTTTTTGCACATTCACGCCCCAATCAAGGGGCACACCGGAAGGTCTTGTATTTGATATTCCAATATCATGGTATTGACTTGGGTCTATCCGGCTATGACTCCATAATGATAGTTTGAGCAAAAAAACAAATATAAGATTTTTATATGAAACATGTGAATTTAGGATGTTAAAAGGATTTTTAGATTTTTTATTTTTTACTTTTAGGCAAATTGCAATAATAAAAAATTGTGAACGCCACCATTAGGCGCCCATCACCGACCGGTCCCACGGCTAACATGAGGAAGGTAAATCGCGTAACCACATATTGCAATAAGGGGAACAGCTTTCTCTTTTTTTATGTAGCAAAGTTATTCGGATGCAGTGAATTTTCTATAATTTATAATTATAACTTTTCCACTTGTTTGACATAGAGAGTAGGGGTGTTCAAAATATCCGAAACTCGGAAAAATTCGAAATCCGAATCGTATCCGAAACCCGAAAAAACCGTATCCGAAATCTTTTTCGGGTTTTTCGGGTTATTCGGGTCGGATAATATGATTTTAGTTTCGGGTCGGGTTTCGGATATGCAAAAGGTGGTTTTTTCGGGTCGGATATCCGAAAAACCCGAAAAAAACATGGTTATTCGGATGAACGAATTCGGGTTTTTCGGGTCGGATAATATATTTCGAATTTCGGGTCGGGTTTCGGATACACCAAAAAAATTTCCCAACCCGAAAAACCCGATTCGAAAAACCCGAATAACTCGTTATCCGACCCGATGAACACCCCTAATAGAGAGTAGAGAAGCTGATGCCGCCAAAGCTGAGGGAAGCGAAGAACAAAGACGGTCAAACCCCATTTGAGTTATTCCGTAAAGAAAATATGTATCTAATTGAAGATGGAATAAAATGGGTACAAAATGTTACGATCTTCGCCACACTCATGATGACCATTGTGGTTGTTGTAAACTCTACAAATTTTATTCCTATAAATCGCGGAACATATGTTGGAGTGATTTATACTTTTGCAAGTTCCTCAACTTCGATACTGGTGTTCTTATATGTCCTCATACCTCGTCAATATAACCATCTTGGCCTGCGCATCTTACTCTTTTTGATGTATCTAAATCTGCAGTCACTCTTGACGTCATTTATCGCTATGATATATGTCGTCATAACTAGTTTAAACCTGAAATTGGAAGAAGCAAAACCGCTACCATTCAAATCCGAGTTGCGTGGATCCGTTCTTTTTTTGTTTTTATCTTTTTTGCTTGTCTTGCTGGTCATTTGTTTTTTAACTAACCATATAGGTGTGATATTCATTCCCTTTCACTTCTATCGAAAGAAACGTGCTCTGCTTTACAACTACTAATGTCCTTAATTGTGAGTCATTCCTATATATATAAGGATATTGTTTAGAAGATACTGATTATGTATGCGATATTTCTTTTATTTGTAGCTAAGACCCAACCATGTATGTCTGGTTGTTTTTGTTGTCAATGAAACCTTCCTTTTATAGCATCATCAAGTCTACTGGCATTCAAATTTGTATTATGGTACGGCATCTTGAAATATGTTTTATATTTGTTTATTCACTTATTTATTTTTTTTATGATGGTTAATATTGCACATGTAAGATGATCCTCAAGTAAAAATTGAAATGTGTTTAAGTTTCAGGTGTTTCAGAAATTGTATTTACTAAAATAAACACGTGACAACAAATTGAACAACTTTCATAAACCTCGTATACTGAACGAGTACTCACCTCTGTAAATAAGGTTAAAGGAAGTCCATTATCCTATCTTGCTAGCACATGCCCAATTTTGTAAATTTTATTTATGAAACACCAAAATGTAAACACATTTCAGTTCCTACTCAGAAACCACATAACACAAGTTCGAAAAACCCCAATTTTAAAAAACTCGTTCTGAAGATTACAATGTTGAATATTCATTGATCATATTGGGTCATATACTCATATGTTATCCCCGTTTCCCTACAAATTGAGGATGGTATTTTATTTTAATCAAATGATCTGCTTAATCTTTTAATTGGGTGCCATCAGACATACTGACACTGCAACTGTGACAATTACGTTGAAAGTTTACATCATTCTTATTTGAAATCCACGTTAATAATACGATCGTAATTGCAACGATTAGAAAGCACGCGAGAAATCGTAAACGTGTGTAACACCCCGACCGATGGCGGAAACGTCGGGATGCCACGAGGGATGTGTAGATTGTTCATAAGCTCGTGGGCATCTAATTTAATCATCACATATCAATTAACCAACCAAATTAATTACACAAAAAGCATGTCTATCATGAATTAGTTACATCAATTACACAAAAGATTTAACTAAACTCTAGTCTTCAGAATTTCAGTTATTTTAGCTAAGTCCAAGAACCTAAGTGATGATGTCTCAAAAGATGTAGAGCTATCCTGCTCTACCTACTTCTCCTCGTTCCCTGAAACATGTAGAAAATCAAGTGTCAACTACGAAATAGTTGGTGAGAAATCATAAGTTTTTATGTATTAAAAATGTTTATGAAGTATATAAATGGGTTTATAAAAGTTTATAATTTCCCCGAGAGAATCCACATGTGCACCTGCGAAATAATCCAACAATACCAAAATCCAACAAACACAACATTTAAACAATTTAATTAATCACATACACAATAATCACAGATAATTATCCACAAATGTTCAACCAATCACATCAATTCAATAAGCATCAATCATCATAATCATATCAATATAAGTCACCGCAGAGGACCTCAGTCAACTCAATCAACGGCGGAATCATCGCGGAGGACCGCAGTCAACTCAACCAACGATATTCCTATAAGTGTCTTCGTGCACTGCGGATGATCGCAGTCAACTCAACCAACAGTGGAATCACTGAGGAGGACGTTAGTCAACTCACCAACAGTAACTCAATCATCACGGGGGACCTAAGTCAACTCAACCAACAATGACTCACGGATAAGTAATAATCCATCTCAATCAATAATCAATAATAATCCATTAATATGAATATCATATTGATAATCTAGGTGTCACCCATGTGTTATCAAAATAATATTTAAATTGGTATACATGTTCCACCTCCGAGTTTAAAAACAAAATGATTTTAAAAGGAGGTTATGAAAACTCACCTGAGTCCTTAGAATCAGTGTTTTCGTAGTATGCGCGCTTGCGTAAGAGAAATCAAAAGTCACTTCAATAACCTGTATATATTGTGTGTTTGTGTTCGTAAATATACGCGTTTCATTTCATTTAAATGCCCATCAGTGTTTACTTTAAATCCTTAAGTGTTTCATTAGCATAGTTTAGTTAATTCAAGTTAAAATGAAACACCTAAGTTATCATGCACGATCATCATCAATATTTAGTTTAAACTTGCAAATTTTATTTTATAAAAAGGTGATAAACAAGTCTTGGTATACTATGTATGCCCTCTTGAATATGTATGATAAAGAGTGATATCCTTAATCATACACATGTCTATCCATGCATGCATGCATGCCTAATTAAATCAACCACCCAACTTTCTAAGTTATGAGATTTGACTTTTATGTTTAAAAGTTCCCCTTTAGGTTAATTATATAAAAGATTTTCAGTGTATATAACCATACTTTTAAAACCCATGTTTAGAGAGAGAAAAGGTGGTGGTTTTTATAATTCGTCATGCATGCATGATTATCCATGGTTTCCCATGATCTTTGGTACCCCGTTAACCCTACTTCGACAAGGTTTAGGCTTAACGACCCAAAGGTTTTTCCTAGACCCTTAGGTTCGCTGCCCAAGTGCAGCACACCCAGGGTTCGGCGGCCTAAGACTCGTGACCAAGGGTTCGGCTATAGTGAAGATTTGTGGGCCAAAGGTTTCATGAGTTGGGTTTGCTGGAACAAGGTTTGCCATGCAAGGTTCGCTGCTTTCAGCTCCCCTCTTCCCCAGGTTCGGCCAGGGTTCGTTGGTTTCATCATCCGAAGGTTCGGCTGTCTGGTTTGCAGTCAATGGTTTGGCCAAGGCATTAGGGTTCGGACATGCATTAGGGTTCGGCCATGCATTAGGGTTCGGCCATGCATGGGTTCGCCATCCCTGGTTCGTCATCAGCAAATAGGTTCGCGGCTCGTGGGTTCGTGAATGACATAGGTTCGACTGCTATGGGGTTCGTGAATGACATAGGTTCGGCTGCTATGGGGTTCGTGGGTCCATAGGTCCGGCTAGTATCCAGGTTCGGCCTCTCCCTAGGGTTTGGCTAACATAGGTTCGGCCAACTGCCGTCCCTTTCCCGCGAACCTGTCACCCACGGTTGTTCATCACCATCCTCATTGCTCCTAGTTCGTTGCAGGTTCCAAACCATTGATCCTACCCTATTCTAATAACTCGTTTCAAGGTTTTAAAGTGATAAAATGTGTTTACAAGCTCAATGTTATAATCGATTGTTTAGAGAAGAAAACCAAAAAGTAAATTGCTCGGCTTACCTTCAAATCGTGCTCAAATGACGTGTTTCTTCGTGGGATCTTGTTCTCCTCAATCACGCGGTCGTTTAGGCACTAAGATCTTGTAAATCCGTTGAGAAATGAAGTTATCTTAGAGAGAAGTTAGAGAGAGAAAGTGGTGGCGGGTTGGGGTGTTTTAGAGAGAGAGTGAAAGTTGAAAATGAAAGAAAAAGAATGAGTCTTCTTCATTATAACCCGCGTATCCCCCTTGTGCTCGATCTCGTTTAATACGCGTTAAAAATTATATTATGCTCGGTTTTTCTCATGAACATATTTAAAAACATAAAACATTTAAATAGTTATGTCTCGTTTCCATAAAAATGATTTTAATTAAAGTTGGTTCGTAAAATGAATTCGTTTACATTCGTTGAATTAATTATTTAAATAAACGATTTGTTCATATTTGTTTTAGGTTGTGATTTCTAATATACGTTTTTAAATTCTTTTTCTTAATTTAATATCGTTAAATATTTTTTCGTTATCTCGTCGAAACGTGTTACTTACGTAAGTATTCGTAAAGATCATCACCTTTCTGAATCCAACGCCCGTATCGTATTTCGATTCGATTTATGATTTATGGAATATCGTTTCAGAATATTATCCTTAATAATTATATTCGTGTGAATTGTCACCCACGCGAATACATTATTAAGTTAATATCTCTGAATTAATATTCGCGTTTAAGTTATGTTCGTAATCTCACCATCGCGTAATTATTTCAATAAAGCTTTCATTATTTTATTATCTTGAATATTATAGTCTCCCAATCCAATCCCACTAAACCATGTCACTGACACATCCGTGATAGACCGAAATATGCATATATATAGGGCATATGTAGGGGTAGGTCGCAACCTCCCCAGCCACCGTCCCACTGCTATTTCGATAAACAATGACTATGTGTCCTTGACTATGTTTAGCAACTAAAAAAAAAACTCCTAATTCCTTTCCATTCCAAACCACAATCCATAATCTGTGAATTCAACTGCGATAAATTCTCTGGTTCTGTTTATTTGTGTTTCAACTAAACTTCCCATGGTTTATGCATATAATAATATGTTCTCAATATGTATACCAATATCAGTAATAACATCCAATAGTTCATCATCATTAATAATTATCGTATCATGTTATTCATGTCGTAACAGTACAATTACACATGTACGGACAACATGCAATACAATGATGTTACAACGTGTGTGAAACCGTGCTAAAAACAGAGTTCGCGATTCTCCGGAATCATAAAAACAAGAAAAAATTTGAAAATATCTTTTTCCAGAATTTTTCGCGATCCGCCAAGGATCCTTTTGCTCTTCTTGGCGGTACGCCAGGAGTCCAAAATATTTAAAATTATCCGGATTTTTTCGCGGTACGCCAAGCCCTTTTCAGGCTTCTTGGGGGTTGTAACATTTGCAATATTCAGGTACGACTATTTAATTAAAAAAAATCAGATTTTTACACTTATGTTATCTTATATTTCTCAAAAACTGACCCATTGGTGATATATGTTTATAAATAAATAATTACGTTTGTAAAATAATTATTATTGTTATAATAATAATAAAATTAAAGTTATCAAATAAAAATATTAATAATAGTTTACGTAAATAATAATAATAATAACAATAATATAGTTAGTTTAGTAGACGTAAAAAAAATGAATTATTATTAATTATAATTATTATTATTTTTAAATTTTAAACTTTTAAATATTCCCTTTCTCCTAATTTTTCTCCATCTCTCTAAACATCTCTCTTGAACACACTCACACCTGCATTCAAAACCACCATCCCCACTTTCTCTAAACCGTCGATCACCACCTCACCGTCGATCACCACCTCACCAATGGTGAGTCACCATAATCCCATTTTCACCGTTTTCTCCACCACACTACTCACTCTTAACCTCTCAAACTCCACCTATATAAACTGCATCAAAGCTATATCAAAACTTCACACCATCTTCACTTTTCTTACTCTCTGTTCTAGTTGAAAACCCTTAGCCGCGGGCAAGGTCTTCGATTTGCTATTCTTGAGCGAGAATTTATTTGTCAGTTTTAAACCGAAGCAGTCTCGGTGAGGAGCACGAAATCACGCTGCAAGTCTGTGATTTTCATCTTGTACGTAAGCTTGTTATTTATATAAATATATGTAGATGATATAGGAGCTGAATGATGGGATGTGAATATGTCTATATATATGTGTGTGTGTGGGTAGAAATCTTCCATATGTAACACATACGCGTATATATATTACATATATATATTCAAATGTCATAAGCCACTTTATATATATATGACGCATTTGTACAATATATATGTGAGGGTGCAGTAGATAAACATACATACATGCATATATATGTATATGTATGTATGTATAAGTCATGTACGATTGTATCATATATATATATATTAAATATGTAAGTGGAGGTGGTACTATAAATATATATTATTGTAGGTGTGTCAAACTTTGGAATAAGAGATTTGTAAAAAGTCAAACTATTATAATGATTTTTGTTTTATGCATAGCATATATAATCATGTATACAAGCTTTTGAAAACGTAAAAATAAATACATATATATAGTTTTATATTTGATTGTTAGTACAAGAACTTATGTATATTTTTAATTACCAAAAAGTATCACCAATGGTTAAACTTATTTTATATAAAAGAATATTTTTGATAAACTATAGTTATAATGGTTACAATTATTTTTATCAAAGAAAACTATTTTAAGCAATAACGATACTATGAACGATTTCACAAAAGTAACGGAATCTGAACTTAGACGCAATAAATTGTGTTTATTAAGTTTAGGTTGTCAACACTTGAACGAATAAACGAAATCTTAGTAGTGTCTATGTTATTATAGGACACTAGTGGTAAGTTGGAACAATTCACTCTATTCTTATCTCAAGGAAGATAACAAACACTGTGAGTTTCGTAGCCCCTTTTTACTCTTTTATTTTACAAACTTGGGATGAAAGACATGTTAAACTCAATTTTTATTCTATCATATGCTATTTATGTTGATGTGGTGCATAAGTAAACTAGGATTGTAGATTGCATGAGACGGTATATTCCATTTTCGTAAGTCCCGTTGATTCTAACACAACCATTAATTCATATTCTCGAACCAATGGATATATATTGAATAGTACTATTTGGGCTGACAATCTCATTCATTGCAAACTGGTCTTGCTAGCTACAGTCAATTTAACACATGATTCTATCAATGAATGAATATTTCCATCATTATACACATTATTCGAATGACTTTTATTGGTCATCCTCTGGGCAGACAGCCACAGGTTTGGTTGTGAACTAATGTATATTGCATCCAACATACTTTTGTTACACATACATCATTATAGCATATATCTATGATCGATCGATACTTATTCTATTTGGAACGAAATTTTATACTAAATCATTTATCGAGTCACAAAAACCTACGTGCTCACCAACTTTATAGTTGACCGTTTTTCAAACATGTTTTTCAGGAAATCAAGATTGAGGTAGACTTGGATCATCATGCTTATAGAGTTTTTAGAAGAGCTTAGTTTATTATGTTTAGACAAGATTCTGGCTATTTTTAGTTATTTGTTTGTGATGTTTAGACTTGTTATGGTTTTATTTTCATGGTAGACAATTTGAAAGCTTGAATGCTCGATATTTCAATTTCGTTACAACTCTCATGTTTCCGCCAATGGCGAGGGTGTGACAGGGGTACGCGAAGATAGGTCGGCAAAAATAAATCAGCTACAACAATCATATTTCATGCAACTTAAAACTTTTCTTCATCCTCTCGAACCTACTCTTCCCAACCATGATCTGATCTACTTCAACCTTCAAAATCTCTATTCTAAAGCTTAAGAAACATCATAATCGAGCGGGGGATTGTTCCTACAACACCCGATCATCGTTTTTCATCCGAACATCCACTCGAACGGGTAACGATTCAGCTTCTCCTACTAGTTTGATAATGTATGGATTAAATCTAGTTTTTGAACTTAATGCAATGGTTATTGTTGTTGATTATTGCTTAGATGATGATTAGGAATAATTAGAAACGAAGAAATCTGAAGGTTAATGGTGAGATTTTTGTTTTGATCCGTTATGATGTCCGATTATCATGAAACCATACTAAAGATCATAATGGTTTTAACCTATTTGATCATAACAATTGTTATGATTGTCTTGATCATGCCTTGGAATCCTAGATTAATATTCAGATTAGTATATTGAATATGGTTATTAAGCCTATTATAATATGATATACCTATGTTTCGTGATATCTAAATGATCAATAACAAGGATTGACTTTTCCTAAATAAGAAATCAATCGAGAAACTGTTCCGGTGATATAATCAACAATAATACCTATTTGGTTAATCTAAGGACGTTCTGATTAATCCAACGAGTCATCAACTTCTTAATAAGAACCTAAATCATTATTGGTTCTCATTTTATCATACATTATGTGATATTCAATTAAGAGAATGAATTAAGAATTTAAGACACGTTTGATGACTCGAGTTGCAATGTCATTGACATTAAATGTAACATCACTATACTTTAGGTTGTCCGTACATCCGTACGATTGTACTGTTACGACCTAAGATTTATTGTTATTAATGATAATGAATTTTTATTGATAATATTGATGATTATCAGTGTTGATGGTATACATGATTATAACACATATTATACGCGTAAACCATGGGGATTTTAGTTGTAATTTAACTAAACAGAACCAGAGTGTTTATCGCAGATGATTATACTGATTATGAATTATTGGTTTGGAATGAGAATGGATTTGGGATGGAACTGGGAGTTTGTTATGGTCTGATTGCTAAACGTAGTCAATGACACATGGTCATGGTTTATCGAAATAGCGGTGGGACGGTGTAGGGGAGGTTGCGATCTACCTCTGCATATGCCCTATATATATGCATATTTCGGTCTATCATGGATGTGTCAGTGACTAGGGTTTAGTGAGCTTTGGTTTGGGAGTTTTAATATTTAAGTTAATAAATAATGGGAATTAGTCACACGATGGTGAGGTTACGAACATAATTTAATCGCGAATATTAATTCAGAAATATTAACTTAATAATGTATTCGCGTGGGTGACGATTCACACGAATATAAGTATTAGGAATAATATTCTGAAACGATATTCCATAAATAGTAAATCGAATCGAAATACGATACGAGCGTTAGATTCGCAAAGGTGACGATTTTTACGAATACGTACGCGAGTAACGCTTTTCGACGAGATAATTAAATAATATTTAACGATATTAAATTTATAAATGGAAACTTAAAACATTTATTAGGAATTACAACTTGAATCGATTCGAATAAATTTAATTATTAATTAATTGCTTTAACGAAAATAGACGAAATCTTTTTACGAAATAATTTATTTAAAATTATTTCAACTAATACGAAACATATTTATTTAAAATGTTTTATGTTATAAATGTGTTTCATGTTAAAAACCGAGCATTTTAATTATTTTATCGCGATAAAAACGAGACCGAGCAAGAAGGGAACGACACGCGATATAAGGAAGACTACTTCCTTCCTTTTCTTCATTTTACAATTACTCTCTCTCTCTAAAAACACACACACCATAATCATCCACCTTCTCTCTAGTCTTCTTCACTCATTTCTCGACGGATTCACGAGATTCCGGCGTCCACGCGTTCGTAAGATCAAGGAGAACGTGAAAGTACGAGAAGATCTCGAGTTTAGTCGGCATTTTGAGGTAAGATCTAAGATTTACTTTCGGTTTTGTTGTTAGTCACGTAACCTATAATCGATTTATGTTTTAATTGGGTTTAGAGTTTTAGATTTGTTAAATCGAGTTGGTGTTAATCAATGGAAGCTATGGGGGAGACCTACTAGACTAGGGACGCGAGGTTGATTATGATGCACACAGGGTTCGTGGCTGTGGGAGTCGACCGAACCTGTTGGTGCTGAGGTTAGGGTGGCGAACCTTGCTTCAGCCGAACCCTAGCTTCAGTCGAGCTTCCCTTGAGCCAGACGAACCTTGTCACACACGCAATAGAGGCCGAACCTGTTACAACAAGCATGGGCCTAGCGAACCTTTTTAGGTGGCGAACCATATGCCAGCAAACTCACGAACCATGGTATACCCAGACGAACCCTAGACAGTAAGTTTGGCCAGCCGAACCTTTTAGCCGGCGAAACCTAGATTCTAACCGAACCTTCCCCTCCACGAAGCTTTGGCCGAACCTTTTGAATGACGAGCCCTGGGATCACGAACCCTAGCTGCCCATAGACGAACCACTAAGATCAGCCGAACCTAGGCCCAACAAGGCCATAGGTTCGCTGCCACTTTGGGATAAAAACCTAATTTTGGGTTAATTAAGGGGTTAAGGGTAATTAGAGGACATGATTACATATATATATATATATATGTGTGTGTGTGTGTGTATATATATATACGTTTATATGGCCATGCATGCATGGGACCAACTATGAGTCACCACCTTCCTTTTGTAATCTAAATTATATTAAGGGATTATACATGGTTTTAACGTCCCAAGTAAATGACTTCGGTGTTATTAACGTGACATAAGAAATTGTTTTCTTATAAGATTTGGTTAAAGTGTTGTTTAAATGGGATAATGCATGAACCAATCGATTTAGCACCTTTCTTTGTCTAATTCAAGTTTTTAAAGAAACTAAGGATTTTTAGGTATGTTGAACTTGTATTTTAAACAACTAAAGCATGGATTTTATTAAACTTTAATTAGAGTGTTAATAACTTAAGCTAAGGTGGTTAGCATAGTGAACATGCATGTAATTGTATGCTTAAAATAGTATAACAAGTGGATCATTACAATATAGTTGGAAACTAACAAGTCTAACTATCTTTAAAAATGATCACTTATGAGAAGTTGGGTAATCCGTTACAACTTAGAATAAATAAACTAGGTTAATAAAATGCAACAGGTCAAAGTAATCCAATATAAACATTGTTTGGGTATGGAACACTTAAGTTTATAAATGGAAATACACAATAATCGCAGATCCTTGAGTTGCTTTGAGTTTATATACGCGAGCGCGCATAATACGAGAACCCGGATTCTAAGGACTTCATGTGAGTTCTCATAACCTCCCTTTCTTTAAACTGTTTTGTTTTAAAACTCGGAGGTGGAACATGTATACTAAATTTAATATTATTTTGATAACTCATGGTTAATACCTGTTTATCAATACGATATTCACATTTGAAATTATCATTATTATTGGATTATCTATTATTATCTTATACCCATGTAAACATTGTTATTGACCTTGGTCAATAACAAAGTTTACAAGTATTGTCACAAATCCCGAGAATCATCGCTCTTAACTTTGGTTAATTGCTTTGACATCGTGTATTGTCACGTGGATTATTTCCACTCTGTGAATCATTGCCTTTGACTTCGGTTAATTGCTTTGACTTCATGTATTGTCACGTGGTTAGCGACCATTCCATGGATCATGTTTTTAACTTATGTTAATTACATAATGATCATGTATAGTCACGAACATTATTTGAGAATATTGATGTTGAGATTGGTTGATTGGTTTGTGGTTTGAATATCTATGATTGACTATGATTGATTGGATATGTGTTTATGTGTTTGTGTATGTGTTTGATTGTTGAGTTTGGAGTTTGGTTGGATTATCTCTTACAGGTATTATTATTGTGGATTTTCTCAGGAAATCATAAGCATTTATACTCATTTTATCTAAACCTTTTATAAAACCATTTTTAAACTTAAACTCTTAAATCCATTTTATAAAACCTTTTTAAGTATAAAAACTTATGATTACTCACCAACTACTTTGTAGTTGACACTTGATTTCTTACATGTTTCAGGTGATGGAGACAAGTAGGATGAAGAGGATGATCTCTTCTATTTTGGACATCATCATCATATAGGATTCTTGGACTTAGCTAATTAACTAAATTTCTGGCGATTAGAGTTTAGTTAGTTTAGCTAAATCTTTTGTGTATTTGATGTATTTGATTCATGCTGAACATGATTTTTGTGTAACTATTATGGTTGATTAAATGATATATGATGATTTGATTTAGATGCCCACGAGCTTATGAACAACCTACACATCCCTCGTGGCATCCCGACGTTTCCGCCATCGGTCGGGGTGTTACAGATTGGTATCAGAGCCTGGGTTATAGGGAATTAGGTTACTAGAAATGGTTGACCTAATCTATAACCGTAGGATACCCTAGTATGAATTAATTTATACACTAGTCAGTATATTCAGGATTTCATGATTATGTGTTTATTACATGTTAACTGAACTCCTGTAATACATTTGATTATATATGCTGCTACTAATTAATTGCTTACTTGTGCCCTAATGACTCGGTAAGGACATACTCGTGGTGTACTGTAAAGGTGGTGGGACGGTGGTTTGGGCGGTTGCGACCTACCCTTATCATATGCCCTATACATATACCATTTACAGTACATCGGGTGGATGTCAGTATTGAGGAATAAGGGAACTACCCGTTTGGGACATTTATCTGCTTAAGAACTTAACTGCTTAGGAATTTATCTGCTTTAGGAATTATCTGTTAGATCTCATGATCTCTAGACAAGGACACACTCGTGGTATACTACAAAGGTGGTGGGACGGTGTAAGGGAGGTTGCGATCTACCCTTGCATATGCCCTATACATATACCATTTGTAGTATATCGGGGGTCTGTCAGTGTCGGGAACATAGGATATTATTAGGAGATTACTAGGAATTGTTGTGAAGCTATGGTTGTTGATGGTATGATTGTTGGAATGGTTTGGATTGACTCTTGGATGATCACATTTGATGGACATATATAAACACATTTATATACACACTTATTGGACACGTAGGGTGCATAAGATCAATGAACGACGCGAACACTTAGTGATTGATTTGAGACTTGGATGATGATATAGACACTTGATGATTATATAAACGCATAGTGATGATACTAACAATTGGTGATAGTATGGACACTTGATGAGAATAAACTATAGGGAGGATATGAACACTTAGTGACAATAAGAGCACTCAGTAATGATATGAACCCTTATTTACGATTATGGACATTGGGATTTGGTATGAAATTTAGTGAACTTAGACATTAGGGGAACTTTAATGTCAGGTGAACTTAGACATTAGGTGAACTTAGAAATAGGTAAACCTACATGTCAGGTGAACTTAGACATTAGACGAACCTAATTGTCCAAGGGAACTAGAGACCACTTCACTCAAAATTATCCTGCCTAGGATAAGGTTTGTGAAGTGAGACTATGGTAAGATACATGATACGCCCTAAATGCTAACAAGGGCATAATCGTGGTGCAATGGAACGGTGGTGGGACGGTGTAGGGGAGATTGCGGTCTACCTCTGCATATGCCCTATATATAAGCTTGTTGCATTGCATCGGGAGGTTGTCAGTGTTGGTATAGGGTGGGGAATGTATGGAACTTAGGAATAGTTAGCTAATATTAGGTATGACCAATTAGGACACTTAGTATAATATTAGGAAATTTATAAATGTTATGAGTTGAATGACAGATAGGAGAAAAATATAGTTCCTATATGTAATCCTAACTGTTTAAATGAACTCAATTGACCATTGTTTGTATAAATTACGTTGTAAACGGTAGTAACATGTTTCTAATTTCTCAGAAACATGCAGCCTTGCCGTCACAACGAAGATGACTCAAACAGTGGGGATGCTAACAACGGTAATGCCAACTCCGGCATACAAGAGTTAGCAACACTGATCACTGGATTGGTGAATCAACTGACACAAGCCAATCAGTCTCTCACTCAGAACAGAGGTGGTGCAAACCCACCAACCTGCACATTCAAACACTTCAACTCATGTAATCCACTGAAGTTTACGGGATCTGAGACTGCCACTGGTCTACTGCAGTGGTTTGAGAGCATGGAGAATACCTTCATCAACAGCGACTGCCCCGATAATCTGAAGGTTCGTTATGCCACTAGTGTTTTCCAAAAGATAGCACTAACTTGGTGGAATGGGGAAAAACGAACTAGGGGAGTTGATGCTGTCTTAGCACTGACATGGACAGAGGTCAAGAACCTGATGACTACTGAATTCTGTCCTCGAAGCGAGATGAGGAAACTGGAGACTGAGTTCTGGGAACTCAAACAAGATAGCGGTGAAAATGTTATCTACAATACTCGTTTCCACGAGTATAGTCTGCTGGTGCCTCATCTGGTGACACCATTGGAGAGAGCGATCGAGAAATATATCGGCGGGCTGCCGATGCAGATCCAAGACACTGTCTATGGAAGCAACCGCAAGACTTTGGAAGCTGCAATCCGGTTGTCTGCTACCCTCACTGACAATCATGTCAAGGCTGGAACTCTCACGAGAAAGGGATACAAGAAGACTGACACCAAATCATCTGGCAAGGAGGTTTCCACTGAAGTTAAGACTGAACAGGGTAGTTCGTCAAGAAGTAACAACAAAAAGAGGAAGACCAGAAACTTTATGGTCACCGCTCCTGCTGCTAAGTCTGCGCAGCAATCATCAAACAATTCCACTGCCAGAAATTACACTGGGAATACTCCCCAATGTAATACTTGCAGATATCATCATGCCCCTAACTTGCCATGTCGCGTCTGCAATAATTGTGGCAAGTTTGGTCACTATGCTAATGTCTGTCGGAGTGCACCGCAAGCACAAAGGATGCAACAAGCACCGCTTGCACTGCCAGCTCCTCATGCACAACCAATACCAGCTGTACCCGTTCGCCAGGTATCTCCTGCACAGGCGAGAGCCTGTTATGAGTGTGGTGAAGTGGGACATTTCAGGAATCTGTGCCCAAAGTTGACAGGAAACAATCAAAGGGTGGCAAGAGGTCGGGCGTTTCAACTGAATACCCCAGCTGCTCAAGCCAACCAGGATGTGGTCAACGGTACATTTCTGATCAACAACTCTTATGCATCTGTCTTATTTGATTCTGGTGCCGATAGATAAACCGTTTAACGTGGAAGTGGCTGACGGAAACACTATTGATATTGACACTGTTATTATCGGATGTACTGTGAACTTAAATGATCACACTTTCCCGATAGATCTTATACCTATGCATCTTGGTAGCTTTGATGTTATCATAGGCATGGATTGGTTAGCCACCCACAAAGCGGAGATAGTTTGCCATGAGAAATACATACGTATTCCATTACCTTCGGGTGAAACTTTAAGAGTCTTTGGAGAAACTTCTAGCAAAGGTCTTAAGCTTATGTCATGCACTAAAGCACACAAGTACCTTAGGAAGAAATGTATAGCATTTTTAGCTCATATTGTGGAGAAAAAGGATAAAGGAAAGAAAATTGAAGACGTGCCTGTAATCAGAGATTTCCCAGAAGTATTTCCAGATGATTTGCCGGGTCTTCCACCAGAACGTCAAGTAGAATTTCGAATTGACTTAATACCTGGTGCGAACCCAGTTGCTAAAGCTCCCTACAGACTTGCACCTTCAGAGTTGCAGGAATTAGCGAGCCAGCTGCAAGAGCTTACTGATAAAGGATTCATTCGCCCGAGCCATTCGCCATGGGGTGCACCAGTCTTGTTTGTCAAGAAGAAGGACGGGTCATTCCGAATGTGCATCGACTACCGCGAATTGAACAAGCTTACAATCAAGAATCGATATCCATTGCCGCGCATCGATGATCTCTTCGATCAGCTTCAGGGCTCGGCATGGTTTTCAAAGATCGATCTTAGGTCTGGGTATCATCAGCTTCGCGTACATGATGATGATATTCCCAAGACTGCTTTCAGAACGAGATATGGCCATTATGAGTTTTTGGTAATGCCCTTCGGCCTTACCAATGCACCTGCGGTTTTCATGGACCTCATGAACCGTCTTTGCCGGCCATACTTGGATAAATTTGTGATTGTATTTATTGATGACATTTTGATCTACTCAAAGACCAAGGAAGAACACGAGAAACACCTTAAGTTGGTTTTGGAGATCCTAAGAGAAGAGCGACTGTATGCCAAATTCTTTAAATGTGAATTTTGGCTTAAGGAAGTTCAATTCTTGGGACACATAGTCAACGAATACGGTGTTCACGTGGATCCTGCAAAGATAGATGCTGTGAAGAATTGGAGTACACCGAAAACACCGACGGAGATTCAATCGTTTCTCGGACTTGCCGGTTACTACCGGCGGTTCATTTCGAATTTCTCCAGGATTGCCGTCCCGCTTACTTCTTTAACTCAAAAGAATAAGCCATATGAGTGGGGACCGAAGCAAGAAGAGGCATTTCAGACTTTGAAGCAGAAACTTTGTGATGCTCCTGTCTTGACATTGCCTGATGGAAATGATGATTTCGTGGTTTATTGTGATGCATCCAACTTAGGTCTCGGTTGTGTTCTCATGCAACGGGGAAAAGTTGTGGCTTATGCATCAAGGCAACTGAAGATTCACGAGAAGAACTACACCACACATGACTTGGAACTTGGCGCAGTCGTGTTTGCCTTGCAGATATGGAGACACTATCTTTATGGCACAAAGTGTGTAGTCTTTACTGATCATAAGAGTTTGCAACATATTCTCAATCAAAAAGAGCTCAATATGAGACAACGGAGATGGGTTGAACTGTTGAATGATTATGACTGTGAAATTCGCTACCATCCGGGTAAAGCGAATGTAGTAGCAGATGCGCTTAGTCGCAAGAGTCAAGTTCAGATCCATAGTGTCCGAGTGCACAATAACCTCCGTGATGATGTTCTCACAGCCCAACAACACTCATTAGCTCAAGATGACTTGAAAAATGAGATGTCTTGCGGGGCTGAAATCTTATTGGAAACTAAGGATGACGGGTTGATGTATTATTTGAATCGGTTATGGATACCGAATAGGGGTGATCTTAGGATGATAATTATGAATGAAGCTCATAAGTCTCGTTACTCAATCCATCCGGGCTCTGACAAGATGTATCAAGACCTTAGGGGCTTGTACTGGTGGCCTGGAATGAAGAAGGACATTGCTGAATATGTGTCCAAGTGCCTTAACTGTGCTAAAGTCAAGGCAGAACATCAGCGACCTTCTGGATTGTTAATACAACCTGAAATACCGATGTGGAAGTCGGAGAATATCTCCATGGATTTCATTACTAAACTCCCACGAACCGCAAACGGTAAAGATAACATTTGGGTGATAGTTGATAGATTGACCAAGTCGGCTCATTTCTTACCGATACGCGAAACTTACCCTGTGCGGAAGTTAGCTCGTATCTACATTGATGAGATCATCAGCCGACATGGTATTCCCCTAAGCATAATATCGGATCGTGATGCTCGTTTCACGGCACGATTTTGGGAATCACTTCATGAAGCATTTGGAACAAGACTGGATCTTAGCACCGCTTATCATCCTCAAACGGATGGTCAAACGGAGCGGACGATTCAGACATTAGAAGACATGTTGAGAGCTTGTGTCATCGATTTCGGTGGCAACTGGGATAGCCATTTACCGTTGGTTGAGTTCTCGTATAACAACAGTTATCACGCGAGCATTGATATGGCGCCGTTTGAAGCTCTTTATGGCAGGAAATGTCGGTCGCCTATTTCTTGGACCGAGGTCGGCGATTCACAGATTACTGGTCCTGAGATTATTCAGGAAACGACTGACAAGATCCGCCAGATCCGCAACAATCTGTTAGCTGCTCGCAGTCGACAGAAGAGTTATGCGGATAAACGACGAAAACCTTTAGAGTTTGAGGTGGGAGATATGGTTTTACTTAAGGTGTCGCCTTGGAAAGGCGTTGTGCGATTTGGGAAGAAAGGAAAGCTTGCTCCGCGTTATGTTGGCCCTTTCAAGATCCATGAACGGATCGGGAAGGTTGCTTACAAATTAGAACTTCCTAATGAACTTAGTAATGTGCGCCCAACGTTTCACGTGTCCAATCTAAGAAAGTGCTTAGCCGATCAGGATCTTCAGGTACCACTCGATGACATTCGCATCGATGATACCATGCACTTTGTTGAAAAACCAGTGGAGATAATGGATCGTGAGGTTAAACAGCTCAAACGTAGTAGAATTCCAATTGTCAAAGTACGTTGGGAATCGAAGCGGGGTCCAGAATTCACTTGGGAGCGGGAAGATCAGATGAAGCTTAAGTACCCACAATTATTTACTACGGTCACTCCAAGTTGAATTTCGGGACGAAATTCCTATAACTAGGGGAGACTGTAACATCACTGTACTTTAGGTTGTCCGTACATCCGTACGATTGTACTGTTACGACCTAAGATTTATTGTTATTAATGATAATGAATTTTTATTGATAATATTGATGATTATCACTGTTGATGGTATACATGATTATAGCACATATTATACGCATAAACCATGGGGATTTTAGTTGTAATTCAACTAAACAGAACCAGAGTGTTTATCGCAGATGATTATACTGATTATGAATTATTGGTTTGGAATGAGAATGGATTTGGGATGGAACTGGGAGTTTGTTATGGTCTGATTGCTAAACGTAGTCAATGACACATGGTCATGGTTTATCGAAATAGCGGTGACACGGTGTAGGGGAGGTTGCGATCTACCTCTGCATATGCCCTATACATATGCATATTTCGGTCTATCATGGATGTGTCAGTGACTAGGGTTTAGTGAGGTTTGGTTTGGGAGTTTTAATATTTAAGTTAATAAATAATGGGAATTAGTCACGCGATGGTGAGGTTACGAACATAATTTAATCGCGAATATTAATTCAGAAATATTAACTTAATAATGTATTCGCGTGGGTGACGATTCACACGAATATAAGTATTAGGAATAATATTCTGAAACGATATTCCATAAATAGCAAATCGAATCGAAATACGATACGAGCGTTATATTCGCAAAGGTGACGATCTTTACGAATACGTACGCGAGTAACGCTTTTCGACGAGATAATTAAATAATATTTAACGATATTAAATTTATAAATGGAAACTTAAAACATTTATTAGGAATTACAACTTGAATCGATTCGAATAAATTTAATTATTAATTAATTGCTTTAACGAAAATAGACGAAATCTTTTTACGAAATAATTTATTTAAAATTATTTCAACTAATACGATGCATATTTATTTAAAATGTTTTATGTTATAAATGTGTTTCATGTTAAAAACCGAGCATTTTAATTATTTTATCGCGATAAAAACGAGACCGAGCAAGCAGGGAACGACACGTGATATAAGGAAGACTACTTCCTTCCTTTTCTTCATTTTACAATTACTCTCTCTCTCTAAAAACACACACACCATAATCATCCACCTTCTCTCTAGTCTTCTTCACTCATTTCTCGACGGATTCACGAGATTCCGGCGACCATGTTCGTAAGATCAAGGAGAACGTGAAAGTACGAGAAGATGTCGAGTTTAGTCGGCATTTTGAGGTAAGATCTAAGATTTACTTTCGGTTTTGTTGTTAGTCACGTAACCTATAATCGATTTATGTTTTAATTGGGTTTAGAGTTTTAGATTTGTTAAATCGAGTTGGTGTTAATCAATGGAAGCTATGGGGGAGACCTACTAGACTAGGGACGCGAGGTTGATTATGATGCACACAGGGTTCGTGGCTGTGGGAGTCGACCGAACCTGTTGGTGCTGAGGTTAGGGTGGCGAACCTTGCTTCAGCCGAACCCTAGCTTCAGTCGAGCTTCCCTTGAGCCAGACGAACCTTGTCACACACGCAATAGAGGCCGAACCTGTTACAACAAGCATGGGCCTAGCGAACCTTTTTAGGTGGCGAACCATATGCCAGCAAACTCACGAACCATGGTATACCCAGACGAACCCTAGACAGTAAGTTTGGCCAGCCGAACCTTTTAGCCGGCGAACCCTAGCTTCTAACCGAACCTTCCCCTCCACGAAGCTTTGGCCGAACCTTTTGAATGACGAGCCCTGGGATCACGAACCCTAGCTGCCCATAGACGAACCACTAAGATCAGCCGAACCTAGGCCCAACAAGGCCATAGGTTCGCTGCCACTTTGGGATAAAAACCTAATTTTGGGTTAATTAAGGGGTTAAGGGTAATTAGAGGACATGATTACATATATATATATATATATGTGTGTGTGTGTGTGTATATATATACGTTTATATGGCCATGCATGCATGGGACCAACTATGAGTCACCACCTTCCTTTTGTAATCTAAATTATATTAAGGGATTATACATGGTTTTAACGTCCCAAGTAAATGACTTCGGTGTTATTAACGTGACATAAGAAATTGTTTTCTTATAAGATTTGGTTAAAGTGTTGTTTAAATGGGATAATGCATGAACCAATCGATTTAGCACCTTTCTTTGTCTAATTCAAGTTTTTAAAGAAACTAAGGATTTTTAGGTATGTTGAACTTGTATTTTAAACAACTAAAGCATGGATTTTATTAAACTTTAATTAGAGTGTTAATAACTTAAGCTAAGGTGGTTAGCATAGTGAACATGCATGTAATTGTATGCTTAAAATAGTATAACAAGTGGATCATTACAATATAGTTGGAAACTAACAAGTCTAACTATCTTTAAAAATGATCACTTATGAGAAGTTGGGTAATCCGTTACAACTTAGAATAAATAAACTAGGTTAATAAAATGCAACGGGTCAAAGTAATCCAATATAAACATTGTTTGGGTATGGAACACTTAAGTTTATAAATGGAAATACACAATAATCGCAGATCCTTGAGTTGCTTTGAGTTTATATACGCGAGCGCGCATAATACGAGAACCCGGATTCTAAGGACTTCATGTGAGTTCTCATAACCTCCCTTTCTTTAAACTGTTTTGTTTTAAAACTCGGAGGTGGAACATGTATACTAAATTTAATATTATTTTGATAACTCATGGTTAATACATGTTTATCAATACGATATTCACATTTGAAATTATCATTATTATTGGATTATCTATTATTATCTTATACCCATGTAAACATTGTTATTGACCTTGGTCAATAACAAAGTTTACAAGTATTGTCACAAATCCCGAGAATCATCGCTCTTAACTTTGGTTAATTGCTTTGACATCGTGTATTGTCACGTGGATTATTTCCACTCTGTGAATCATTGCCTTTGACTTCGGTTAATTGCTTTGACTTCATGTATTGTCACGTGGTTAGCGACCACCAATGGATCATGTTTTTAACTTATGTTAATTACATAATGATCATGTATAGTCACGAACATTATTTGAGAATATTGATGTTGAGATTGGTTGATTGGTTTGTGGTTTGAATATCTATGATTGACTATGATTGATTGGATATGTGTTTATGTGTTTGTGTATGTGTTTGATTGTTGAGTTTGGAGTTTGGTTGGATTATCTCTTACAGGTATTATTATTGTGGATTTTCTCAGGAAATCATAAGCATTTATACTCATTTTATCTAAACCTTTTATAAAACCATTTTTAAACTTAAACTCTTAAATCCATTTTATAAAACCTTTTTAAGTATAAAAACTTATGATTACTCACCAACTACTTTGTAGTTGACACTTGATTTCTTACATGTTTCAGGTGATGGAGACAAGTAGGATGAAGAGGATGATCTCTTCTATTTTGGACATCATCATCATATAGGATTCTTGGACTTAGCTAATTAACTAAATTTCTGGCGATTAGAGTTTAGTTAGTTTAGCTAAATCTTTTGTGTATTTGATGTATTTGATTCATGCTGAACATGATTTTTGTGTAACTATTTTGGTTGATTAAATGATATATGATGATTTGATTTAGATGCCCACGAGCTTATGAACAATCTACACATCCCTCGTGGCATCCCGACGTTTCCGCCATCGGTCGGGGTGTTACATTAAACGTTAAGGAAGATCTAATAAGCAAATTAAAACACAAATAACTTATAAACCTATAACTTAATGCAGAACTGAATCACAAGAATAATAATTCAAGTTTGTGTACTAACTGCTGATTTCAACGCTTCAATTGAGTTTTGTACGACCCTTTTATTTAATGTGTTACAAACATTGGGGCATTATTCTGAAATCTTTCTTAAAGATATGATATGCTTCACTGTTATCTGTGTGATTTCATGTGATTTTGTTGGATTTCATGTGATTTCGTTGGATTTTATGGGATTTCTTATGCATCTTTCTATCACAATATCAAAAAGTCCTCATATATCAAACCAATTTAGTGAACCTATGTGGGGCTAAACAGAGAACAATGATAGTACTATCGGCTGACAACCCATTTGCTACGAGGATTGCATCTCCCCTGGTGTGAATGTTTGATACATGTTTCCAATTTCAGCTTAATGTACATGATGGATATTTACTGACGGGTAGTATCTTAATAGAACATTCAGTACGAAAGGAACTAGATATGGGTCCCATGATTATCTTTGGAAATGTGTATCAATGACTTCTTATCACATCATATTGCACTGGATCATTACGAACTCACCAGCTTTGTGCTAACTTTTGAAAGTTACAAGTTTTTTTGCAGGTAGACAGTGACGACATGTGAGAAACTGCACTATCCGACACTTGTAATTAATTAACTTAGTTTTTTGGTATGTTAAAGTTGTGAACAGTAAATTGTGGTTGTAATAACTACATTATCCTTGTAATATATTGTCTTTAAGGTAAAGTTGTGTGTTGTGATACCAGTTCAAGTAAAGTTGCACCCATCTCTAAGACATCATCACTATGCTTCCGCAACATTCAAAGAGTGAGCAATGGCATCATCAACGAGGTAACAAGGTGGGGTGTGACAACAAAAATTAAATGATTTAGCGACAGCAAAAATCGTCGTTATAGGGTGATGTAAATAGATAAGTTGCATGTTTCACCCCAAAAGTAAAACAGTAAAAGAGGGGCTATGAATACTTACCTTTTGATGAGTTTGAGAGTTCTGCAATAGATAAATCAAATAGTAGCCCAAGTTGTCCAAACAAGTTCAATATCAACCTATAGAGTTCATCATGCATAAATGTATGTTCTTATGTAGTTATGACTTTTATGTAATATCACAATCTAGATAGGTCATAAAGTTTGGTTTTGTTTTGAGACGTTAAATGTTTATCAATTTTTTGGTTTAAAATAATTTGGTTTTATTGTAGAAGTTTAAGTGTAAATATTTAAATAAAATTTTCAAAGTTAAAGTATCTAAAAATGTAAACCATCCAAATGTTTTTAAGATTAAAAGAAATGTAAATTATTAAATATGTTAGAAATAGTCTTAAAATGTAACAACTAACATTAAAAGATTTATTTGTATAATGCTTTGTAAATAAGTTTAAAAATATCGTTTTTAGAATAAAAATTTATTGTCTGTAAGTTCATATGTTGAAACAAAAGTTTAAAAATGTTTTTATTTAGATATAAAACATTTTGGAAATGTAAGATCATTTGTTTAAGTTATAAACAAAAATATTATTTATATAATGTTTTTCATATTAGGTTATTATTTGTAACAAACTATAAATACATATGTTATCATAAGTTGTTAAAATATATAATCTAAAAATATGTGAATATTTATATTTTTTTTATACAAGAAAAATGTTTATATAATAAAATAAAATGTTAAATTAAAAGTTAACTATTTGATTTTAATGTAGTCACTTTGTATAAATTTTTCTTAGAAGAACTAAACCAATTGATATATATATATATATATGTATATATTATTTTCTTATTTATTTTTTTAAGTCTTTAAAGTACTTGAATATAATTATTTACTTACTAATAATCTACATGTGTTGTATATTTTTAATTATATTATTAAAATGATATTTATATTATTTTATTAAAATAGTAGTATTTTAATAAAAATAATTTTCTATGAAATCAGAATTTAAAAATGGGTTTTGAATAAAAAGTTATAATTAAAATAGAAAAAATTGATCAAAAACTGCCCACAACTAGGTTCGAAACTACGACCTATTCGATGGAAACACAATAATAACCACCTGATCTAGGGACTTGGCCGCGAGTTGTTTTCATCCAAAATTATTTTATCATGAACGAATACCTTCCCCATATCAGTTCTTATACTCGTAACCCTAGTTCCCAATTTCATCAAATTCTTCTGATTTTGGTCTCAATCGTTTACAAAACCATAGGGCTATTGTTCTTGTGTGAAAACCGAATCAAATGATGTGTAAAACACTAACCTTTACGTACGATTTGATGGGTTTTGACCGATGAACAGGGGACGCAAGAATCGAGAGCTTCTTGGTTTCGATTCTTGATTGTTTCAACCGGTTTGTTTGGTTTGGATGTACAGACAGTTGCGATTGATCGAAGTAAATGAAAAGGAAGGATTAATTTGACGTTTTATAGTAGATTTCATAGGGTTCGATTAACGCGTTTTTAATTTTTAATTTGGTAATGGTTCACGAATTAAAACCGATTGATCAATCAAATTAATGATTAGAATCGTTTAATGATTCGAATTTATGTTTAAAAATAGTTTTGATTGGCTGGGATGGAGCTGGAATCGCTTAGGAGTGAAAACGGGTTGGATTAGGTCTATGGGTCGATCTAGATGAGTACATGGGTAAAGGAGATGATGAGTTTGGGCATATGGCAGAAGTATCCCCTCCTAGTTTTTTTCTTTATTTTCAGTTTTGTTTTTGACAGGAAAAGCCCCTTAACTTTCTTTAACCCTTTTTATTAATTTATTTAAATTTAAACTTTATAACTAATATAAATTGGTTATAATTTTTGTAATACATTATTTTAATGTTAAGTTATACTTAAAACATCATTATTTGTTTTATTTATTTGAAGTTTATAGAATTTGATTATAATTATAGTTAATAAAAGGGGTAATTTTGTAGAAACATAACCAAGTTTTGATTTTGTTCCAATTAAATCACTAAAACTTTATTTTGTTTCAGTTAGGTAACTTAGTTTGATTTATGTTCTAATACTAGATAAAAAAAACCCAGATAACAGGTAATCTTGATTCGTTTAGGCTTTATAAGTTAATTTTTATATGATTTTATGACTCGTTTATGATTTTTGACCCGTTTATATAACATTTCGAAAAAAGCACAAAATGTCAAAATGAGTCTAAAATACGTCTAAAACCTTCAAATGGGTCATAAAATCATCTAAAAATTCACTTATAAAGCTTAAACGAATCAAGATTACCAGTTATCCAAGTTTTTTTATCTAGTATTGGAACATAAATCAAACTTAAGTCACCTAATTGAAACAAAACAAAGTTCCAGTGATTTAATTGGAACAAAATCAAAAGTTGATTATGTTTCTATAACATTTGTAAAAATTCGTGTTGGTGGGTCTGACTTGATTGTTGGATTCTGATCCACGTAAATTTTTCAGGTTCAAGTTGTGTTAAACCCACACCCGTCAGCCAAACCTGTAACCCATTGAGCACCCATAGTGCTCAGAGATCCATGTTAACAATGTATTGACCCGAAATGCCAAACAAAAGTGCTTACGGATGTTTCTTCAATAACAACCACCATTCGTGGGACATATTTCTTTCCGAGCAAAACGACTAGCAACATATAGTAGATACATTAACTTTATATTTATAATTATTGTATTTGATTAAACACAAATGTTATTATACAGGGGCGGCTCTGAGAAATTGGGTGCCCAGAACGAATCGGGAAAAAAAGGCTCATAACGTCTAATGCATTTAAGCTCCTGACCAAGCGGGGGTCAAGAGGGCTGCGTCCCTTGCGTGGTCCTAGGGGCAGCGCCCCTGGTTCACTAATTCACTAATTCATTAATTCAACATGACAAATTCACAAATCAACACAAAAACATTAACAATTTAAATTATTTAATCATTAATCAACAAGACAACAATCAACACAAAAACATTACTTGGTGAGTGGTCGCTGGTCTTGAAGAATTGAAGGTCGATGGAGAGGCTGGTTGAGTGGTCTGTGGTCGCATCGTCGCACGCAGCCGGCAGCTGCCGCAGTAAAGCCTCCCGGTTGCACTTCGCAGGGTGAGGGCTGAGGGCGCACGGTCGTCGGTCGAGCACCAGGTCGTGAGAACTGAGACGTGAGGTCGAGGGTTTTTTTTTGGGGATTTTGAATTTCAATTTTTGTTTCTTGAACGTGAGCGCCGGTCGGATAAAGGCCAACACAAAATTGAAATGGGTCCAATTTGTTTGGGTATTTTAGTGGGCTAAGCTTCAATCCAACCATGAACTAGAAGGTTTCTTTTTTAAAAAAAAAATACAAAATAATATATAATATATATATATATATATATATAAATGTGCGCTCGAAAAATTGGGCCCGGGATGGAGGTCGGGTTTGCCCCTCCCCCGGGCCGCCCCTGTTATTATACTATTTTTTTATTCGTATAAAATAAAATTTTAAATAAACAGGTTAATGAATGATAACTATATCACTTTTCTCTAAATCAAATTTATATTAAAAAAAAAACATCATAAAAGTTTGGATAACCAACTTCAATTTTTGATAAAACTGTAATTTTACTCATATTGTCTGATGGTGTATACATATACGTTTTTAAAGATTTATAGTTTGTATTTACAATTATAAAATGTATTTGTATATAGTAGAAAGATTTATAGTTTGTATTTATAATTATAAAATGTATTCGTATATAGTAGTAGATTATGCATTTCATCGTAAAATAAATTCTATTTGTATTATTTTTTGTACACCATCCTATGTAATACACGAGTTTATAACCTAATATATGTATATACATATATACATATATACGCACATATTATGTATGTATGTATGCATGCATGCATGTATAATGTGTGTAGTTATGATTTCGTAATAACAAGGTGAATATTAAGTTTTTTACGTTAACTGAAATTATTCGTTTTAGGTTTACCTATTTTGAAGGAATGTTACATAAATCATAAAATAATAATAATGAGCAAGAAAGATACAATAACATTTATTGCAATTTTAAATTGTTATAATTTTTCATAGGCAATTATTATTATTATTATTATTATTTATTATTATTATTATTATTATTATTATTATTATATTATTATTATTATTATTATTATAATATATATACATATGTATTAAAAGTGATGAAAAAATAGTAATATATATATACACACACACACACACACCTATACTAATATATAAGGTTTCTGGGGACACATGCCATGTTTATATAGCATCTCATTTTTAATTTCTCACCTCTCTCTCAATTTAATACATCTAATATTAAATATATTTTTTATATATTTTTAAACTAAAAAGATATTTTAATACATTAAAAGTATACTAATTTTAAAAAACACTTTTTACAAAACCCAATTTATTTTAAAATATAAAATTTGTAAAACAATTTTTTAAAATAAAATGTTTAAACAACCAAAACTTTGAAGAAATTAGTATTTAAATAAATAATAATATTATTTTATAATAAATTTATTAAATTATATAAAATTTTAATCATATTTTATTGTAAAAAGTCATTTTATCTTATCTAAATTTTTATTAGTGACTATTTATTATATTTGTTTATTCAACCCGTGTAATACACGGAGTATTAACCTAGTATATATATAAGGCCCGGTTAACGTACATATTAGTGTTAGCGTACAAAACGTAAGAAGAGTTTTAGGCCGTTGATCCGTAATTTTTGATGGATCAAATTAACGCGGTAGCAATCTTGTAATTTGTAATGTTAATTAAACTAATTAGACGGTACGCAATTCACAAAAAGGTAATAAATAATTTTTTTTTTAAATTTAACCTAATCCTAAAAATCAGGGGATTTTACCCCCTTCTTCATAATTATTCGTATCACGAACTACGGTTATTCGGAGCGTATTTATACCTACGAACAAAATTTTGAAAACCTTATTCAAAGAAGATGAATCCGCCGAAGAACGTCGGCAAGAAACGTAA